>CM042078.1:6569236-7037500 GCA_023509865.1 Trypoxylus dichotomus
AACAAATGTTGTCTTTTTCTTCCACTTTAATTACGAGAAAGTAAATATTATGTAGTACGATATCAATAACAAATATGTAATACGGGCAAAATACATCCAACTCACATGTAATATACATCTATAACAAATATTAACACGTTAAATATTGATTTGACAACGTAAACAGTATAAAACGCATGTAATAATATGTGGGAGATATTTATAAAGCGTGTTCCAATTTGAAATTACTTTTTAGATTCCGTACGTAATAAGGAGAAAAAGCTTAACCATTACATGCAACCGTTCGAAATTTTTTTGCGAAAAAAAGATAAAGGAAACACGACACATTATTTTAGAGGTGAAATTTGGATAAGATTTAGGTTTCTCACAAAATGTAATGTGGTTTTTGGTCTGGTGAAATTATCCAATTGTATTGCTTTGAAAGTAACAATGATTTTGTAATCGATACATTTTTCGAATGGCCAATAACAATTGGTTGGCTAGATCATGCAATTTAACGCATCTGGATATTAATTAATTTCAATTCATCAGGTCAATAGAACACAAAATACAGATCTTTAGAGTTTCATCAACTTACACTTCCATTTTAGCTGATTTTAACTGTCCGGAATATACTAGTAAATATGAATTGTAAAATGTCGGTTTTAAGAAAGGCAAATACAAAATTATTTACCATCCAATGACCATTCTTCTTTTTAAACACGTATTGACGGATATACGGATATAAATAAAATAAGGTTCGCTAATGATAATTTTCAGTAATGTGAACAGGGCTTGGCTGATATCGTTCACATAATCGAGCGTCTACTGTATGAAATGACGATTGCAAGGACTGTGTGGATGTACAATTCACAGGTATAGCAGTAAACTCCACTCACACAAATTAATTAATTATGCGGAACGCAGCGTTTCGAGAGCACGTGGGCTCCCATTGTCAACTGTGTTACCGACTGAAAGTAAAAACTGTATCACACATGCAAATTATTTATACTTAAAGAATCTCTTAGGGAATCCCAAAGATAAACCGGAGATGATAAAAAGGTCTGGAATATACCAAATCGCATGCAATGATTGTGAGAAAGTTTATATTGGACAAACAAAAAGGAGTATCGAAACGAGGTTCAAAGAACATATTAGACACTATCGTTTCGACAAACCTGAACTATCAAGCGTAGCAGAGCATATGGTAAAATCCGGACATAAGATTGATTTAAAAAATCTGACACTACTTAAAAACGTGAACTCGTATAGAGAATTAGACGCGTACGAAACGGTATATATGAAAAAGAACGGAAACTTATTGAACAGAGAACCACCCCCAATTGCACCCTCAGTTTGATGGATTTATTACCATAGACCCTGTTAAAGATACGGTTCGCTTTCGGTCCATCCTTCCCGGTAAAAGGCATGAGGCCACCTAGTAGATTGTAAATAGTCATATGGTTAGAAATTTTAGAGCCTGCGTAGAAAATAATTTGCATGTGTGATACAGTTTTTACTTTCAGTCGGTAACACGGTTGACAATGGGAGCCCACGTGCTCTCGAAACGCTGCGTTCCGCTAATTAATTAATTTGTGTGAGTGGAGTTTACTGCTATACCTGTGAACGTCTACTGTATTTTTATTTCTGACTCAATAAATAATAATACGTTTCTTTTAATCTGAACAAAATGCGAAAAGGCCATGGAAAGGACACGTAAATTCATCGTCAAAAACGAAACGTTCGAAATGGCAAAGCATAGCGCTAAGTATCTGTATGCAGTCTGTTCTCTAGCATTCAGCGCGTGTTTGCGTGTGTTATGTGTGTCGGCGTTCGAGCCGTCCGCGCTTTATTATTCGCATCGCGTGTCCGCGTCGTACTCCAGAAAGATAATTAGCGTAAATCTGTGTGGATGTAGCGCCGCCGGGACGCAGGATTCATGAGTTTTAGTTACGCGGCTAGAAAGCGTAATATGTGTACGTATTTACATGTGTATACACGATGTGAGGTACGGTTGCGTTTTCATCTTATCGTCAAGGGTAAAATACTGCGAACACGATTCACGGATAGGTTTTCAAAAGGCTATTATAATGCCTCTAAAACCGAACTAGCCCAGGAGGATCTCGTGTTACTAATTGGTGGCGATAGACGATACGATACTTGCCGGACGAAAGAATTTTGCCGTGGATTTATCTGTCCAAGTCTCTTGTAAGGTGAAACCCTGCAGGATCTGCCTGAATTTGAGGCGATGAAGATTTAGTGGAAATAGATTTGATGATGTGGATCTGATTTGCTCATTTAATACCTGATACTATACACATCGTAAATTGTTATCTCACTTCAAGATCTTTTCTTACTTATTCCAAAATCTGATGAACCACCAGTGACTTGTTGGCATTTCAAATGTTCTGGAGAAGATTCTGCATAAACAAATTAGATTTTATTCCATTGAATACGACCTGCTGACGTAGTTTCCATCTGAGTTTAGAAGTAGATTCTGATCATATTGGTTTGATTTGTCTTGTCCTGGATTGTAACTCTGTACTCTGATCATCACTGATAATATACCAATCCAAACCTCTAATTTTGTGAATTATGAAATAGAATAATTGGATACCGTTTCCAAAAAATTACCGATAGAAAAACCTAAAGAACAAATTAATATTAGATTTGTGATGCTTGCTGATGCATCTATCTGATCTTTTAAAAAGCAATTAATTGCTGAGAAAAATCTCAATTCAAAGATTTAGAAATTTAAATTAAGGAGCGACAGTTGGAATATTTGCAGAAGGAACATGAGCTAAAAATAAAAATCTTGAAAAAGGAGTAAAAGAAATTATAATTTTGTTTTACTGCTTATTTGTTTTATATAACACATGGGCTGAAAAGTCCCGGGCCTAACAAAGAAAACACGGTCTTTTTGGTTCAAATCTAGCTTTATTCATCAACGTAATCTCCATCAAGAGCAACGCAATCATTCCAGCGCCGCTCTAACATTTCAATACCACTTTTGTAGTACGATTTATCTTTTGCCTCAAAATAGGCCTCAGTTTCAGCGATAACCTCTTTATTCGTGCGAAATTTCTTACCGGCGAGCATTTTTTTGAGGTCTGCGAACGGCCAGTAGTCGCTGGGAGCCAAATCTGGCGAATACGGTGGATGTGGGAGCAATTCGAAGTTCAATTCATGTAGTTTTGCCATTGTTTTGATTGACTTGTGACACGGTGCGTTGTCTTGATGAAACAATTTTTTTTTCTTTGCCATATGCGGTCGTTTCTTTGCAATTTCGTCCTTCAAACGCTCCAATAACGCTATATAATATTCACTGTTGATGGTATTTCCTTTCTCAAGATAGTCGATGAATATTACACCACGCACATCCCAAATACCGAGGCCATAACCTTTCCAGCCGATTGTTGTGCTTTCGGGCGCTTTGGACGACGTTCTCCAGTTGCTGTCCACTCAGATGACGATCGTTTTGATTCCCGAGTGAAGTTATGGATCCATGTTTCATCCATTGTCACATATTGACGCAAAAATTCCGGTTTGTTACGTTTAAACATGGCCAAACACTGCTCAGAATCATCAACACGTTCTTATTTTTTGTCAACAGTGAGCAAACGCGGCACCCACTTTGTACAGAGCTTTCTCATAGTCAAATGCTCATGCAACATGAAGCCAATACGTTCTTTTTATATCTTTACGATGTCAGCTAATTCACGTAACTTCACTTTTCGATCATTCAAAACGATTTTGTGGATTTTTTTGATGTTTTCTGGTGTTACAGCCTCATTTGGACGTCCACTGAAGTCAGCAAACCAACGTTTTATTGTTGTTTCTGATGGAGCGGAGTCCCCATAACACTTTTCAAGCCATTGCTTCGCTTGAACGGTATTTTTTCCCACCAAGAAGCAGTGTAAAATTAAAACACGAAATTGTTTTTGATCCATTGTTTTGAAAATAACAAAAGTAGCCGTGATTCTTAGCACAATAACTCACAAACTAATGAATAGAATATCATGAAATTTTAACAGCTGTCTTTTGTTGGTTAGTACTAACTGAGAGAAAGGTGACTGCAATAAAACTAGCGTCATCTATGTGTTAGGCCCGGAACTTTTCAGCCCATGTGTTATACTTGTAATGCGAATTTCATTTTGAGCTGAGAATAAAATGATTAATTACATATTAATTAATAAAATAACAAGAACAAAACTAAATTAATAGTGATTATCGATGTTTTCAATTGATTGAACTTTCTCTGAGATAAAAACATCTCCAAAATCTTCAAGAAGTTCCATAATCATTCAGTATATTATTATATGAAAACAAATGCACGAAATAAAGTGAGGTTATAATATCCTCTGATAAGCAATTTACTGTCAGAAGGTGAATAAACACATGTTTGTGTTTATCCGTTAGATTGCGCTACCTTCAACTTTATCAGAATATGAATACATCGGCCCTTAGTATGAGAAAATCTGAATCCTCGTCAATAACACTGTCAAATTTTCTTATTACATCGCCGTACATAGGTGTGAGTGAACATCATTCACAATCTGAACAGAATCCACAATCGACATCGAATCATATTGTAATTTTTCAATTCCCTCCGCTAATCCATAGTAATTCTTGCGAATTCATTCTAACTCATATTTTACCTATCTTGAAACTTCTTCTGGATTTTCTTGATAACTTTGGCGTGTCTCGGATCGAATTGTAAAACTATCTTCTTTACATCATCACAACGTTCACAGTAGTAAAACGTAGCCTTTAACCATGTTCCCCAACGCATAGTAAGCGACTGTGGTGGTTCAGGCGTGCACAGAGAAACAGATCGTGAAATCTTTTTGTGCGTTTTGGGACTTTAGAAATACTGCTTTCGTATGAGCTATTAAAGCATTTACTGATGGATGAATCATTTAGGGATCAATTGCCCCACAAGGTTCACAGCATGGAATTTACATGTTACATATAACAGACTGCCACTGTCTTCTTTAAGAGATCGGCCTAAGGAAACCGTGGTAGCGGTCACCCACAAACATTAAAAGTTGGTTTGTCGAAACTTGAAATTTATACAATGCCATCAACACCACTTTTAAAATTTCATCGCTAGTAGATTTTGAAACTCTTTTGGAAGCAGGTAAGATAGGATATGACGGTTCAAACTCTTCCATTATACGCACTATTACATTCACCACAGAATTTTTTTGCCGATTAGTTGTTTCATCCACACATAACCACAATCTTTTATCTTTATCTATAATTCTCCTTTCAACATAGTCACGAACAGATGGCATAAAGTTTCTTAACGATGTCCGACTTGGTAATGTGCAATCTGAATACTTGTTCCAGAAGGAGACAAATGCTTGCTGGTCTAGTAAACTAAACGCTACATTACATAGAATAAAACAATCAACTATATCAAATATTAATTGTTCACCATATTGTTTGCTACGGATTGCAGAACAGTGTTTTATATTTCTTAGGTGGCGTTCACACTTCGACCTGCTGGTACACGTCAAATAGTATCGCCTTCGTATTCTAAATCTATTCGCTATTACGTTTTCTGGTTTATTCGAAATACGTCGTTTTCGAAACATACCTAAATCCGACATTTTTTTAAGTATGTGTGTACTGGCAAGCACCCACAACGACCAGTAGAATGATACTGAACAAGCGTGCTTTGATACGGAAATTTGTCCCTCTTTGCCGAGACTAGTTATGAGCATTTGATACTTAAAAGATATTCACGACCTAGCATTTAATTTTTTTTTTCTAACTTAGTTATGCTGAATTGATCTAAAGCTATTTGATAAATTACACGTGGATGAGTAATGTATAGTCTAAGGACTTATTGAAAGCATAATGACTGTAAATTATAGAGAAGGTTCAGTTGGTTAACCAACTGCAATTTTCTCATTTACACTTAGTTAATTACCAATACCATTAATACAGCAATTGCTTTCCTCAACATTGCCTCAAATAAATCGCAATCATCAACGAAAGCCTGTTTAACCTTTACACCTAAGTTGAAGCAAAATAAAAGCTAATTACTAACGGAAGAATCGATCCAATCGCGTCGAAACAGAAAAAAAAAACAGAAACTCGTAAACAAGTGACACGCAAGGCAGCTACAGTTCGAACAGCGTTCCATCACTATTTCGCACGCTACACATCTTAACCTTGTTCCACTTAAAGTCAGACGATTTCCGGGATTAGCGGTTACCGCCGCTACCATCGCAGAAACTATCCAAATTCGTATTTCAGGACTATGCGAGGACCCCCCGCCAATTATGTACGCCTTGCCATTTTACGAAGGCATGGAAGGTGAGGAGTGTATCTTCCCTGCCGGCGTGAACCAGATTCGCGTGCTACGACCTGATACATATTAAATGTTACGTCTAAGGGGGGAGGGAAGGAGACCTTGACCCTGGGATAATATTTTATCGCAAAT
This sequence comes from Trypoxylus dichotomus, assembly GCA_023509865.1. Classification (NCBI taxonomy): domain Eukaryota; kingdom Metazoa; phylum Arthropoda; class Insecta; order Coleoptera; family Scarabaeidae; genus Trypoxylus; species Trypoxylus dichotomus. The sequence continues at coordinate 6,575,670 of CM042078.1, forward strand.
ATCGAAAGGTGGGAAAAATCGAAAAACGTCGGCTCGACGTCCGCGAAAATTCGGAAAAGTTAGAACGGAAAATTCTCAGCCTGTATCCAGTATTTGCTTTCCGTTAAGTTTGTTTAAAGCGGTGACGTTTCTGCTAGTAACGGACTGTATCGTGACAATCTACGTCTCGTATGGCGTCGAGGCTAGAGAGAGTACAACAAAGCTGATAATAGCATTGTTTTCCTAATAATAACACGCCTCTGTGTATCCTGGAACACACCTCTAGGTTTGCTTTTGAGCTTGAAATTTACTATTGTGTTATAACATTTTCGCCACACATACATACGTATATAGAGTCGAATATAAAAGGTGTTCTAGTTTGAGATTCTCTTTACTTGTTTATAATAGAATGTATAAATTATGTATATGTAACAAATGTAATAAACATTAATACAAAAATGGTATCTTGTAAATACGAGGGCGACCTGAAATATTTCAGAATTCTCAGATTCTGCAGATAATCGAAGAGGATCATACCTTGGGAATCCTAAAAAATGGTCATTATGACCTTTTTGGCCGATGGAACGGTCTTTGCTTTCTTCGGAACCGATTCGTCCGAAAAAGTCTACTGCTTCGACTCTCCCTTGGTGGATCCAAGTCTCATTTACGGTTACAAAACGTATGAAGAAATCCCTTGGATGGCCTTGGATCCTGGTCAGACACTCTTCCGTTGCGATCACCCGATTTCGTTTTTGCTCCGATATGAACAAACGCGGTACCCATCGCGCCAAAAGCTTTTTTATACCCAAAATTTCGTGTAGGATATGGCCAACGTGTTCGTCTTAGATACCTGTTCTCTCTGCTATCTCTTTCAGCTTCAATCGGCGATCGGCTAATACGACATCATGAATCTTATCGTCCATTTCATCGTTGGTAGCGGTTTTTGGGCGTCCACCGCGTGTTGATGGGAGGGATGGAGTACATCGGCCATGAACCTCTAACAAAATATTTCGAATTTTCGTGGCCGTTTTCCCAGCCATCCAGAAGAGCTTTATCAATGCACGAAATTCGATTTTATCCATTTTTGCGAAATGATTTGCTACACAAAACATACTCTTAAACAATAACTACTGACAGTAGACGTCTGGAATTTTGATAAATGCCATAAAAAAGGTTGCCCTTGCCGGCCAATGAATCTACTTCAAACATCTTTTGTCGATTCCGGAAACATTTCAGGTCGCCCTCGTACACCAAGAGTCAATACAGATAAAATCTGAACGTCTTCGAAGTACAACAAGAAATTTTCTATATTATCCAATGTGAACTCAAAATGTATTTTATGAATCGTATACTAACGAAGGGAGTGAATTCCGAAGAACCCATTATTGCCAGAGAAATTGATAAAACTTTTGGAATAACTAAGCTCAGCATTAGCAATCTGTATGCGAAAATCGAAATACAATCGTCGGCATTCGTATTATTTTTCAAGAACCGCTTGTTAACGAACCACAGTCGTGAGTTTAACCCAATCAAATCGACTCAGTCGGATCGATTTTGGTAAAATTTTTATTCCCTATATATTATTACAGTTATTGATTTTATCGGAAAGCGCTTCGGATTTCCACCTTCATAGCGAAGAAGTTTTATTAAAAAAGAGATATAAACACAACCCCGAGAATGTTTAGTATTTCACTACAACGACGTGAGTTAAAGAGATTTAAATTATTGCATTGCCTTCCTCGTATATGCATTGCATATCCTCAAAGTTTACAGATTATAAACTTAACGCACTTGAAACTTTCGATAGATATGAATTGTCGTGTCAAATCGATTGCAGTTTGAGAACAGATTTGACGTGAAAGCTTTTAGACAAGTTTCAAGACATAATTTAAAACTTCTTTTCTACGATGCGAGCGTTTAGCTAAGACAAGTGGATTGTTCAAGACTTGATGTTTAGAGATGGATTCAAGTGATTGTTTAGGGAAATGCTGTAAATCAAACAAATAATGGTTTATTTGAATAAAGCATTATACGATTGATTATTTCAGCAAACAGAGCAATTATTAGCGAATAAATACTTATAAGGAAAGGTTCAAGGGTGTCAAATTCAAATCTTAATGAAACTTGGTAAATAGAGTATGTTCAGACTTCAAAATAAACTTTTTTTTGTTTGTGCTGAAAATCACCCTAAGGGTTGAAACACTCCTTCGAAAATTCAGAGATTTTCAGTTTTCTCGATTTCACTCCTGAACGCAAATAGATAGAACAAAAATTTAAATGCAAATGTTGTACCTTATCGAAAGGTGTTTCAGGACGAAGGGTGAATGTGGCACATATATGCAGGTGTGGCATTTAATCGCCATCCTCTTATGCTAGAACTGATGATAGTAATATGGGAAAGAAATTAACGCGAGTTGTTAATCTTTAATATCCTTTATTGATTTTAAAGTATTTTGAATTATACAAGATGTTCCAAAGGTATAGAACAAGTCACACCTTATGCTACTAACACTAAAACCACATATATATATATTGCATGTATTCGCCTTCTATTAAGGAAACTAACATTAATTAATAAAATTGTATCAGCTATTATGCCATAATGCTCATAATTCATACAAATGTAAACACGGGATTACACGTGGTAACACATCCTTAGTATTAATAATGATGACATTGCTTTCAAAAATTGCAATTTCTTTAGATAAAATTTTGGAGTAATTATACATCCCAGTCAAAATCGCTTATAATCCAGTTCGTGTATAAATGTCTAACATGACCAACATTAGTTTTAAAGATGTAAATAATTAGAATTTGCAAGTTTAATGTTACTTCAGATGATTGCGTGGAACGAATCACAACTTTGGAAGGTAAAAGGGTAGTAAAAGAATCGAACAGTAAAAAAGCTGGAGGACCAGGAGGCATTCCCACTGAGCTGATAAAAATGGGCTGGATATATTAATCGAATACATAACGATACTGTTTAATAGATGCCTACAAAAAAAAGAAGTTCCCGAAGATTGGAACCTGAGCTATATCAGTTCAATATACAAGAAGGGAGACAAAAGTAAATGCCAGAATTACAGAGGAATAAGTACAATAAGCGCAATGGGAAGGCTGTACGGTCGTATATTAAAGAAAAAATACAAGGTAGCTTACAAGAAAAACCGAGCAGGACGGTCATGCATGGATAATATATTTGTGATACAAGTATTGGAAAAACCCATAGCTAGAAATTTACCCACTCACCTAGTATTTATAGACATAGAAAAGGATTTTGATTCGATAACCTTAAAAAATGTTTGGAAGTTCTTAACAAAGTGGGATTCAATACCAAGTACATCAGTGCAATCTGGAACTTATATAAAGGTGCACAGAGCATAATCAAAATAGGCGTAAACAGATCAAAACCATTCCCCATAAATAAAGGCTTGAAACGAGGATGCAGTCTTTTGGAGAAAAAAATACAGAAACAATGGGAATTAAGATGGAAGATCACTGTCACAAGTCCCAAGCTTGTGATGAAGAGAATATAGATTACATGCTTGGAATACGAACATTGGGAACTAACAATTAACATGATAAAGACTGAATATACGAAAGTGATGTGTAAAGACGAGGATGACCACCAGAACTTACAAATTAGAGAAACAAGCAGAACAAACAAGTACAAATACTTAGGAAATACTTAGTGAGGAAGGTACGTCGAAAATAGACATACGAAATAAAGTACAACAGAGGAAAAAATCAACCCAGGCCGTAAATTGCTTGCTGCGGTCTAAAGGATTAAGACTGGAAACAAACATAAAAATATATAAAGCCGTCGTGGAGCCCATTCTAATATACGGTGCAGAGAGCTGGCAGATGACAAACAGCAACACAAAGAATCAAGTATCAGGACTATCAAAATTGGAACATATAATTCACAGGTATAGCAGTAAACTCCACTCACACAAATTAATTAATTATGCGGAACGCAGCGTTTCGAGAGCACGTGGGCTCCCATTGTCAACCGTGTTACCGACAATGGGAGCCCACGTGCTCTCGAAACGCTGCGTTCCGAATAATTAATAAATTTGTGTGAGTGGAGTTTACTGCTATACCTGTGAATTGTACATCCACACAGTCCTTGCAATCGTCATTTGAAACATGTAAGAAACGAAGAGATACGATGAACAACAGAAAGAGTTATTACTAGCATGGATCGAATCGAAACAAGACAACTTATATGGTATCGACATGTACAAAGAATGAGTGGATATAGATGGCCAAAGAGGACACTAAATTATACACCACAAAATAGAAGGTGAACAGGAAGGCTAGCGACATCATGAAAGGATGGGATCGAGATAGCCATGAGAGACAGAGCAATAAAAGAAAGAAAAATAGAAACGAATGAGATTGAAATGCTATAATAAAAAAAAATAATTAGAATTTGCTTGAACTTCGTATACAGTATTTCACTTGACCTCGGGCTGTATTGCGAAAAGAACGTCTAACAACTTCAAAGCGTACAGTCTTCTTCCAAAAAAGGCTACACGTCAACCACAACCTACGTACGCACATTAAAACGGTAATCGTTCCCGTTCCCTCAAAGTCGTTACACAAGTACGTGCCCCAACGGCAATATCTCCTTCGGTAAATACATCAAACGATTCTTAAAGCCTTGAAGTCTTCGCGATAATTTGCGTTCGTAACGGGAGTTGTGGATCATCTACGCGAAGCAGATCGAGCTTTCCGAAACGCGTAGATCAAAATAATAGGACCTCGTAGCCGGGCGCTTCTTGAACGTTCCCCGCTATAGGCGAACGTACGATATCAAGCTCGCCGTTTGAGTACACCCGGGTCGGAGCCAGAGTGGAATCGATTATTCATCAGGGGTAGCAGACCGCAATACAAGTCCGTGTGACCATTGTTGCTGCACTGGACGGCGGTGTATCTGTCGGAATTGGCATGCTGTTAACCGAAATTCGTGACGAATTAGCGGGATTATCGTGGATAATGTTAAATCTCAATAGGCACACGATGACAATAAACCGTATCAAGGTATTATCGACGAAAGTCCTATACAATAAAATTGTTAATTTGTATTCTGTTACAATTGAAAACCAGTTTTGGGAAATCCTTAAAACCTACAATTTTCTAGATTTAAGTAGCGGAAAACTATTGGATACATTCGTAACCAGGCAGCGCTGATATAAAAAAAAAAGAATGTCTTGAGCAGTTATACTAATATCAATATTAATACTAAACCACTGTTGGCATTAGTAATGATAAAATTACAATTTGCTTGCAATTATCCAACGTAATTAAATTACTGAAAAAATATCAGTCTCGGAGGGACTCGAACCCACCATCTTTCCGTTACAAATGAGGAGGTCATCGCCGGTACAGATGGCTATTTTGCAGACCTCGAAACATTCTAACACATGGGCTGAAAAGTCCCGGGCCTAACATCAACATAATCTCCATCAAGAGCAACGCAATCATTCCAGCGCCGCTCTAACATTTCAATACTACTTTTGTAGAACGATTTATCTTTTGCCTCAAAATAGGCCTCAGTTTCACCGATAACCTCTTCATTCGTGCGAAATTTCTTACCGGCGAGCATTTTTTTGAGGTCTGCGAACAGCCAGTAGTCGCTGGGAGCCAAATCTGGCGAATACGGTGGATGTGGGAGCAATTCGAAGTTCAATTCATGTAGTTTTGCCATTGTATTGATTGACTTGTGACACGGTGCGTTGTCTTGATGAAATAATTTTTTTTTCTTTGCCATATGCGGTCGTTTCTTTGCAATTTCGGCCTTCAAACGCTCCAATAACGCTATATAATATTCACTGTTGATGGTATTTCCTTTCTCAAGATAGTCGATGAATATTACACGACGCACATCCCAAAATACCGAGGCCATAACCTTTCCAGCCGATTGTTGTGCTTTCGGGCGCTTTGGATGAGGTTCACCAGTTGCTGTCCACTCAGATGACGATCGTTTTGATTCCGGAGTGAAGTTATGGATCCATGTTTCATCCATTGTCACATATCGACGCAAAAATTCCGGTTTGTTACGTTTAAACATGGCCAAACACTGCTCAGAATCATCAACACGTTCTTATTTTTTGTCAACAGTGAGCAAACGCGGCACCCACTTTGAACAAAGCTTTTTCATAGTCAAATGCTCATGCAATATAAAGCCAATACGTTCTTTTGATATCTTTACGATGTCAGCTAACTCACGCAACTTCACTTTTCGATCATTCAAAACGATTTTGTGGATTTTTTTTGATGTTTTCTGGTGTTACCGCCTCATTTGGACGTCCACTGTGTTCTGCATTATCGGTGTCTCTACGACCACGTTTGAAGTCAGCAAACCAACGTTTTATTGTTGTTTCTGATGGAGCGAAGTCCCCATAACACTTATCAAGCCATTGCTTCGCTTGAACGGTGTTTTTTTCTATCAAGAAGCAGTGCAAAATTAAAACACGAAATTGTTTTTGATCCATTGTTTTGAAAATAACAAAATTAGCGTGACTCAGCACAATAACTCACAAACTAATGAATAGAATATGAAATTTTAACCGCTGTCTTTTGAAGGTTAGTACTCACTGAGAGAAAGGTGACTGCAATAAAACTAGCGTCATCTATGTGTTAGGCCACACCAATACCCGGTTTTTCTTGTCGATTCCGTAAATGTTTCAGGTCGCCCTCGTATACTGTTAAATAATAAGTTTATATTTATTTTACCCTAATAAATTATAATTTATGAAGTGATAAATGTGTAGCTTGCACCACCTATGGTTTCTTGGAATTTTATGCAAAACCAATTACAAAGCTTCACACTATTTCTAATGCTGTGTGGACTTACTCTCATCTACTCGCCATCTAATTTGGCGCTTACAGTACATACGTTTAGTCGTTAAAGCTGATAAAGGAGTACTTAATTCTTTTGACTACCCTTAAGGTTCAATACAAAATTCTTCCTTATCCTAAGTATAGATCCGTCACTTCCTCTCGAATAAATATTCTAATTGATTAAATCAAAGCGAACACAATTATTGCTGCACATTCTCGCCAGATGTCACGTGTTTTAGATGATGGACCAATAAACAAAAAACGAAAACAACTCTCACACTATACACTAGCTTTAAACCGACACTAATTTCGCATATTTTATTATTGTTCCAGAGACGAAGAGGAAAATCTGCCTGACCGAGGAATGCGTGCGAACAGGTAAGCGTGTATTTTTTCCCAAAGGATGCCGACGGCTATACTATTCAGCGTTCTAATTAAAATTTTCAACCAAAAATCTCGAATTCGCCACATTTGCATGAGATATCCAGGGAGATGGGGTCCCTCGGCAACCCAGTTATTTCGTTCTCCATTAGCTTGTCGCGCCAGACCCGAAGCAAATTGCTTCCGTTTTTATTTCGGTTACGTGCTCGAAGCGTTGCGGTTTTCTTTTTTGTGTACGTCGCTGTATCGCGATATCCCATGCGCGTTCCGCGATGTTGGGATGCCAAAAGCTCGTTAAAATATTTGTTTTACAAGGATCGTGCCGGTTATAAATATTTTAATTTAGCATGATGCATGGTTCTTTTCAAATTATGAAGTGATCACTTTTAACGTGTCTCACACATCTATAGAGAATTTACACTTTAAAATTGGTACTGCAAAATATTTCGAAAATTGTTAGGCTTTTCGCGGTTCCGGCGCTGAAAACGTTTACGTAAACATTCTTTTGATCGTTTCAATCACGCACGTAAATCGGGAAATAACCGGTGCCCTAAACTGTTTACATTATCGAATTGTACGTGGTGCAAACTTGCTTACATTACTGGGCGTTCCATTTGATCCTATAGTAACAATTTGCTGTTTACATGACCGCGACGTTTCTACTACCGGGTATTTGCGTGACCGAGCGTTTACTGTATTTAACAATAAATAATTTTCAATTTTTGAACCATTTCCATTCCATGTAGACGTGTACTGATAACTGATTGATCAGCATTTAATGCTTTTGCCAAGTCTTGTGGTTGTGTGTTGTTTTCATCCAATAATATTTTCAATTTTTCGTTTCAAATTTTTTCTCGGTTTACCTTTACGTTCTAAGTCTTCAACATTAAATATACTTTCTTTAAATTGTCTGAACCACTTTTTACACATACAAGGCAAACTTTCCGACCTTGTACAGTGATATAGCTGAAATCGACTGGACTTTTTTGGAGAATCTTAATTGCATTAACGAAGCAGTATCAGCTTTTTATAATTGCTTAGACATTGTCATCCGTCATTCTGTACCTTTGTCCAAACACCCTTCTCGAGACTGGGGTCTTGATAGGGATCTCATTAGTGGTAGTTCTTTGATTGGATCTTTTACAGCACACGGTATCTTAAAAGCATCTAAGAAGTTAAAATCTAATTTTACTGCTGGTCATGACGGCCTCCCCGCATTTTTTGCAGGTGATTGTTGTGTAGTACTATGTGAACCTCTAGCTAGAATATTTAACTTGGCCGTAAGTTCTTCAACATTTCCTGACGTTTGGAAGATTAGCAGAATTACACCCGTGTTTAAGAAAGGTAATCGCTCAGACTTCCAAAATTATAGATCAGTAAATATTTTATCCAACTTTGCAAAAATTTTTGAATATCTTCTGCCTCACAGAATTTACGTTAGTGTCAAGCCTTATTTATCTTCGCGACAACATGGTTTCATTCCATGAAGGTCTACTACAACCAACCTTGCAGAGTTAGCACAGCATATTGCCGAATCCATGGAACGACGTCAAGAAGTAGATGTATTATACACCGATTTTAGTAAAGCATTTCACACTATCAATCATTCCCTTATGGTATCTAAGTTGAGTAGTTTTGGTTTTCCTCCAAGTGTAACACAATTGATCCGCGCGTATTTAACTGATCGTTCATACTATGTTCACTACAATGGATATACATCCTTTACATTTTCTGCTTCCTCTGTGTGCCACGGATCCAATTTGGGTCTTCTTTTGTTTAATATTTATTTGGATGATCTCCTACAGGGGCTGGACTGTAATGTACTGGCATACGCGGACGATCTTAAGATCTACAGTACCATAACCTCCCCGGCAGATTTGTTTCTCCAGAACGGTCTGGATACTATTGTTAGATGGTGTACACAGAATGGAATTCATTTGAATCTGGATAAGTGTGCTGTTGTAAGCTACTCTAGATGTCATAGACTCTACAATTTTCATTATGCTGTGAATCAGGCTATTGTTCCTAGGCACTCGTCTATGATGGACCTTGGCGTGCTGTTTGATGCAAATTTGTCGTTTGCAGACCACATACTATCCGTACGAAATTCTGCGATGAAATCCTTAGGATTTTTCATACGATCCTGCAAATCATTCAATAATCCTGCCTCGCTAAAAGCATTATACTATTCGCTTGTCCGTACTGGGTTGGAGTATGCGTCCATAATTGGGTATCCTCACTATCTCCATCTGCAAGTACTACTTGAAAGAGTGCAAAAACGATTTTTGAAATACCCGTCCTTCAAAATTGATGGCACTTACCCTAGCCGCGATGTTGATTATGCGGGTCTGCTGACGTATTACCAAATGCATACAATACATATAAGAAAACTTACGCCGTCTATTAGAAAACGAAAGTTACTTCTGCATATACCCAATATTTTGGCACACTCTATTTAAGAAATGCAAGCTTCCATACTTTACACGGTCAGTATAAGTGATAATACAAAGCTCAGGTAAAGATCAACTCTGGAGATCAACATTTTCATAACTTATTCATTACGTGTGCGTAACTTGATACCTGCCTTTCGTCAAATTAAAATTAATTTCCTTGCGTTATAAAATCGAAGCGACAATTATTCCACGAGAAATAAGACACTCATTATCGACGATTTCACGCAGAAATAATCAGAGAGGAGGATCTCTTTTTTTCTTTCGCGGAAATGGTGAAGAACCCGAGACCAAGTTATTTTGCGAACTGTACTAGCGCTCATGAAGATGGCGTCATCTGTAAAGAATGACTGATTTGTTGTTCGAACGATGATAAATAACAAGTTAAATGTTACGTGATAAAGTAACTTATGACGACCACGCTATGAATGGGCAAAACGTCATCAATATTACACAATTGAAAATTGGCGAAAGGTAAAATAAAATAACTTCATCATCGGTGTTAATATTGGCTTTTTCAGGTAGGGTCTGCATTTTAATTCGGGTTCGTACAATCGTCTACGTACTGTACGCGTGGATATTCACACTCCTTGTTGGGACATTACATTTCCCACATCTTTGGCGGATAAACCTCGGTTTTCAGTTGCAAGTTGCAGGATACGTCGAGCATCTCCATTAGTAGAAATCAGTTTCTTGCCGCAAAACGCTCTTCCGGTACGTGTAGTGGGTATCTTTTCTTTCATTAAAACGGCGATTCATTGCACTGTTTGTCGGGATACTTCTTCTTTCTTTGGAATTATGCGTTGAGAATACACTTCTGTACCTAACGATGCCTCAATACGCAGTCTCTTCTCATTTGATATGTCCTTTTTTTACCCATAAAGAAAAAATATAAACCAAGTGCAACATTAACACGTAAACACGGAAAAAACGTTGTTAAATAAGCAAATATATAATCTTTCTACATTAGTAGCCGATCCAAATAATATTCTACGAATGAATGTGTCTTTCAGTCTTGTTTCTGTCCATCTTCTATACAGCACAGAATGATTCATGAGGGGGATAATAATAGGCAAGAGGTCATTAAGTCGCACTTTCACAATTTCTTAGGAAGATATTTAGGGAACGCATTTAGATAGATATTCTAATCCTATTCATGAATTTTGTACTTGTATTTGTAAATTATCGCGTTGGAAACACACAAAAGCTTAAATAAGATGGCCGTAATAAAATAGACAGGGACTGATCTCTATCTCATATAACGCGGGGCTAAAATTGTGACTAAACTTTAAACTGTAATTCACCTCCCCATAGCTAAACCTCATAGTTTTAGAATTATTTTGCAAAAAGTATTTACCAAATAGAAAAAGAAATAATTGATAGAATGAAGAATAATTTTACACATAAAAGATACGTATCTGATTTGTCGATATTATTGAGCAGTTCCAAATATGAGCCAAAAATGATCAGACTTCCACAAGCGTTAGTGTACCATCATCCCGCCCTCTGCACAATATAGACGCATCCGTTGCGTAGACAGAAGGGAACCCGTCGCTAATGAATTTACAATAACCGTCACTCGGACAATTCAAACGTAGTCCCAATAGGACGCAAGCTTTTCCATTGGTGGCGTCGCCGTCGGTATCGGTCTGAAATCATTTCCATTAGGTACCTAACGCTAACGGTTCTGTATTTTCCGAGTCATTAATTAAATTGTTTTTAATTGTCTCTCCGATCGAGATCGACCGGGTCACGTCGCCTCCCCTAACCGCCCGAATTCGAGGGGCGAAGGCAGCGATTTTAATTGGAACATGTTCGCCTTTATGGAAGGCAAAACGTACGATAATATGCATGTAACTCTGTTACAGCTGTCTAAATTTGATTGCCTATATTGGGCGATATGAGGAGCTTCTTTTAGGCAACGCTAAGATGATGTGATCAGGTGAGATACGAAAAAAAAGAACAGCAGAAATTCTCACTGCCATGATTTCTTCAGTATTAAGAAGACTATATACAACAGCAGACAACTAAATTCCGTGTTGTTACTGTTTTCAACGCAAAATCCTTATATTTGGGCGCTTTTTTTATCTAAAATAATAATTGACTAGTAAACAGCAAAATTTCCCCCCCTCAACATCGACGCTATAAATATTAAAAGAAGCTGAAAAACACTCAGAAGAAACGAAATGTCATTCGTTATTTACATGAATCGATTACCAACATCGAAAAAAAAAACACGGTAATTTGTTTAGCGTAGCGTTTCAAGAAAGAAAATTCCATAGCAAACATGTTCTATTAGGCTGGAAGTTTTATATCCGATATAGTCACATGCTCACACGAGCTCAAAGCTGGCCACTAACAAAAATGCGTACCTCATACTGACATTAATGTGTGGACTTATCAATAATTCAAAAAATGGGGAATTGATATAAAATGTGGAAGGTTGACGAGTTATTGAGACCTCTTTTCAATTTCGGTCGTTAATTTGTATTTGTATGTACGAGGGCTGTTTTTTTTTCAACCTGTAATAGCTTATAAAAACAACACAAGTCTAAATAACAAAATGAATTTTTATTACCAAACATTATGCACAAATATGGTTACCTTTCTACATAATCACCGTGAAAATTGATGCATTTGTTATATCTATAGAAGAGCTTTCTAATCCCCTCTGCATAGAATGTGCGTGACGTTATTTTGTAGTTCGTCTGTACTCTAGAAGCTCTGCCCTCATAGCCACTTTTTTAGTTTACAAAAAAGATCTCTTGATGCTAGATTAGATTAATCAAGGGTGATGTTGCACTGTAACCTATTGATCTATTATGCCCCCTTATATGAGCTACAAGCTGCTAAGGTTTGCCCGCACTTATAGCTCCGCATCCAGTCCAAGAGCTTTAGAAGATTGCAATGGCTGTGATGGTTTCAGAGAAGGCATTTCCACCTCGTCTATGACGTCTTTGCCAAGATGGCTGGCACGGGTTTCTATAATGGCAGTGCAGTTATATGTTAGGTGTTCTGGACTTTCAGCGTCTGCTCCACAAAACCTGCAGTCGCTATTCTGTCATGTGTTCTCCAAGGTGACAATGCCCTCTAAGAAAATCTGTGAGGCCCCGTAGTTTGTTTCTACTAAGTTCTAGAATAGTCTTTGCTCCTTGCTTATTGAAGTTTCCAAGGAATACCTTGGAATGTTTCAGACCAGGAAGCTTCTCCCAAAGAAATGCTCTGAGTTTCTCCTCTCTGTCTTTAAGTTCTTTTTTATATGTGCTCATCCCTATACCACGAAACGGCACCGGTCCCATAAACGAAGTTGTGGCGGCCTTTTTTGCTAATAGGTTAGCTTTCTCGTTGCCGCTGATTCCAGTGTGTCTTGGTACCCAGCATAGTGCAACTCTGTTTTCTCTGCCTAGGTTGTTTAGTTTTTCTAGGCATTCCCAGATTAATTTCGAGCTGATGGTGTTAGAGCTCAACGCCATAAAATTGCAATGCTTTGCCTTCGACAGTTCCTGTCAAGGTTCAATTGAGTACATCTTCGAATCGCATTAATCTCCGTTTGAAAGACGCTAGGATATCTTCCCATTGACCTTGAATATTTGGTTCCTGGCCCAAATACCACTGCATCTGTTTTTCTATCAATTTTAAAACCATCCGTGTATCATTTAATGGTCTTTGCCTTTAGAAAGTAGGTGAAGGATTCTCCCTTCATTCTTTCTTGTTACTTAACTTTGTAAGAAAATTCTTTTTGAAGCTATATTTCTTAACCATTCCATCGCAGAGGTGAGGTGAGTTCCGCTCGAGATAACCAAGCTCTCTAGACCGCAATCTCATTTCCTCAGTCCTCGCACTGGTTAGTCTATATATTGCCGCATGGGTCACTCCCTCCACCACTATGTGTTGGAGTGTAGGGTCTAAGATGACGTCATGTTCTCATCCGGTGATGCATACACATGCTAACCGTTGCAACTTACCAAGGGTATTCCTGGAACTTACGTGACCTTCTAAAACCTCTCATGGTGCTAAATCGGGGCTATACGTCGGGTGTTCAGAAACTTTCCACTGAAATTGTTCAAGATGTCGTTGTTGGGTTACAGCAGCATTGTCATAAATGAGAAGAACTCCAAAAGTCAGGACGCCTCTTCTTTTGTTTTGAATGGCTCTCCGCAATCGTTGTGAAATCTTACAATAAATAGCTGCATTGATTGTAGTCCTCGGATCCATAAATTCAACACACAACACACCCTTTTGGTCCTAAAGCACTCCACCCATAATTTTCCTGTTGTTGAATGTTTGTTTTAACTTTTTCGGTTCATTTGGCGAGTTTGTGTGCATCCATGGTAGTGTTCTTTTGTTTCGAGGGTGCAGTATTGAAACCAGGTCTCATTTACAGTCACAATTGATTTCAAAAAATCTTCACCTTCAACCCCGATGGATTCCAAAGATAACATCTTCGAGTGGATTGTTTTTTGTTGCGTAGGTGTACACCATTAATCTTGAAACTTCAGGAAATTCCACATTCAATTCACTGATGGTAAACCTCCGTGTTTCCCAAACCATTTTGTCAATTCGTGAAGCAATATCTTGTGATGGACCAGACTTGTATCCATCTCTCTTCACCGTGAACATCGCCTCGGCCTTCTTTAAACTTCTTACACCATTCACGCACAACAAGTTTTCGTCGTATACTCGGGTCATTCTTCGATGAATTTCAACTGCACCACTCCTTCCACTTCTGCTTGAAGGAATCGAATTACATTACGCAAATTGCATTTGGTCGAGAAATCAAGCAGTCATGTTTACATGCCTGCCACTCAGCTAAAAATGGCCTAATGACGTTACAAATGGCAGATATTATAGTGAGAGAGATGCGTAGTCACCTTCTGGGCATCCCCCACCACTCACGTGACTGTTTACAGGCACGAACAGAGTTTAAAGAAAAACAACCCTCGTATATTGATTGTTGTATGTATCTCATAGTTTTTTTATCAATTTTTGATAAGCTACAAAAACACATCATTAATGTCTCCTATTCCCAAAACAATTTACAGCATGATATGCAGCAGCAAAACAGAATAGCTACATTAAATAGCAGCTATCGTATATCAACTCGAATTTATGTTAATATCCTCGTTCTTTCATACACACGCATTACCGGAAAAGCAATATCTACATTACAACCCCAATAATAACTGTACAAAAAATCCATCAACTTAACGAGATAGCTCGAAAACGATAACAGGGTGACAGCTATACATTCCTCGCAATGATAACGCTTAAAGTTCCGAATGTTTTAAGCTGGTGTACCAGTATAGCTCGAGCTAATAAATACCTAATCAGTATAAAAGCAACAGCGGCCTAACTTTCGTATACCTTCGCTGTGGCGAAAAATGAAAGGTATTCATTATTAATATCGCGGGAGCCTGCGGAATCAAGGCAGCCGCGATTATAAGCGCTGCTTTGTAAACTTACCCCTCGTCTTTGGTGCGTAAAATTTTCAAGAAAAAGGGAGTTGAACGTGCAGGCAAGTTTCAGGTTAGAAGGACTTCGATGATCGCTTTATTTTTCTATATACTTTCCCTGCATCCTCTAATAACTCTAAAATTTTGCGGGCTGAAAATCAAACGAAATCAAAATTTGAGTTAAATGTCCACGTTTAGCATTTCAAATGTATTTCTATGGAATGAATAATCGTTAAATTTATTCTTTTTGAATAGAATCGAACTTACAGAATCGATTCCCGTAGCACTTGCATCATGATCTGTTTTACTTTTTTACTAATTTGAAGTAACCCTTTAAATTTATTGTAGAACATGTAAATTATTTAGAAATGAAACAAAATTTTCATTTTAAATGTTAGTACAAAAGCAGCAGTTTGATAGTGAAACTATAAGCAACTATCGTTAATAATGTTTTACATAAGACCTTCAATAGCTTCTGGATCGTTAACGTAAACTTTTTGATATCTGAATTTTCCAAGCCTTTTAATAAACATTTTTATACCATTTAGAAGAAGATTAACTTCAAGGTCTACTCTAAAATACACAGTTATTCTCGTCGTATTTCAAATATCCATTACCACTATAAAGCTAATATTCTCACGTGATCTGTACTATTACTGGCTATATATCGAAATTATATGGTTTTGTTAACAATTTCTGTTACCTGCAACATCGCAAAATATACGCCTGAATTTGGTGTACACATTTTGGGACAACCAGTATACATTATACAGGATGTTTGAAAAGCGATCATTTAAATTTTTGCATGTTATAGTAGCATTTGTTTTGAGCAAAATAACTTATATAAACGTACATCCAATTTTGTATAGTTACTGAGATATAGGAAGTTGAATTAATACAAAAACAAATTTATTACTTTATTAATTCTGGCAGCGCATATTTCGGTTACTGAAAGGCTATCGACAATCAGTGACTTGAAAAAACAGTTATCGTTAAACAATGAGTACGGAGAATTAAGAAAGAGAGTTGTGATTTCTAAGAGAGAGGATTGAGGTATTAAAAGAAGCTCAAAGACAGAACGTAAAATATTGCGCATGTTTCACAGTAATAATGACACGTGATTATTACGTGACAGATCAAAAGTTGACAGATGGGAGTGTTGTTGAAAGTTCAGAGACGTCGATTCGTTATCATGCACAAGAATTGGACATTACAACAGCCACTCGTCAACGTATTCTAACTAAAGATTTGCATCTCCACGCCCACAAAGTTCAATTGACTCAACAACTTCTGCCAACAGACCATGCACCAGAGTTCACCAATAGGATCCTTGTGCAAACTGAACTATATGCCAATTTTGTGGATAAAATCATTTTTAGTAATGAGGCCCCTTTTTATATCGATGACTTCGTTATTCGGCAAAACTGCAGGATTTGGGGCTCAGAAAATTCACGATTAATTCATGAGAAAGCAATGCATCCAAAACGTGTCTTTGTCTGGTGTGCATTGTAGTCTGGAGGAATAACTGGACCTTATTTCTTTGAAGATGCAGAAAGTAATCCAGTAACGGTCAATGCCGAACGTTATCGTGCTATGATAACCCAGTTTTTTGAGCCTGAATAGGAAAATATTGTTCTTGAGGACATGTGGTTTCAGTAGGACGGTACCACATGTCATACCGTCCGTGAAAGATTGAGTTCCTTACACGAGTTTGCCCCTAGCCGTGTCATTTCCCCGTTTGGTGACTAGATTTAGCCCCCTGGTTCTTGCGGTTTAACACCTTTGGACTTCTGGCTGTAGGGTTGTCTGAAGTCGCAGGTTTATACCAACAAACCAGCGACCACCGAAGCATTGAAAGCCGAAATTAGATGCTCTATTAATGAAATACCCTCACATGTATACACTAGTTGTTATTGCAATTTTTGTCAAAAGAGTACGCAAGTGTCAACAAAACCATGGCGGTCATTTACAAGATATTTTGTTTCGTACATAATGCCCAAATGTATACATTAAAAATATTTCAATACTTTGCTACAGAAAACCATGTTCTATTCAACCTTAAAATCTTGCGTTCATATTGAAACATCTTTCAGTAATTAATAGAATAAAAAAGAATGCTTTATAATTTGTATCAACATGTATTATCGTTATACAAATCAAGATACCCCTAGGTAAAGACAATATGTAAAATCTACGCAATAGAATGCGATAAATATTGTATTATCAGCGTCGACCTTGAAACTAATTACATGTTACATAACCTACAAACAACAAACAATACTCTTTTCTTGAAAGCCTCACCAAACTAATTAAAATTAAAGTATACGTGGGTCTCCACGCAAACACAAATAAAATGTTTATTTAGGGTCAATATTGATTTGGCATGCTTTTCGATTACTATGCGAACCGTAGTTGCCAGTCCTGGTGGCTATTCGCATCATATGGTCAAGAAATACGAATAACACGCAGATTTATACACCGTTCTCCGTTAGTTTTAGTACGAAATTCGTCCAACTATCCTATTAGTTCCTCTGAGGGTTACGTACGAGTACTACCTGAAGTGTTTCCGGAATCGACAAGAAAAACACGGTATTGGTGTGGTTTTCTTATTTTTGTTTTTCGATGTAGTCTCCTCGAAAATCATTTCAAACGGTGCTCCAGTCTCTTCAAGCCGTCGGAAAAGTAAGATGCTTCGAGGTCTGCAAAATAGCCATCTATGAGCGATTACCTCCTAATTTGAGGCAAATCTCTTTCCTCCCAGTGATTTCTTTTAGGTTGGGAACAGGAAAAAGTCACTCAAGGATGAGAGACTAATTCGTAGTGCAACTCATTCAATTTGGACACGACGATGCATTGTCGTGGTGGAAGAGGACTTTTTTCCCCTGCAAACGAAGCCGTTTCTCCTTCAATACTGCATCGAATCGGGTCGATAAATCGCTGTGATATTGCCCCGTGATCGTCCTTCCCTTCTGCAGGTGGTCGATGAAGATCATACCTTGGGAATCCCAAACAAATGGTCGCCATGACCTTTTCTGCCGATGTAACAGTCTTTGCTTTCCTCGGAGCCGATTCGCCAGGAAAAGTCTACTGCTTCCACTGTTCCTTGGTCTCCGGTATGTAGTGGCGGATCCAAGTCTCAACCACGGTTATGAAACGCATGAAGAAATCCCTTGGATTGCGTTATATCTTGGCCAGACGCTCCTCCGAAACGATTACCCGATTTCGTTTTTACTCCAGTGTGAGCAAACGCGGTACCCATCGCGCCGAAATCTTTTTCATACCCAAAATTTCGTGTAGGATATTGCTAACGCGTTCTTTCGACATGCCTGTTGTCTCTGCTATTTCTTTCAGCTTCAATCGGCTATTGGCTAACACAAGATCATGAATCTCATCGACCATTTCATTGTTGGTCATCGCAGTGTTTGGGCGTCCACTGCGTAGATTGTCACTTGTGCTTGTGCGGCCATGTTTTAACTCGTTCACCCAGAAGCCGATGGTCGAAAATGATGGCATGAACCTCTAGCAAAGTATTTTGAATTTCCGTGGCCGTTTTCCCAACCATGCAGAAGTGTTTTATCACTACACGAAATTCGATTTTATGCATTTGTGCGAAACCCCCTGACTTGCTACACAAAACACACTCTTAAAGAACAATTATTAACAGTGGACGTCTGAAATTTTGAAAAGGTTGCCCTTGCCGTTCAATGAATCCACTTGAACCTTCGTGCGCCATCTCTTGCCGATTCAGGAAAGATTTCAGGTCGCCCTCGTAATTATGTGCGTCTTCGTACCATCAGCGATAAAGTTGACTTTTTTTCGTCGCCACATATTTATATCCTGTTTATTACCTTTGGAAGCGAGGAGCTTTAATACCTTTTCTATCTAATTACAAGCTAACGTAATATAGTCGAGATTACTGTATTAACAGGGTAACCTTGCTCGAAAATTGTAATTTTCTACCTGACCTTTATTAGGAAGCAAGTTTAGGATCCTGGATGTAATAATATTGAAGCTACGATATAGATTCAGCCTCACATAGATTGAAATACTTACCTTTCGGGTCTGTTTAGTTTATAAATAAGCAGCTTCCTCGTATAAGAGAGTTTAACTTTCGAAAACTCGTCTATTATATCCCATACTATCTTCTTCGACAAATACATATGCATGCCATTAGGCTTTCTTTCCAAGACAAGTTTGCGTACGTTTAGGGGAGTGGGGGAAAGCGGAGGATGAGACAGAATAAATTTCACTGGAAACTTCGCTAACGTTTTTCCCCAAGTCATTATCGTCACAGAAAAAGTTTTGGGTGGAAGAAAAACAAGATTGTTAAGGAAAAGTCAACATATCAGAGCTGACACAACTTTCAACTTACCTCCTTTTCCGTTCTATAAGGTCGGAAAGAGGGTACATGGAAAGGAAACCTTTGAAGAATAGCGATACTAAAGTTTAAATCGTGGTTGATAAAAATTGTGATTTATTTAAATTAGAAGCAATTTGAAGATATGTTGGTTTTCTGAACGTTTGACGATTTTAATTTGAGGCCGAGAGAATTTCCCGGCCAAGCTAATAGTGATAAAGCGTGAGTTTCCAAAAAATTTTGGATGGATTTGACTATGTAACACAGTGCCTCATCGTACATGAATGTGTAGGGGCCTACATTCGGATCTAAATCATTGATATATCGCATTAAGTCACCCATCTTCTATACAGTACGGAATGATTCATGAGAGGGATGATAGTAGGCAAGAAGCCATTAGGTGGAACTTTCTCAATTTCTTAGAAAGGTATTTAGGGAACGTATTTGCTAGGTATTGTAAACCCTATTCATAAATTTTATATTGGAAACACATAAAAGCTTAACTTTATAAGGTGGCCCTAATAAAATGGACAGGGACTGTATTATCTAACGTCTATGTCAATAACTTCATGCCGCTATTTTGATTACATTAAACATGTTTCAAGAGGTCTTGTTTTAGGTATTGTTATAATTTTACGCAGTTGCAGATTGCAAAATTTTAATAACAAATTTAAAAATTTTAAAAAGAACATACATGATACAGAAATTTAGGAAAAGATACGAACACAATCTCAATTCTATTTGAAACGATTAAACAATACATGTAACAATTCTAGCTCATGAACTTTAAACAAGAATCTACAACATAACTCGAAAATTTGAAACAAAAATCCAATGTTTAAATTACATAAAAAATTCACTTCTAAAAGTAAGCAAGAAGAACCAATTATCCATTATTTAGATTGCCTGTGAGTAAATTGACTCCACAGTGATGAAGATAAAAAAAGCGACAGACTAAAAGAGCAAATTATATCCTAAGGTACAGAAGAGTTCATTTCAGTTGTTTTATGCCATTTAAAATACTTCAGCGAAACTTCTGTAGAGAGGAACGATATATAAAAAATAGGGATTTTTTCCAACGCATAGTCAACTTTGACCGGAAGAGAAAAAGATGAAAAAATAACGCAAAACGGTAGCGCAGGGAAATATACCGATTGCTACCATCGAGCTTAGCCAATTAGAGTAGTTTACACTGTACACTTGATAAGATATGTGGGTCTTTTATACTTTGTCTTAGACCAATTTCAAGTAACCGTTTGGGAAGTTATTGCTAAAGTTACATGTAATAACTATTATTATTCCAAAAGTGATAATTACTGATCGAGAAATATCATTATTAAATAGAGAAGAAAATGACCTTTCTATCAATTCCAGAGGACTGCCACTAGCACATTCAAAATTTCACGTTTCCTTCTGCTAAGCTGTATTACTAACTTAATAAAATAAAACTACGTTTGCTTCTAAGTACTTGCACAAATTAAATATTTTCACCGCTTTTATGCAAACATAAAATTTATTGAAAAGATAATTAGTATCTCCTGCAATTTCTTTTTCTTACAATCAAACCTGATATACTATAATTGAAATATTAAATCTTTATAACATTGCTTCTTATAAGAACCTATCTACCATCGATTATATAAATCATAATTATGTTCTCTTGCATTTGGTAAAGCTTACCACCAACGATCTGTATACCCTATAATATTTTCAAAGAGAAATAATGACACCCTTTTTCCTTGTTATTCATTCACGAAATTTCGTTATATGTTTTATATGAATTCGGTAAGGAGTCGCTTTCTTTTAACTTTTTACATGGAAGTGAACGACCACTATATAAACAAAAAATTGTTATTTGAGAGAGCTTTTCATGTTTGGTGTTAGACAAAACGAATTGATTATGGTGTTCGCAGTCAACTATGTTATTAGAAACACAAGTAAACACCAGGGAGTTTGATGGACACAATCGATTATGAAGGAAGACATTTGATCCTCCAAATGCCACAACAATCTTGTACAATGTTATTTGATCAAAGATAAGCGAGATTAAAGTGCTAGGTTTGATCACAATTAATGTAAATTTTACCAAGAAAAAAAAAAGAAAACGAATTAAATACTATAGTTTTCCTAATATGATAACCCGATTATACCGTACGCAACAATTTTTGATTTTGAATTGAAAGACAATTTATTGCATCGTTAGTAAGTATACCATAATACTAACAAACAATTTTTGCCAGCACAACAAAGTTTTTTCAAGGTTTATACAAGCATCAATTGCATATTTCCAAATAGAATCGCATTCGAAGAATCGATTTCCGTAAATTCCATTACACTTCTTTAGTTTCAGCAAGTTTCATGGTTTTCTAAAGTTTTAAATATTCACGAGGAGAATTTAGTAGATCATTTTCATCTAAAATTGATTCGTATCTTTCAGCTTCATCGTTGCTATCGGCGATGGATCATGCAGCCGATCCATGTGTCGATTTCTTTCAATACGCTTGCGGAACGTGGAACAAGAAGAATATTATCCCCGAAGATAGAAGTTCAATCAGCACATTCGAAGTAATGGCAGACCAATTGCAGATTATTTTAAAAGGTAAAATCGGTAATTTGAGGGTGAATTTTTATGTTGCTGGTATCATAAAACTGTAGCTATGTTTCTTAAAATTGTTGTACCACCCAATTGTAAGTGTAATTGCCAAAATAATTGTCCAACAGTTTTTGAACAAATGTTAAGCGGGAAATTTTGCAGAACATTGCCAAAAAGTAGCACTCGTGGACTGTTCCACAAGTTTTGTTACTTGCGTTTAGTTAAAAACGCAGTGTCTGCCATCTATTGATTATGACGTCGCGTAGTAGGTAGTTAAGATAATTAGAAATCAATTTCATCGTTTGGCTTATAACCAAATAATGAAATGATGATTTTAGAAATTTCTCGTTCGGCAGCGCAAGAATTCTTGTTTAATCAATGTTTTACGGAAATCCAATATCCGAAAGAGAAACCACGTTGAAGGCTAAATTCTAGTTATTAAATAGCTCGCTAAAGTTGGTATTTTTTAGATTTACAGTTCCAGTCTCTTCGAATAGCTTCAAAGATGTTTCAAGAATGATCCTAATTACATTATCCATTTCTAATATTGCAAAATAGCGTTCATTAAAGATGCCAGTTTCTTCGGTAAAGGTCTAAATTTCATTGGTCTTCAAATCACACACTCGGATGCTTTAGATGTTGATTTGTACCTTGATGAAGATGGCTTACACGAGCCACCAAATTGTTAATATGTGTATTTCAGTAATAATAATAATGATGTTTTATTGCTTCTTAGTAGAGAACTACAAAGGCAAAATACATTATATATGCTTAACCAAAATAAAATTACAAAAATAAATAAATAACAATCATCCATATAGTAGTCGGGAATGTAG
Source organism: Trypoxylus dichotomus (assembly GCA_023509865.1). Classification (NCBI taxonomy): domain Eukaryota; kingdom Metazoa; phylum Arthropoda; class Insecta; order Coleoptera; family Scarabaeidae; genus Trypoxylus; species Trypoxylus dichotomus. Next base: position 6,598,568 of record CM042078.1, read on the forward strand.
ATCTTTTTCCATCCGATTTTTTCTAACTTGAAGGTGTCCTGGAGGAACCAATGAACTCCAACGATAATGAAGCAACCATCAAAGCGAAAACCTTCTACAATACTTGCATGGATATAGGTTAGTAAAATTCTTAGACCAAAGTGAATACGAGTATTTGTCATATCATTCAAATAATTAACATATCAAACAAACTTCCTATTAAAAGTGTTCGTAACAAACTAAGACATAATTATAATTTCCTTTTGAATGCATATTACAAAATTATATAGAATTTTATAGAAATTTTTCCAACAGATTTTTCAATTTTGACGTGATGCTGTTGACGATGGGTTCTCATAATAATTGGAGTTGTCGTTTTGGCTATTTCAATCGTTCGTTGAACTTGTATAGTCCGACGTTTCAACTGGGGATCGAATTCGATTATTTGTACTCGATTTCTGAATTCCACCTAATTTAACCACTAAGCTAATCCTCCATATTAGCCTAGTGGTTAATTCAGGTAGAATTCAGAAATCGAGAAAAAAATAATCGAGTTCGATCCCGAGTTACGACAACTTTCGCTAATAAAAAATAGGGAAGACAAATACGTCAGACAAAAATCATCGAAACATGATTATTCTGGCAAGCAACAGCCCTTCTCAGCGCTGCCCTGAAGACGGCAGTAGAGAGACTACCGAAACGTCGGACTGTACAAGTTCAACGAATGATGGAAGTGGATATTTTTCAATATTAGACCTCGTATTTCTTCTACTCACAAGGAAAGGTTTCCGGGTGTACCCTGTATGTATCACACTCACGTGTCCTAAAGGACCTTTCGACAAGGTACGAGGTAGGTGTTACAAATTCTCGGCCTGATATAGAGGAACAATATAAGAAATTTCATTTTTCAATGTAGTCTCCCCTAACTTCTAACCATTTATTACAACGATCGATTAATAGTTCGATACTCTTAATAATAATAAGTTTTTTCGTCGAAATCTTCTATAACAGCTGCTTGCAACTCACTGTTGTCCTTAAAAAGACGTCCCCTAGGGCCTCTCAAATAAAAATTACAAGGCGCCATATCCGGATTATGCAGTGGATGTTCCAATTCTTGAAAGCCATATTTGGAGATTGCAACTTGTGAAACGGCGACAGTATGGACGGAAGCATTGTCGTGCAATAATCGCACACCTTTTGTTAATTTTCCACGACGTTTTGCACGAATACTGTCCCTTAATTTATGCAATAAAAACGCCCCATATGTGCCGTTCACAGTAGTATTGCACTCTTTAAAGTCAATTAGCAAAATGCCCTCATAATTCCACCTATTTCCGTTGATTCAACGACTTTCGCCTTTCTGGGACAAGGTTCATCAGGTCGCCACCATACCATGGACTCCCTTTTCGATAGAGGATCGTAAAACAGAACCATCATTTCATCCCATGTGACAATGGACTTCAAAATCGGTTTTGGGTCGTCTCCACACATGTTTAAAACCGATCGCGGACATTCGACTTGACGTCCACGTTAGAGAGCAGAAAGAAGTCGCGGTATCTATCTTGCACTAATTTTATTCATAGCCAAATGGTCATGGAGAATTCGGCGAATACTTGTCTTGAATATGTTTGTTATTACTGCTAATTCCTTCACTTTCAAGCAGCGATCTTCAATAATTGAAATTTGTTGAGGCGTTATCACTTCAAATGATGATTGCAAGGACTGTGTGGATGTAATTATGCGGAACGCAGCGTTTCGAGAGCAGGTGGGCTCTCATTGTCAATGTCTTGTCTCAATCAGAGCCCACGTGCTCTCGAAACACTGCGTTCTGCATAATTAATAAATTTGTGTGAGTAGAGTTTACTGCTATACCTGTGAATCGTTATCACTTCAATTGGTCGACATGACCGTTCATCATCTTCCAGGGATTCTTGCACCAAACGGAAACATTTAGCCCACTTTTTTACATTGGAATATGAAGGAAATGAATGAATGACGTATACCCTTATTTTGTTAAAAATTTGATGACCGCGAGGTACTCAATTTTCATTACTTCAAACATTTTCATGCGTTAGTCACGTTGGTTGACAGGCTACTAAAAACTACTACTCTTCGAACCGTCATATTTATTGCGTATACCTCGCGTATGTGCAAGTATATCTTGACGGAGTTTGAACACGCTTGAACCTGTCTAAGCCTGTCAGGCCGAGAATTTATGGCGCCTACCACGTACAATATTTGCATTTAATTTTCTGTTCTATCTATTTCCGTTAAAGAATTCAATCAAAAAAACTGAAAAACCGGTGAATTTTCGAAGGGGTATTTCACCTCCTCAGAGTGAATTTCAGCGCAAACAAAAAAAAATTATTTTCAAGTCTCAGTATAGTCGCCCGAGAACCTTTTCTTGTCAATAATACCTTCCCATCTTCGTAATACACATGTGTTAACCGTCGCTTGCCTAGGTCTTCGCTTTTGTCGTTTTGCTTCTTTTTCCCTCCCTCCCTTTTTTTCCAGTTCAAATCAGGCGGATCGGGCACGCACCCCTGGTAAACGTGCTCACCTCGCTGGGAGGTTGGCCGGTTACCCAACCTAATTGGCAGCAGCCGAATTTCTCGGTCGAAGTGCTCCTGGGCAGAATACGGGGCGATTATAACGAGGGCGTTCTCGTGGAGCAGTGGGTCGGCCCGGACGACAAGAACAGCTCCGTTAACATCATCCAGGTGCGCACAAAGTAAGAAGTATGTGGACGCTTTCATTTCAAACCTTCAAACTTGAGATATGAAACGTTGCCATGTATAAATACACTCGTATAAACATTAAATATCGAATATACTCTCTTTTAAAATGTTATTTGATCGGAGAACAGGGAAAAATGCAAGTTCTTTTTTTGTTGGAGTATCGGGAAAACTTCTAAAATGTAAAAGGATTAGCAATAATAGCGTTAGAAATGTAAAATAGAACTACGAGAGTGATGGAGAAATGTTTCCGAAATGAACAAGAAAAACACGGTATTGGTGTGGTTTTTTAATTTTATTTTTCGATATAGTCTCCTCCAAGATCGACACACTTTTTGAAACGGTGCTCCAGTCTCTTCAAGCCGTCTGAAAATTAGGATGTTTCGAAGTATGCAGAATAGCCATCCGCAGAGGCGATGACCGCCTCATTTGAGGCAAATCTCTTTCCTCCCAGTGGTTTTTTCAGGTTTGGGAATAGGAAAAAATCGCTGGAGGCTAGATCCGGTGAATATAGAGGATGAGGTTTGGATACGACAATGCGGGATGAATGAGCCGACGCATTGTTGTAGTGAAAGAGCACTTTTTTCCGCTGCAAACGAGGCCGTTTCTTCGTCAATACTGTATCGAATCGGATCAATAAATCGCTGTACTATTGCCCCGTAATCGTCCTTCCCTTCTGCGGATAGTGGATGAGGATCACACCTTGGGAATCCCAAAAAATGGTCGCCATGACCTTTCCGGTCGATGGAACGGTTTTTTGCTTTCTTCGGAGCCGATTCGCCCGGTAAAGTCCACTGCTTCGATTGTTCCTTGGTCTCCGATACGTACTGGTGGATCCAAGTCTTATCCACGGTTACGAAACGCATGAAGAAATCCCTTGGATTGCGTTGGATCCTGGCCAGACATTCCTCCAAAATGTGGTACCCATCGCGCCGAAAACTTTTTCACATCCAAAATTTCGTGTCGGATATGGCAACGCGTTCTTTCGACATGCCTGTTGTCTCTGCTATCTTTTTCAGCTTCAATCGGCGATCGGCTAACACGACATCATGAATCTTGTCGGCCATTTCATCGTTGGTAGCGGTTTTTTGGGCGTTCACTGCATGGTTCGTCACTTGTGCTTGCCCGGCCTCGTTTGAACTCGCTCACCCAGAAGCTAGTGGTCGAAAATAATGGAGTACATCCGCCATGAACCTCTAGCAAAATATTTGGAATTTCCGTGGCCGTTTTTCCAGTCATCCATAAGTGTTCTATCACTGCACGAAATTCGATTTAATCCATTTGTACGAAACCGCCTGACTTGCACACAAAACACACTCTTAAACAACAACTATTGACAGTAGACGTCCAAAATTTTGATACTTACCAAAACATTTGAGATCGTCTTCGTAATAATATTGAAGTAATTTCTATTTTATTATGAAAAGCGTCATGTTTTAGTAGAGATTTAGAGATTCTACAAAAAGAGGAACCTAATTTGTAATCCACATGCATTAGTAGGCCCGGTTGTACCATAAGGTATAGAACTTAGTAACGTGCTGTTCAAGATCTTCTCCTGATATATTAATTCGATTCTTTAATTGAAGCTCACACTAACTGTTCGATAGGATCCAGGACTAGACCTAGCGATTTGAATCCTAAACTCTAGTAATGTCCGCATTTTATGATCATGCATTTTAACTAAAGATTTAAAGACTTGGTTTCTCATATGATGCCTTCTTCTAGAATGAAATCAATGAATTCACACATGGAGTGAGTCTTCTTGAAAATCGTATAAGGTCGTGCTTTTCATCTCTCCAAATCATTACAAAATCTTGGCCAAATTTGTCAAGTTTCTGGAAAACAGCAGGGAAATTATGTCCAACTGATTCTTTGTAAAAACGTTTTTAACCATCACAACATCAAAGACCTCACCTGCGAAATGAACTGATACCCGAAATGGTCAAATGATACGATAGGGGTTCAAGTCTAGACTTAAGACGCAGACTAATTTGTGGTTCGAATTCTGAACTTTTGCAGAGAGTTGTTGGTCTTGTATTAAGATAAAATTTAATCCCTGTTACGACACCCAACTCTTATTTCCTCTGCCTATACTTCTTCTTACTAAACATCTATAAAATCCCCCATGTCCCAGAGTTGTTCATAATGCTTTACCCAGTTCTCCTAGTCTATGTTGTTTATTTGTATTTTGTCATTTTCCCGATTGTTTAATGATTTCATTACTTTAAGAGCCAGGTTTAGTCTTCCATGCTTGTTCTATATTTTTGTTCTTTTAGAACCACATTAATGAATCGTTTAGTCTTAGATCTTCCACATTCTTTTTCAAATCATCATAACTAAATCTGAGGAAGTTTCTGGAGGTCACAAGTGAAAAGATACTTAACAGGATATCCTTAAACACGTTTTCGATCACCAAGATAACTGAAAATATTAATTCACTGCAAACAACTTCGAATATCTAATAGTTTATTGTGATACGTCGCGTTGAAGACACAAATTAAAAACTTGCATTGATTTCTGAACAATTCAACGGCTTTCATTTCAATTTTATTCTGTATTTAGAAAATCCATCGAAAATTTATCCAGGAAAAGAAAAAAAAATCACAACCTTTTTTACTATCTAAGCCCTTTCCTATCGGTCTATAACACGTAGCACCGGTAGTAGCAAAATCCCTATACGCTCGTCCGAAAATCAAATTTTCTCCGGTGTTTTTCGCAGCTGGATCAGACGCAGCTCGCCCTCCCCAGCCGAGATTACTACCTGAAATCGAGCAGCGAAGGCGACATGCAAGCGTACCACAAGTACATGACGAACGTAGCGGTACTCCTGGGCGCCAATAAGACGACGGCGGCCGAAGAGCTGAGACACGTCGTGGAATTCGAACGGAAGTTGGCGAACGTAAGATCGCCGAGATTAAAATGTTTGTGTTGTCTTTGCCCTACGCGCCCACCCCATCCAACCATATCTATCCCATCCATCAGGGTTGTTCCCCACCGTCTTGAGCTTCCATCTTCTTCTCGACCCTTCGACCCTTCCAGAACCGAACACACTTTACATCGCTTGATGCTGGAAGTTTTCCCCCGCTTCTCTTAGCGTTTTTTATGCGTTTTTTTTTCTTCGGTGAAGAAAGGAAAAGAAAGCAAACAGAGGGTATCTGCTCTCACCTTTCTACTGTCACAGAGTGATGTAGTTGTAACTATGGGGAAGGTTTCTCTTTAGCGAGGGATGAAATCAATAACGCTTTGGATATTTTCCCCCTTTTTTCGGAAAGATATACGAAGCAGCGTGTTGTGTTTGGCTGGGATTATGTACCTCATGCACCTAGTGCATGTTTTGATTATATAATAGTATTCTGCACGGTCGAAAGTATAAATCAAATATAGGGAAAAGGAAAGAAAACGGGACCAATTTCACAGTATGTATGGATGTTTTCAATTGCTTGAACTTCCTCTGCGATAAAAAACATCTCCAAAATCTTCAAGAAGTTCCATATTCATTCAGAATATTTCTATATGGAAACAAATGCACGAAATAAAGTAAGGTTATAATATCCAATAGATACACATTTATCGGGAGGATTTAAAAACGGGAAAATTTATCCCTCTGATAAGCAAACCAAGTGGTTTTTATCTGTCAGAAGATGAATAGACACATGTTTGTTTTTATCCGTTAGATTGCGCTACCTGCAACTTTATCAGAATGTGAATGAACCGGCCCTTAATGTTATTGATGGCTTAATTTTCGCTAGTGATAAAGCTTCCAAAAATTCTAGTCTTGCTTGATTTCGGTAAGGCCCTTGTCACTCTGGACCATAGAATTCTGTCGTCAATCTTAAGCTACATTGGTCTATTAGCGGATGCTAGTTCATTTCTTAACAGTTATCTTTCCAATAGGACCCAATATGTTAAATTACCTAATGGAGTTACCGGGTGCACTCCTGTGACGCGTGACGTTCCTCAGGGCACTATTTTGGGCCCTCTGCTTTTTATTATTTACACTCTTCCATTGACATCGTCAGTGAAAACCTGTATGATTTTCATGTACGCTGATGATATTCAGCTTTACCGTAGTTTCGAACTTTCTAATAGAGAGCAAACCTTACACGATATTTCATCTGATTTGAACAATATATTTGAGTTGACTCACCGACATTCCTTGATCTTAAATCCATCTAAGTCCTCTGTGCAAGTTCTTTTCTGACAAAAACCGTTATCACCTTTTAGTAGCCCTCAGGCCTTCTGTCACTTCTGTTAAATCTATATAATCCAAACCCTTTATGTCTACTTCTTGTATTGTTGATTCATCATTATTTTCCTTGCACCAGAGTTATTCATAATGTTTTACCCAGTTCTCCTCGTCTATGTTTATTTGTATTTCATCATTTTCGTGATTGTTTAATGATTTCATTACTTGATAAGCCTTGTAGGTAGCTCTAAATCGAAAACCAAATGATAAACATTTCCCAAAGAAAAATGTCGTATTCATCCTTTGATTCCGCTTCCTAGGCTTCGCTTCCTGAAGCCGATCGTCACGACACCAGCGCCATCTACAAGAAACTAACGCTGGCTGAAATGCAGAGAATTGTACCGCAAATTAAATGGCTGGAATATCTCACGTCTTTTCTCAACGCGGACGTCACGGAGCGAGAGCCAGTGGTAGCGTATGGGCTATCGTATTTCATCGAGATGGGGAAGATATTAGCGGAAACCGATCGAAGGTAAGTACTTTCGCATTATGGGGTCGCTCTTTCTTTAGTTGCGTAAGAAAAGACTAGGAAATGGTTATTAAAACTTGTGATTTAGATTCGATGATAAAACGAGACGTTCTAACTATTTATTAAAGCAAAATTTTGTAGAGTGATGCACTTTTTCCATCTTTTTTGGGATATTTCTTTAGAAATTTTAAATTTTTTTCCAGGATAAAAGGATTTTGGTTGTATATTCCAATCAGTTCTGCTTATAATTTTCGATTTTATTATTATTAGAGTTGTTGTTTTGGTTATTTCCATTGTTTGTTGAACTTATCTAGACCGACGTTTTAAGGTAGCCTTGAGAACGGCTGTTGCTTGCCAGATTAATGATTGTGTCTGTCCCTGTATTTTTATTAGTGAAATCGTCTTGGAAGAGAGTTGAACCTGATTTGTTTTTCACGAATCTTGTATTCCACTGGACTTAACCACTAGAGCGGACAGAAGTTATTGTGTTAAACTTCTAGTTAAGCTACAATTTTCTATGCAGAGGAGGGTGCGCAGTAGGACGATTTTTGCGCATGGGTGGTTGTACATTCCTTTATTCCTTCTCCATTCTTTGGGGTTGGTCTGCGTATGCTTTCTCCTTTTGTTCTCCGTTTCGTAAAGAGCCAGACGATCTTGATCTCTAGGCTTGCTGTACTAATGGCGGTCAGTGTAATGGCCATGTTTCCTACATTTTGCTTTTCGTGGCGTTGTTTTCTTTAACCAGGATCTATTAGCTTACTGGTTAAGCTCCAGTAGAATATGAAATTATGGTTCGACCCCATATACAGTTTCACTAATAAAAAAAAATAGGTAAGACAAATACGTCAGACAAAATCATCGATCGAATGATGAATCAGGCAAGTAACAGCCCTTCTCAGGGCTAGTCTGAAGACGACAGTAGACACACTGTCGAAACGTTGGATTGTACAGGTTCAACAAACGAGGGAAATAGTCTAACCAACTCTAATTATGATCCATCGTCAAGACTTCGTTACTGTATCCAAATCTGAGGTGTAAAGCTTTTCTATAAGATGATTGATGATGTGAACATTGCAATGCATGAAATCTGGAGAGTATGGAAAATGGGGAAGAATTTTTCAATGCTTTTTTAGCAGAATTTCTTCAGTTAATTAAGTGCAATGATGCTGGGTGTTAATCTGGAAGATACCACATGAATACTATTAACTTTTGCCAAATAGTTTTAGTTTGTTTCTTTCTTAAGGTCTCAAATACGATTACTGCTAACTTTTTTATTTTATTTAGAAAAAAATGGCTGTACCACCAAGTCCTTGTTATCTTAATTCGTTACATTCCTGTAATGAATTCTTAAACAAATCTCAAAGCTTCTTGATGAAGACAGGATATCTTCCAAACCTTTACTTCAAAAGGAAATCTGGGCATTTGCAACTTCTAAAATATCTTTAAAATATTTTATTTTGGTCTTTATAAAAATTAACTGATTCAATTTGATCAGTCTTGCTATCTGTTTTTTTTTGTCAGAATAGTGCTGGTTAAAAGCTTTAAGTAAGAAATAAGCTGTTACTAGTACTTTAACTTAACACTAGTATTGAAAGCATCGCACCCTTCCAATTTACAGCAGCGATATATACAAAGAATCGGTATCCATTTATACACCTGATTATGTATACATATACTGCTCGAGTTACCTGTATATATAATACGCGTTTTATATAAAGTTCATCCCCTACATAAGAACAACCTAGAAGAAAGATATACCGTTCCCCACCACCAGGAGAATTTCGTTTAACGATATCGCTATTAGAGGTTTTAGGCCCCCTTTAAACGTCAATTTCGATAGCGTTTACGTCATCGTATATATTGGTCCATTATCCGTTTATATTTTTTACGATAGAAGGACGAAGAACATCTCGGAGGTCGCTAATAAAATAACCGGCGTTTTAGACGACGCAAAAGCTGACGTTTATCGTCGATGAAGTAAAATATATACCGATGAGATGGAATTTGATAAAAGTCGAAAGCGATAATCGTAAAAGAAGTGAAAAAGATTTTGTTAGAAATAAGCAGTTTACACTACAATTTGAACATAGGTCTGCCATAACTTCTGTCCCTTGTGCAAACGTATGTAAATGAAAGAAAAATAAAACAAAGAGCAATAAAGTTATTGGCAATTATTACCTACTTTACAGAGAATTTAAAAATGTAAAGATTATTCAAAATGCAGCGCCACTTTTAACATGTAAATTCTCAAAATGTATTTCTTAGACCAAATTCAATTCAAACTCTACAAAGTGAAGCTCGTATGTCCAAGAATCTATTCCATATTTTCCATTGAAAATGCTATTTTTATGTCTTTCTTTATACTGCACACGTAAATAACAAAGAAAATCTCACACGACCTTTTCTGATCGGATCATATTTTTTCCTTGGACATGAAATTAGTTTCCGATTGCAGGGTAATACATAACTACGTTCTTTGGAGATTGATAATGGCACTCATTCCTCATATGATCGACGAATACCAACGCGAACGGGTTGAATTCCGAAAAATATTGCTAGGGATCCTAAGTGAAAGGCACAGATGGTCCCAATGCGTCGAGTGGACCAACAAAAAGCTTGGCATGGCTGTCGGGGCGTTGTTCATCAGGGATAATTTTAACCATGATAGTAAGGTAAGCTGTAGATTAAGTGATTTCTATTGTATAACATTTAAAATTAACATTGTTTATAATAATACTGCACAGTGGGTTTGAGGTGGAGAAAACTTTATCTTAATACATTAAGAGATAAATGGAGTTTGCGACTTAAAGGCTCAAAACCAAACTATATTATACCAATTTCTCTTTCTCATGTAAAATATTTTAGATGATATACTTAACGAAGAAGATATGAAAACACTTAATGATTCTTAAACTAAACAATTCACTATTTTTGAAATACACTCGTTAATCAATTTAGTCTTTTCCGTTTGTATATAGAACGTAACCGTGGTCTTCTTACTATTGTGAGACTCCTCGGACCGGCTTTTATTGGTCTCCTATTAGGTAGAACATCTTAATACCATCGTTGGACATATTCAGTTTAACGCCTCAATTGTGGTGACACCATTTTTACAATGAATCTTCATTCATATCAGCCTAGGCTTTTTCATAATAAGCAATTTGACATAGAATCCCTCGTATGAATCACTAATGCCCTTAAATTTCCTGTTCTTTTTTCGATAATTTAATGAAATTCATTTTTCTCATACAACAGGAAACAGCTCTAAGTATGATCCATACGATTAGGGAAGCTTTCAATGAGCTTTTGGCCGAAAACCATTGGATGGACGACGAAACTAGGGCTGTAGCTAAGGAGAAAGCAGACGCGATGAATGAAAGAATTGGATATCCACAATTGATCACGAATAATACTGAGTTGATCAAGGAGTACGCCACGGTAAATACACATAATTGATATTTCCTCTAGTTTTCTTTTTATATGAATACCTTTCTTTTTGTAGTTGAACATCACCCAAGACGAGTTTATGGCTAACATTCTTAACGTTCTCAAATTCGACGCCGAACAAAATCTGCAAAAATTGCGCCAGCCGGTTGATAAAGATAAATGGTCAACAGAACCGGCTGTTGTAAATGCGTTTTATAACCCGAACAAGAACGATATTGGTAAGTCCGTTAGCACACTGAATAATAACACATGGGCTGAAAAGTCCCGGGCCTAACAAAGAAAACACGTTTTCTTTGGTTCAAAATTAGCTTTATTCATCAACGTAATCTCCATCAAGAGCAACGCAATCATTCCAGCGCCGCTCTAACATTTCAATACCACTTTTGTAGAACGATTTATCTTTTGCCTCAAAATAGGCCTCAGTTTCAGCGATAACCTCTTCATTCGTGCGAAATCTCTTACCGGCGAGCATTTTTTTGAGGTCTGCGAACAGCCAGTAGTCGCTGGGAGCCAAATCTGGCGAATACGGTGGATGTGGGAGCAATTCGAAGTTCAATTCATGTAGTTTTGCCATTGTTTTGATTGACTTGTGACACGGTGCGTTGTCTTGATGAAACAAAATTTTTTTCTTTGCCATATGCGATCGTTTCTTTGCAATTTCGGCCTTCAAACGCTCCAATAACGCTATATAATATTCCCTGTTATGTCGATGAATATTACACCACGCACATCCCAAAATACCGAGGCCATAACCTTTCCAGCCGATTGTTGTGCTTTCGGGCGCTTTGGACGAGGTTCACCAGTTACTGTCCACTCAGATGACGATCGTTTTGATTCCGGAGTGAAGTGATGGATCCATGTTTCATCCATTGTCATATATCGACGCAAAAATTCCGGTTTGTTACGTTAAAACATGGCCAAACACTGCTCAGAATCATCAACACGTTCTTGTTTTTGGTCAACAGTGAGCAAACGCGGCACCCACTTTGAACAGAGCTTTCTCATAGTCAAATGCTCATGCAATATAAAGCCAATACGTTCTTTTGATGTCTTTACGATGTCAGCTAACTCACGCAACTTCACTTTTCGATCATTCAAAACGATTTTGTGGATTTTTTTGACAGCTGTCTTTTGAAGGTCTTTTGATAGGTTGAGAGAAAGGTGACTGCAATAAAACTAGCGTCATCTATGTGTTAGGCCCGGGACTTTTCAACCCATGTGTTACGTATATACACAAGCTTACTAGATTACTATTTGGGGATGAAGCCATTAGGTATTGTGTATCGTTTAACATGCGCGGTGATATACTCACATTATCTTCAGGGTTTCTGATGTATTATTTGCTATACAAGGTTATTCAACGGAAAGTATTGCGACTAAATTATTTGATTTTGGTAAAGTTTTATTTTTAGGGTGGATAGAGATTATATAAGAGGTAATTTTTGAAAATATTTTCACAGCGTATACAGCAATATTTAACAATATTTCTGGACTTATATTATAAAAACCTTTATACGAGAGTTGCTATTGATCTATCTTGAATTGGCAACTATGGTGTTGCGAATCCTTTTACATATCCTCATGAAAAGAAATTAATTGAAGTTAATTTAACGGGCGATCTTGGGGGGTGAATTTCTTCCAATCCACCAGCTTTATAAATTGACATTTCAAAATTCTCATATCCCACAATGAAAATGTCCCGAGGCTACATCGTTTTTCTTTTATCCAAAGATATTTGTTGAATACTCCCAGTTTGTTTAAATTGAGTCAATAATCTTTTGCAGACGGTTTTGATTTGGATTATTTCTGTTAGAAAATCTTTAAGTATAAATATATGACGCAGATATTCTCCAAAAACAAAAATGATATCGATCCGTTCTTAATTTGAATCAACTATCGTTTTTGATATCGAAAATATCATAGGTAACTAGATAAATATTAACAATCTGCATTTCCATGAAAAGGTGAAGAGTTAGCTATGCTTCTATGCCCTTTATGCCTATTTTCTTGTTTTGGACTTTCACGGTTTCCCGTTCTGAGCCAGTTGTTTGGCTTCAATCCATCCCATACTTCCTTTTTCTATGTCTATACATTTATCCTTTCCAGGTATTTCGAGGTCTGCCTATCCTGTTTTTGACCTCTGTTTTGAAAATCCGAAAAATCTTCTTTGTTATTCAATCTTCTTCCATACTGTATATACGTCCAAGCCATTCCAGTTGTTTCTTCTCTATGATTATGTCTTCTACCTTCTATTCTTCTTAAGATTCTCATTTCCGTGGCTGTGACTTTGCTTTTGATTCAATTCGTGGTTGTCCATGACTCGCTGCTATAGGTTAATGTTGGTCTAACCACTCTTTTAAACACTTCTGTCTTTATTTGTTTTGGTATTTCTTTTTTTATCTAGAAATGTATTTCTTAATGTACTATATATTTTTGCGGATTTCCATATTCTCTATTATTTCTTTCTCTATTCTCCCGTTGTCTTCAATGATTGTTCCTAAGTAATTGTATCTTTTAACTTCTTCTAAGATTGTTCCTTCGATTCTGATGTTATGTTCTTTTTTCTTCTACCGCCATTATCATTATGTTGTTTTCATCGTATTTATCTTTTCTAGTTCTTCTTGGTATATCTTCAGGTTTTGCTGTAATGTCTTTTCTGAATCTGCTATCAATACCATATCATCTATAAACATTAGTTCCTGTACATTAATTGCATTCACTTTCCAATTTCCTATTTTCATATTTTTTCCTTTTTGTTTGTTTGTTAATAGCATTATCTATTACTGTAGACAATAACAATGGACTTAATACGCATCTCTGCATTAATGGAATTTGTCTTTCGAATTCAGCTGATTCTGTGTTGGAGGTTCTGACTTTATTTTTATACAATGCCTTCATCATCTCTATTATTCCTCTCTCCAGTCCTCTCATTTTCAGGCTCTGTCACATATCTTCTCTTCTTACCCTATCTAAAGCTTTTTTAAGATCTATATATTCTTTTTCCTGTTAGTTTTTCTCCTAGCAATCGACAATCAAATTCTATATTTGCTGTTGAGATAACATACAGGGTGTTCAATTTAAATTAAATTAATTCTTACTATTTGAAACTTGCAATTATTTAGTATTAAGCTTTTAATGAGTAGACTTTGATGTAAATTTGATCTAAAAAAGGAAATAAATTTTGGAAATCTACACGTTAAATGTAGCACTATATATTCATAAAATACAAAATATCTCAGACTGTAAGGCTTAACTGGGGCAAAGCTTATGAAACTTTTATTTCATTCCTAGTAACAGAAAATGGAATGACATACAGGATGTCCCGTTTTAAAAAGGATGCAACTTTAATACGTTTTCGGACATCCTGTACAATATGAAGAGGATTTCAAAACGTACTTCTAGAAGTATAACTTTACCAAAATAAAATAATAATATGGAATAATATCTTTATAAAGCAATGTTCAAAACGAATAAAAAAAAAGAATTTTGATTTGATTTTTGATGTTTACCAATCCTGGTTAGAAATGAAAGTTACTAAACTCGATTAACGCGGACAATTCAATTTAAAACTAATCAATTTATAAGCATTAAATTACCCGTATTTCTAAAGGCAAAAAAAAACGACGAAATGGAACGAACAAAAAACGTTCTTTTTTTCTCCGAACAAAACGCATTTTTCTTTCTAGTTACACGCGAAATAGCAGAATATATCCCGCTACTTTCCATAAGCGAATCGCGAAGATTGTAAAATGTAAATTACTTTCGTCCGTCGCCTACTCTACGTAGAAGCTACGCGTTTTTTTTTTCATATTCTTACGGGTCGAATTCAAAACTTTCCTATCTCGAACGCGTCCCGCTGGGAATAGCGAGAATAAGCGTGGAATTCTCGACGCCGCCGGCGGCGATATAACGCGGCCCAGCGTTCTGTGACGTTTCCGCTCCAAGGCGGCACCGTAATCGGAATGCGGAACACGAAGGGAATGGCGTGAGGCCACGGGACACGTGTCGATATTAATGTACGAGGTTCGGTCTCTTATTTACGAAAGGGAATACGTTGTAACACGTCTCGGAATCGTCAAAGGCGCGGTTGTGTAACGTTTGGAGGTTCCTCGTTGAGTTTGTGGGTAGAATTTTAGTTTATGGGGATCTGGTGTTTGTATTATGAATTCAAAAGTTGATTAGGTCTCCCTTTAATTTTATATTGATCACACTATTTGTTCGAAAGAGCTCTTTAATATGAGGGTTGCTATTTAAGTATCCGGAATGGGCAACAGTAGTGTTGCTAGGCACCATCTGACATATATCTCGTAAAGTTTGACATTACTTGACATATCACGGGGCGAAGTAAATTATAAGTGGGGTGATACAAGTTCTAGTTTACTTTCTGATGGTAGGCAAGGGCGTTGTTTGTTTACTACTGGTGAAATCTTTATGGGTTTGTGTAGACATGTTTGAGAAACAAAGCTGAAAGTCATTCTATTTCTACTGCTTCTCAGGTTTGGTTGCTGAAATTTTCTTCTGATATTCATGTTTAGCTTTTAGTTAGATTTAGTTAGTAATAAGATTTATGCCACGTTCTCTATTTCGTCAGTACCGGTTGTGGTGGCTAAGAAATGCCTGGACATGCCTGTTTAAACCCACGAATGCGTTTTGAAGATTTCATAAAAACTCTTTTGGTAGAAAGTATAAATTGATCTACTTTTGAATAACTGTTTCTAATGAATTCACCTACAAAATGATGCTGAGATTGTTTTAGTAACTTTCCAGTTCTAACCATACTCGAACTCCTATCTGTAACCAATATTACAAGTTGGGTTGCCGATATATTGAACTTCCCAAAGGTATTTTCTCTAGTTTCTACTAATCTTTCCGCGTTTTTCTTTTTCTGGTCTTCAAAGTGGCATTAAACTAACAATTAAGCATATCCAATCCAATACATCTCTAAAAGCAAGATTCATTGAAACGGATGCAACTTCGTTTTGGAGATCTCGGGACTTAAGAAGGGTTAACCCTTCCATTAACCTGGTGGGTTTACAGACCAATCTAGTGCAAGATTTACAGCAACTATCTTATATATATATATATATATATATATATATATATATATATATATATATAGCTTCTGTATTCGTGCAGTAATGAGCAATTCTAAAATGTATAGAAAAATGAGGGGGTAGGGAGTTGTTTTCGTAAGCAGATACTTGATATCGGAAAAGTCGTTACACCATCGTTTAGGGCGTATAAAACAGATAAAATTTTATCTTAACTTTTTTTCGATATCTCTCATAGTTTCTGAGTTATTAAGTGAAACAGCGAAGGATAGTTTTGAGGTTAGGGTAGCCGACACCCCCCTAACGAGCGATTAGGCTGCTAAAATAATTGCCGTTGGTCTTACACTAGATTGCTCTATAAATCCACCAAGTTTCATTTAAATCGGTGAGACACATTTGCTTACCTTCCCTTGTGAGTTCAAATCCTACCTAGACCGACATTTT
The DNA here is from genome assembly GCA_023509865.1 of Trypoxylus dichotomus. Lineage (NCBI taxonomy): Eukaryota > Metazoa > Arthropoda > Insecta > Coleoptera > Scarabaeidae > Trypoxylus > Trypoxylus dichotomus. Next base: position 6,614,939 of record CM042078.1, read on the forward strand.
TTCGGAAAATTTTTAAAAACGTTGATAATTATAAGAAAAATCATAATTTTCCATTGGTGATATCCTATTTATGCAAATCTGCATCTTCTACAATGACAATGAAGTCCAACCGCAAGACGATACTTAAGAACATTGATGGCAAAATTTGTGTTAATTCGTCCCACATTAGGCCATGTTTCGAAAAATTTCGTCTAAAAACGACCGTAACAAGTGTCTCACTGACTTCTTAAATTATTTTCAATTATAGTTTGATTCAAATACGTAGTTAAAAAACAGAAGAAATTTGACTTGGGTTGTCGTAGACAAGTAATATATTCTCAGCTGTCGTAGATAAAAAAAATTTGAGAATCCCTTCCCTAAATGACATATTTCCCTTCAGGATCCGTTTAAGAGACTCTATCCTTTGAATTAAACTTAATTAGGTAACCGATCATGACATTTATTTTTTCCAGTTTTCCCAGCCGGAATTCTCCAACCGTTATTCTACAGCCAGCATTTCCCGAAATCCCTCAACTACGGCGGCATCGGCGTCGTCATCGGTCACGAAATAACCCACGGCTTCGACGATAAAGGTGAAACGTTAAGACACCTCGCTCTTACGCTCCTACAAGCGTATCAATACGACCCTTTTTGTGTGCAGGACGCCAGTTCGATAAAGACGGTAACATGATGCAATGGTGGAACAACGCCACCATCAAGGCGTTCAGGGAACGAGCCCAGTGCATCATCGATCAATACTCTCGCTACAAGATTGACGAGGTGGGACTGTACGTGAATGGAAGAATGACACAGGGAGAAAACATAGCGGACAACGGTGGATTGAAGCAATCATTTAGGGTAATGTTTTGTTGATGTTTTATTTGGGAGGTTAGATTTTTAACGGTGAAAAAGAAGTTTCGAATTTGCCATGGTTTAGAGAATGAATAACGTGGAATGATCGCATTACTCTTTATTATTATTGAAAGTACCTAGATGATTGAAGTGACAAGGACGTAACGTTTTTCCTACTGTTAATAATGGTGGATCAGAAAACAAAAACGGTTGAAAGATGAGATTCTTAGTGGAACACCCAGTATACTTTTTCATGTTGTAAAAAAAGATAAGGTTCCAAATGAGATTCTATCTATATATTCTAGATTCTAGAGGATGCCCATGCAAAATCCTTGCCAAATTTAGTTCATTATTTCATTTTTTTAAGTACATACTCTGCTTTTATTTTTAATAACGCTAGACGTCATTACAATTTCAATTAGCTGGTGTGGGTACATGTTCTATCGCATTTGTGCATGGCTATTGAAAGTCTTCGCATTTTATTTTTATCAATTCGTATTAGAACTCAATTTCAAAGAACATGGTTTGGTCTTTTGACGTTCTGCTGATTGTTCTACAGATACGTGGGAATTTATTCAGTTTTTCTTCTATAAGATACATCACAGCCTAGAAAGTGTAACAACTATTGCTAAATACTTCGCTAATTTTAGAATATTAAGTATTTCGCCTTGATGGATAATTTTCCTACAGTCTAATCATCAAAATCTTCAGTTGCTTACGCATTTTGACAGATTTTTAAAATATTTTTAACATTTTTTTTGAAATGTCGTCGAAATTTTGCTCACCTTGAATTTGGTTCAAGACTCACCGAATGCTATCTCCAATCATACAGAATACGATTCTAAAACCAAAATTGGCACAAGAGGACTAATCTAGACGGTATTCGTTTTTAAAGATTTGAAAACATGTGGAAAGTGTAATGACTACTGCTAAATCCTTCTCTAGTTTTAGAATAATGCTGCTTTATACTAATATCTTCCTGTTCAATTTCTATTTTCATAACCCGAATGTAACCGAAACAGACATCGACATGCACCGGAATTCGCCTAAGTAAAAGGAACGGACAGTATAAGGATTATTTTATTTTGCGTAGTACAAAATCACTCACAGTCAAATCTTAGATTCCAAGAAAACTTGGAACATGAGAAAACGCCAATACTTTTCATTCTATTAAACAATTCCACAAACAAGCTTAATCTAACACCTCGTGAAAGTCTCGTAACCATCTCGTATTTTTTGTATCTTTTTGAATCCCCTTTCAAATTAAATGGTTAAAGTACGTGCTGCTTGTGATGTTTAATAGTAATACTTTAATAATTTAGTTATCATAACAAATGTTAAAAAGGTTATATTTGGATCCAATCTCGTTGACCAAATGAATTGTATTATTTTGTATATGCTTTCAAATCTGAGCATTTTCAAGTTTAAAATCAAAAAAATCACAATTAACATAGCACGCTTTTTATAGGCTTATCGTAAATGGGTATCTCAGCACGGAGAAGAACCCGATCTACCCGGCTTGAATCTCACTCACGATCAGCTCTTCTTCCTTAATTATGCTCAGATATGGTGTGGATCGATGCGACCGGAAGATGCTTTAACGAAAATTAGATCCAGCGTTCATTCCCCTGGTCCGATACGCGTTCTAGGGCCGTTGTCTAACTCAAAAGACTTCTCTAGGGCTTACAAATGTCCCCTAGGCTCTCCTATGAATCCTACCAATAAATGTAACGTGTGGTAAACATGCGTCCTACGATACATATCAAATATTAGGTAAACAAAAAATGATATATCAATATACACTTTGAGAGGCAGGATGTTATGCCTCGTCGAAAAACTCCGTTGAAATACGCTTTTTTCCTATGATAAGTAGAAAGACGACGAAGATGATGGTAATGGAAATAGTCACCCTTTTAGGGTGATCGAATTGAAAGCACAAAATCAGAATAGCAGCTATCAATCGAGGATGCACCGTCTCAGCAACTATTTATATATTTATAAAATTAACAAAGATCTTGATCTGCGTGAAAGTAAGCTGCATACTATTACATAAGCAATTCTATGATATTACCTAAGATATAAATTATGTTAGCCAATAAGCAAATGCATACATATCGTTTTAGAGTTAAGGTAACTATTATTCTAATCTAGGAGCAAAATTGAAATCACTAAACATATAAATATTGTCTATCGACTTCCTAAGATATTTTTTTTCAAATTTCGCGGGTATATTAAATTGGAAACGTATGCCATAGATGTCACCGCTTAAGCAAAATTTCTAGAAAACTGTTGTACCGATGTAGAATCCCCGCGAATTTTAAAATAATATTAGTTGATTAAAGTTTCCTTTATACTATCTTTCGCTATTTACAAATTTCGAAATATTTTAGATATCTAACAGAAACGCACGGCTTATTTTGATGTGATTAATTGTGTTATAGTTTGAGTTAAATGTTGGAAGATCGTTCTGGTTTCAATTTCTGTGATCTATTATCATTTATAATTGATTAAATTAAAAACATATACTTGTAGATAAGGCTTTTGACACACTATTGTGATCTCAAAACGAAACTACCTATAAAAACTAACAAATTAGATACTACAAGTTATTTCACGCTGTAAACTAAACAATCAATAAAAAATATCATGCTGTACATGAACGATAAGAATTTACAATTATTGTAAATTAATTTATCAAGAACAATACGTATAAAACTATTTATTTTCTTTCCGTAACTTCGTTTATGTCTTTAAAAGACCCCTTGATTTTTCTTTATCGATATTATAGCTTCAAAAATTGTTATTCATTAGACGTCATTGACATATCCAGCATATTTTTGTGCAATTATTATATAATATTAAATTAAAAGTTACAATAATAATAATTATATTTAAGGTAAAAAGATGAACTAATTGAATTAATAGTGATGAGTTAAAAAAAATTATTATAGCTTCTTTTGTGACGTGTAGTTCTTTGTGCTTTTCGAAAGTGAAAAATATTGAATAGAATAAATAAAGGGCACATCACTATTAATTCCTTTATTTCGCTGTTGGTTTGATAGGTAGACAGATGCGTTTAAAAGTAATTTTCCTTAAGAAAGATTAAATTAATAATTATATCGCGATGCCATCTACAGACAAATGCATACATTAAACAGATATAGAAAACTGTAACAATAGTAGATAATTGATGTATATTTAAGAAATTGAGATTAACTTATTTATTAAAAAGTAAGAGAATTTTCATCATAAACAAGGACATTGAATAATTTCAAAACTCTCTGCATCTGGACTATCTATCGATACCTCTACAGCGGGGTATATTAGCTTTAAAAACATACTATTGCATATCATGAAAAAACTGTACTATTAAGGTGATTAGATGATGAAAAATGAATAAAAATATTCTTCGATGTTATTTTCAAATCGTTTTTTGCGGTTATACACACCCTCACTATAGAATTTTGAAAATGCGTCCGATTTATTAAAAAGGTAAGAATGTAATTGACAAAGTTATGCAGTTATCTGCAATAGCTCGACATCTAGTGACGATACTTGCAATACGCCATTTAGGTTGCCTACCTTTACAAGCGACTAATTCAAGTACCTTATATTTGGACCAAGATGTTATCCTCTATAATTTGGACTATATCAGACTCTATTTGCAAAAGTGTCTTTAATAACAAATTGGAATGAAAAAGAACACTGTTTTTGTCAGGTTTTTATTAAGAAAGGTGCTCAACAATTATAATAAAACAGAGAAAACTAATTATAACACAACTATTATACATTAATCTTAACATAAAGGTTTTCCTACTTTTTAACTAAGAACGTTAGAATCTCTTTAACCTTATTAACTAAATTTTATTCATCATCATCATCATCTTTATCGGATAAGTTTTTATACATCTCGGAAAATATTACCGACAACTGCTCAAGAGTCAAATTTGGCATTTGCTTCTCAGTTTTCTCTTCGATTGGTGGGGTAGGTATTGAATCGCCTGGTTTGTAAAAAAATGGATTAAATACTTCTTTTGATTTTCCTTCCATTGTAACTTTTTTTTCGTTTTTTTCAGCTTCACTTAGTTTATCCATTTCTTCGCCAAAGTAAGCTTGGAATGATTTGATTAACTCTTTCATGCGGCCCAAGTAACGCTGTATCACTTCATGATCGTCAAATACTGTATACTTCGGATTACTCATGTCTGGAAGTTCATCTAGCTCTAGAGCTTCGATTGATGAATTTCCAATTTGCTCCGCTGGATTGGCTTCCTTATTATCTAATTTTACCATTGAAATAATAGCTTTCACGGCTAAAATGTCTTCCATGTCGAAATTTTGAAGAATTTCTTCTTTCGTTATGCCCAGAAGATTAGCTTCATCGAATTTTCTTTTCTTCGGAGGGTTTCTGATGCAGTTATAGCTTATGTCAATTCCCGAAGCCTCCTCTTGTTCCGGCAATAGATACTTTGCATCGTTGTCAATTCTAGAATTATCTATTTCCGCCAATGTTTTTTCACTGTCGAATATTTTAGAGCTAGAGTAATTAAAATCATTGTTCGTAAACAACGATTCACTTATATTGGCAACGGAGGCACTCTCGGCTAATTGTGTTTGTTTTAGAACATCCCATTCTTCACTATTATTTGGAAAGCGGATATTTTTCAGCATTTCCTGGTCTTCAGTCAGATTGCCGAAATCAATGGGAGTCTACAAATAGCAACGATAGATTCGTTATATTACCGATAATAGTTTAAGCGTTACTTACGTTGTGTAAACTTTTTATTGTCTCTTCGTAAGCTTCCATTTCCAATTTTAAGAATTGTAATTGCCTAGCGTACATTTCAATGGCAGTATTCAGCGCCTTATCGTTACTCTCAATCTTCGATAATGCGTGTAGGTAATGGTCAATCGAAGACTTCTTAAAGAAGTCCTCTTTATTCATATGTAACCAGATCTTGTGTTTGAGAGTTTCGAAAAAGCGTCGGTAATCCGTGTCGAAGCACGTAATTTCTTGCGAGCAAATCGTATCGTCGGAATCGTTCTTACTTTCCGCGAAAGACATTGCAAATAAGTTTTGGGATTAATTCGATTTAACAAGTTTAAATTTTCGTAAATTTGAAGGTTAACAGGTGTACCAACATACGATTTTCTTGCTTTTTTTTTATATACCAATATATGGAAAATAAAGTCACTAGAAGAATTTAATTTTTAAATATAGAATGTTTAAATTTATCTTTAATTGCATTTAGATGCAAGTTTAATCTTTTGATTAAATTCTCATTCTCAAAGATAAGGAAATAAATACAAATTAAATTTACTTTATTTAAATAACATTTATTCAATTAATAAATAACTTTAAAAAACACATGGAAAATACCTGGAACACACCTAATACACAAATGAGTAGCTGCATTTAACAGCATTCTATTAGGTAATAAATAACTTTATTCTGGTACACATGTTCATTGAAAATTCAGTCTTTGTTTTACTTGAAAAAATATACTATAGATAGAGAATATCACATGATTTGTTATTTAAATGTCTTTACGCTAATTTAAGATCCTAAAACATATTACACACTACATTTCTATCGAAAAAATTGTCAACAGGCACCTTCCATTTGCTGAAATACAAACTCCTTATATTCTCCTCGACATTCTCAACGCATTCTTTGGGATTCTTCTGCGGAACCACACAAACTGGATTATCTCTTCGATAACATCCTTTTCCTTTCCCGTCTAATCTTATTCTCTTTTTATCCGCCCATTGCATGATTTTCAAGTAGCAAGCGCACTGCCAAGGATTCGAATGGAAGGTGAAGGTACCGAAGCTTCTAGTGTTGGTTAGATCTTTCATCATCTTATCCGAGAAATAAGTAAGATTATTGGTGTGAATGTAGAGATCCCATAAACCAGCAAAAACATTGATTGGCATGTAGATGGCGAGGCTGAATCGATCTGTTGATGTAGGAGGATCGACGACGCCATTAAACGGAGCGAAAGTATCTTCGTGAAGGCGAGTTAGTTTGTTGACGCTGAGATCTAACGTTTTAAGAGTAGTTAATCCGTCAAAAGCATTCGGATGGATCTCTCTCAACAGGTTATTACGTAAAATAAGAGAGGATAGCTTCTCCATGTCTCTAAACGATTTCTCAGGAAGCGTTTCCAGTAAATTCCCAACAGCATTTAATTTATGCATCCGGTTGTTGTTTGCGAACCAATTGGGATTCCAAACTTTAAGCTTGTTGTTCGATAAGTTTAATTCTTGTAAACTCACAAGATAAGCGAATGCTCCGTCTTCAATTTGCTCCAATTGATTATTGGAAAGATCTAACGTCACCATACCGCTCAGATCGTTCAGTACGTCTTTGAAGAGCGCCTTCAGTTTATTGCCGTTCAAATCCAGCTCCTGTACGTTTTTGGTGTTCAAGAAAGCGTGTTTTTCGATATAATTGATGCGGTTGTTCTTCAATATCAAAGCCGCTAGTGTTAAATTAGCGAAAGCACCTCTATTCAGACGTTCGACATTTTGATTGGTGACTTCAATGGTAAAATAGCTACGTGTTTTCTCGCTGCCTTCCAGACAATCATCCAGAATTATATCTGTTGGATTCTCTTTATTCTTTCCTGAGAGAATACCACGAATATTCTTGAAGCTTGATGTTTCGCATAATGATTTTACCGAAAACACGAAACAACCCGTGAAGAATATTATACGGAAAAGCAACATCTCGACAGTACGAAAGAACCCGTCAAACTGCAGAACTGGTTACTCAGGATATTGTGTATCATCGGTATATGTATCTACACAAATAACCGGAGATCTTCAATCTTTATCGCTAGAACGTGTAAACAGCATTGACCTCACGATAAAGAAACGGTGTTGTTGGTTAATGCGGATTACAAATAGGGTATCAGTATTCCCATGTTTTTCTTTTACTATACTCATTCTGTAATATATTTTATCTCGAATAAAAAATTGTAATTTTTGCTTAGTTCTCAGAACGTCTAGGATTAACAAGAGTTTGAATACATAAGAATTTCCATAGTACATTCCGTTTCCGAAAGTAAAAAATAAAACCACGCGGTAAAGTTAGTATGGATTGTTTTTATTAATCTGATCAAACCGCTATATCCAATGAGTCATAGTTAATTTGCGTTTAAGACGAAGGGAAATCCAAGGTAAGATGTCCCTTTTTCTTATAACAGATGTAAATAAAAATTTTATGCAGAGTGTTCTCTAGAGCACTCGGTTGTCGTATGTTTACAGGTCGTCTAAAATACCTGTGCCGGTGAGATCCGCAGAGGGGGAAGCGAGATGTAACAGTGTGCGAGTGAGATAAGTAGACCGTTATTAAAGAAGGTACAATCCACGACAGAAATGTAAAGAATATACACATTTGTATTGTGCGTACACGCCACGGGAAAATCAAGCGATCGTGTGTAACGTGGTGGTACTCGGAAACCGATATAAGCTAATAGCGATGGTGAATCTATTTCATTAGATAACAGGTTAAATAAAAATCTTGCACTGTTTTTATTGCGACGACCTTCTAATGAATTAAAATTATATTGCTGCAGCAATATTACATAATCTAAATCACGATTAGGTAGTAGTAGCGCTAGCCTTATAGCTCAGGTATTTGAGGAATCGCTTTTGTACACGTTCAATTCAAATCACCTGATACGTGTAGTAAGGATACCAAATTAAGTTGGCATATTCCAATTTAGATCGAACAAGAGTATAGTACGAGTCCTTACGACAAAGATGTCACGAAAGGTGCGACAAGTTCTTATTAGAAAACCCAAAGATTTAGATGCAGAAAAACATATAGCAGATATTTGATTAGAAAAGCTTAGTTTTGCGTCAACAAGTACTCCCAAATCCCTCACTTTTTCTGTTCTTGTAATGAATGTAGAATCAACAGAGTAATTAAAAATGATTGGATTAAAGCGTCTGGTATAAGAAATCACTAACCCTAGCAAAGTCAGTATAGACAACATCGACCTGTCCTCACTGGTCCAACGCACTGGGTGTTATTTGCCAACTTGGTTACAGTGGATCTATCTGACATATCCGTCTTGATGGGTTGACAAAAATGGTTGAACATTAAAATAAATATTATTATATAAAATTTGTTCAAATACTTTTGCAAAGTTAGCTAAAATGTTTATAGGTCTGTAATTCAGAATGTTGTTTTATCTATTCCTTTATCTAATGTTGGTTCCTTGCTTCTATATTGTTCTTCCGCTTTCTTTGAGTGTTCACACCTTACTTGCCAGTCTCTTGTTGAAAACGTGTTAAAAAATCCATGACACAATTTCTCCACTTCGGCTATTTTAAAAGTCACGTTTCACCCTCCGAGATAGCGCGTCATACTTGCCCACACCATTTTAATTGGGTTGAGGTCAGGATGGTAGGGTGGTAATCTAAGCACATCATGGCCATATTTCTTAGAAACTGTGGCTATTTCATACCTCTTGAATCGTGGTTTGTGCATTTTAATTATATTGTATATCTCTATCTTTGTCATGTGGTCATTGTGTTGTTTGTTTCTTAGACGTAAGCACGATTTCATGTCTTCTTTTCTCCATGTAAGGAGCGTTATCAATCATAACATTTTTTTCGCATAAATTGGGTAACTTTTATAGTCTTCAAAATTCATATCGTGATGATAGTCTTCTGTCTTTTTGATGATCTCCACTGAAGAAAAACCATCTTCCCCACCAGCGTGAGCAATAATTAAACGATCCCCTTTAGATGTTAGTTTAAGCAAACCTTCGTTTGAATCATCGTTCTAACTGTTATTATGGGTATGTGATGAGTGTATATATGTTTCATCCATGTACACAATAGAACGCTTTTGCTCTATGTGTTGGTAGATGGTTTTCAAAGAACTGCTTCTTAAATTGCAGATGTCGTGACGTTCAACCAATAGTTTTCCATTTTTCGCCAACGGAACCCTATTTTCCTCATGACTTTTCTCAAACTTTCAGGACATCCTTGATACCCTGTATCGTCCACAAACTTTATATGGACGCGTTTTAAAGTGGGAACTTTCTTTTTTCTGACATAAAAATTACATATTGTTCTTCTTAAAATACTTTTATCACAATCATCCAAATCACTTTTCGTCCTTTTTCGTGTCCAACCTGTATTTAATATCTCGAAGCTTTTAACAAGTCTAGGTTCTATTTGTTCTCCCCCGTTTATAATTTTTCTGACTTTTCGGATACTAACACCACTTGCAGATGACACGTTCTTGTATCTAAACAACAAAATACAACAACATCTATGAATGTTTATCATTTTACGTTTCGCTTATTCTTTGTTTAATATCATAGAAATACTTTACCTTTCTTAAAGGAAGGGTCAGCACATTGTCGTTCCCTTCTTTGCTCGTTAATTTAAATTCACAAAATATAGTACTTCTCTAATATACGCCTCTAAAACCGGGAAAGAATTCCATTGTAGTTAGAAGCAGTTAAAGTATGAATAAATATTAAAACCTACACAATTGTATAAGGATTAATTTGTTAGAATATTAATGTATTTATATACCTTACCTTATTTTTATTTTACTTCTAAATTCTATAGTAAAATACAGGTCACTTTACACTACTATTACACGTAATCGGTGAGTACTTTTGCCTTAGATTGTACCGTTGTTGTGAATACTATTACAGTTGCTAAAGAAATGAGTTCTCTCTTCCTACCTATAATCTGTCCACCGCGCAAATGACTTTCAGAGGAACAGCAACATTTGGCGAACTGTATATAAATTATGAAAAAAAAAAATATCCGCCAAATTTCTAATAACTTTCCAGCTAATAACTTAGTAGTTTCGGAGTTGGTATAATTACTAATCCTTCATATCAAATCTGATGATGGCTAGATCAAATACACCTGTTGAAAACACTTTATTGATGTAGCTTTTAATTGAAAACAAAAAAAAAAGCGATTACATTTTTATAAAAAATAAAATTCCCTTTTACAATAAAAGTAACTATTTTATTTTCTCTTTATCACTTAATTTTGCCAATACTTCACTTTCATTCCATACCTTTTCTATTAAAACGGGATCTCTGGCTTTCTTATAGATTTCAATCTTTCGACAGTTGGAAAATAATCCACCGCTAACACTTGCTACATCGTTAGAAACCGCAGCGTAGATTTGCGTTTGAGCTCCTTCTTCCGACGTCTAGAATAACGATAAAACGTCACTTATCAAATAGTGTGCCAATTTAACAGGATTACAACTTAACCTTAAGAAATAAGGTCCCTACGATTTTCATGAAAACCTGTACGTATCGAGGCATCTCCCGAAACAGGTCGGTGTTAATGATACCAGGATGAAGAGCGTTAACGGTAACATCAGTACCACTCAGTCTATTTGCCAATTCGATGGTGCATAAAATGTTACAAAGCTTAGAGTTATAGTACATTTCGCTGACGAAAATTGTAGGTGGTAAAGCCTGGTTTATCCTGTTAATTTTGGTAGGTGATAAACTGGCCCATGTTGCAAGAAATGACGCTACGTTTACGATTCGAGCGCCGCCAGTTTTCTTCAGCTTATCTTTTTAAAGTAATTTACATTTTAAAGCGATATAACTATTATTAATTGTGTTGATATAAATTTACCAATTAAAAGATGTATTAATAAGAATCCTGCTACGTGGTTGACTTGCAAGATTGTCTGGATTCCATCTTCGGTATAATCTTCAGTTTGTATACCAATACCAGCGTTGTTTACTAAAATATCTAATCTATCTTCGTTCTCGTTGATGTCTTGGGCAAAATTTCGGACTGATTGTAGCGAAGTCAAATCTAACAATTTGTAAACCACATTCTGATTTCCTGTAGCTTTCACGATCTTCTCCAAAGCTTCTTCGGCTCTGCTACGATTTCTACAAGCTAAAATAACTCGGGCACCTCGTTTGGCGAAATCCAAAGCTGTATAATACCCAATGCCTAAGAAAGAAAACCGAGTTCGTCAGAATGTTTTGTAAAAAATATTCGTTTGAAAACTTACCAGAGTTAGCACCAGTTACTATAGCAGTTTTTCCTATTAAACATGTATAACATCCATTCCATCTTGTTGTCAATCTCATATAGATTCTAAAGGCAATAGCTGAAGATATTGCTATTCCAAGAGAAGTCAAAACGTACGCCATGTTAAGGCAAGAGAGAAAATAATCAAATATGTGGATATTTTGATGGAAACGTTATCTAAACGAAACAATTAAAAAAAATATTATCTGATCAATCTCGATTAATGTAGAAAGTCTAACCTTATTGATATTATCTTTTATTTATGCTGTACTAACGTAAGTGAGTCCATAATATCACAAGATAAAGTGCAAATTCTTAAACAGTAAGTACCTATGTGATATAAAAGATTTCCCGAAAATAGACATTTTGGGCAGAGGAAAACGTCAATAATTTTCAAAGTTTTATTAGAATCAATTTAATTCAATTAAATATCAACTTTGACCCCTCAGGCTAACGATATTAAATTTCTACAGCTATGTTTAAATAATGTCAATATTTGGAGGAATGAATGTAACTTGCAACACGGAAACCAATCTCCAATACGAGCAGAATACCATATGAGGTTCTTATGGATTATATATAAAAAAAGTTAAAGAAACAGCTACCTTGTTTAAACCCAAAGTAATGTGTAAATTGACAAGCAATCAAAGAAATGTAATCATAGACAAACAAGACAAAATAAAGACATGGGTCATCTACATCACTGAGTTATTCCAAGATGCAAGATCACACTGTCGAAAAAGTATGGGCTAGATAACCTTAGATCTGAAATTTTAAAACTTCTTGAGGAATCTGCAATTATGCAGATAACCAATATGTTCGACTGCATCTACAAAAAAGGTGAAATGCTGGATAATTGGTTAATGTCAGAGTTTGTCTTAGTATCTAAGAAACTAGGTGCAAAACGAAGTGGAGAATACAGAGCCATTTACTAAAACTATTCCTGAAAATTATTCATAGAAGAATATACACAAAATGTGAGTATTATATATGTGAGGCTCAGTTCGGATTTCGTAATGCAATGGGCACTATTCAATATACAGGTACTATTTCAAAGATGTAGACACGTCAACTGAGATGTACGAGGGCAATCCCAAAAAAGAGGTCTCCTATATTTTTAGATATACAAAGAACCGTTTATTTTCTATAATTGCTACATCACTCTAAAGATTGAAGAATGCTTTATTTCATAATCGCCATTTCGGTGGATGCATTTTTGTAGACGCTGTGGCAGTTTTACAATGCCCATGTCATACCAGCTTGCCGCCATGCCCTTCAGGAAGCGTTGAACCTCATCTTTCACTTCATCATCGGAGCAGAACCGCCGTCCAGACAAATGTTCCTTCAACTTAGGGAACAGGTGGAAATCGCTGGGTGCCAAGTCCGGACTGTAGGGTGGGTGTGTGATGATGTTCCAACCAAAATTTTGCAGGAGATCGACAGTTTGACGGGCGACGTGAAGACGGGCGTTGTCGTGGAGAATGCTTACACCCTTGCTCAACATCCCTCTTCTCCGGTTCTGAATTGCCCTTCTGAGTTTCTACAGTGTTTCACAGTACCTGTCAGCGTTGACTGTTGTCCCAGCAGGCAGAAAGTGGACCAACAGTATCCCTTCCTGTCCCAAAACACAATTGCCATGACTTTACCGGCAGATTGTGTTTGCTTGAATTTTCGTGGCTTGGGCGAAGAGGGATGCCGCCACTCCCGTGACTGTTGTTTTGTCTCAGGTGTAAAGTAGAATGCCCAGGTTTCGTCACCCGTGACAATCGAGTCCAAGAAGTTGTCCTTTTCGTCTCCATAGCGGCGCAGATTCGCGGGAAGAATCAACCCTTTGCCGTTTGTGGTCTTCTGTCAGCATACGCGGCACCCATCTTGCACACACCTTCCTATATTGCAACTTTTCCGTTAAAATCCTGTGGATGGGCTTCTGGAAACCTCAGGAACCAAAATGCAGAGAGCATCCAGAGTGATCCTCCGATCTTTACGCATGAGTTCCTCAACTTTCGCGATTGTCTCGTCGGCAATTGACGGCCATCCGTTCCTTTCTTGGTCATGAATTTCAGTACGACCGGCTCTAAACTCTCTACACCACTTGCGAACGTTTTTGACATCCATGCACGACTGTCCATACACTTCCGTCAATAGGCGGTGAATTTTAACCGGTTTAACCCCTTTGGCGTTCAAAAATCGAATAACTGCGCGCACTTCGCACTTGGCGGTAACGTTTATCGGGAATTCCTTTTCGAATGGCTACCAAGCCAAGACTGAGCATCCGAGCGAAGCGCCTGTGTGCGTATGTGGTAGCGGAAAGGGCACCACTCACAACAGTGTTGCCAACAACCGTATTCAAACTTTCTCTACGTCCCCAAAAAATAGGAGACCTTTTTTTTGGGATTGCCCTCGTATATGCTCTGTTTTGTCGACTACAGCAAGGATTTCGACCGTGTTCAACACCACAAACTAGTGAAAGTCCTGAACTGTATTAGGATTGACAGAAAAGATATGGTCATAATATCACGATTACACTAGGAACAATCAGCATATATAACCATTGACGAAGAATAGATGCTATAAATATCTCATGAGGAGTAAGGCAAGGATGCGTACGATCTCCTTCATTATTCAACGTCTACTCAGAATACATTTTTAGAAAGGCTCTCGAAGATGTGAATGAAGGAATGTCTCTAAATGGAAAAAAAAAAACTGAACAATATCCAGTACGCTGACGATACAGCTATTATGGCAGATACTCTGAAAGGACTACAACAACTGATGACTATAGTTAAGGACGTCAGTGGAGAATGTGATCTAATATACAAAATATATGGTTATAAGCAAAAGTAAAGCTCCGAACGCATCTTTTATATTAAACCAACAACAACTTCAGAGAGTTAATAAATACATATACTTGGGAATTACACTCAACGACCAATGAGACCACTCACAAGAGATTCGTTGTAGGTTAGAGAAAGTGAGAGACGTGTTTTTCAAAATGGCGTCCGTTTTTAATAGCCGATCACTTACACTAACTAGAATCATGAACCTTGACCGAAACTCTATGTAATTAGTTCTCCTAGTACATGGCATAACCTTGCATTTATTAATATTCAGGCGTAAATGGTTCACTTTACACCAAGAGTCAATATGAACCAGATCTTCCTGCAGCAGCAAGAAAATCAAAGGAGTCGATCTTAAAGAATATCTTCATATCATCTGCAAACAATAGCTTTTGACAATGCAGAGTCTCGGAAATATCGTTAATAAAGACCAAGAAAAGCATAGGATCCAGGTTGGACCCTTGCGGTACACCAGATGTCAGTTGTACATATTGCTGTCTATTGAAAAGGTATGAAGACATTGCATAAAGACGGTGAAAAACCAATGTCCGACTGTTTGGTGGAAAGCCTTCTGAAAGTCCGTGTGAATTACATCGATCTGCACCATGGACAAAACACGGTACCTAATGAAGAAGTCTCGCAAACCTATTATGAATGTGAATTTTTAAAATATTTCGAAATGATTTAAAACACAGTTGATTCCTAATGTACCAACAAATTCAATTATTGTTGTATCATAATCTTCAAATTAATAAAGCACCTTTTCATTCAAGAAGGCAGATATATCCCGACATATTAAAGAATACGCATCATCCGGAAATGTTAAAATGTGAGTTGCCTGAGATACTGAGATGAAATAAACCACATTTTGAATACGAAATCAATAATTGGAAGATATCATTTTATGCAGGCTTAAGTAAATATATGAATGAGTTTAATTTAAAATTGCTAGGGAAAAAAAAACCAGCCTGATTCATATGTTATGATAAGTCTTTCCGGCAGAAAATTGTTTCTTTTTCAATCGCAATTCAAGAAGAAATATTTCACCGATTTTATTACATGCCAAACGTTAAGTGAATAAACTAAGGCTCTATGTTCAGTAGATTTTGCAATTGAAGCTTTGGGTGCTTCAATAATAAATTTTGATTTTTGTTTTACAAGCGGCATTACGATTTTTCAAGATCTGTTTAACGCCCACATAGAAACCCTTGCCTCACAACTTCAAATGGAAATTATTCGAATTGCAATGTAGAGTCTGCAACTCATATCTTTTGAGCAGTTGTATAAATTTGCTCGAAACTTTCTTACCTCTTTCGGAATTACGTATCTGTATGGGAAAACTTTCACCAAATTTAAATATGCAAATAGTATTTACAGATCCAAGTTAACGGATGAGCATTTGTGGTCACTGTTGATAATTTACACTAGTTGACTTGAGACACAACTGCAAACAATTGTGAATTGGAAGGTTATATCTACATTTAATGTCATTTTGTATGTAAATTATTGTGTTTCTTAATTGATTGTTAAATAAAAACATTTAATTGCTGTTGATTTTTTTACATTGGAAACTTTATAACACCATTAATCGTTCATTGTTCATGGCCGACACCTGCATGAAGTAACCGATTTAAAACGATATGTATAAAGTATAAGCATGACAGGAGAAGCAAATTTGCGAGCTGCAAATCGCAAACTATTAAGTATTATACATCACCGTCTATAAGTTTGAAGGCATGGTGAAATTCTTTTAAAGTAATACAACTGAGCACGTGGGCTCTCGAAACGCTGCGTTCCGCATAATTAATTAATTTGTGTGAGTGGAGTTTACTGCTATACCTGTGAATTGTAAGAATCGGCTGGAAAGTTGATGGCTACTGTTTTTTGGAATTGTGAGGGGATATTATTGACTGATTACAAAGAAAAAGGTAGGAGCATAACCGCGGAGTATTACGCAGCGATATTAGAAAAATTAAAGGAGGCCATCAAGGAAAAACGTCGAGGAAACTGGACCAAGGGTATGTTGCTCTTGCAAGACAATGCGCCGGTTCACAAGAGCAAAGTTGCAATGGCTGCTCTGCATAAGCATGGCTTTCAATCAATAGTCCATCCACCCTACAGTCCAGACCTGGCACCTAGTGATTTTTAATTGTTCCCCAATTTAAAAAAAAGACTTACGTGGAAGAAAGTTTTCCGACGACAATGAGGTAAAGGAGGCAATTTTGGCCCATTTTGAGGCGAAAGACAAAAATATTTTTATGATGGTTTAGAAAAATTAATTCATAGATCTAATAAATGTATTGTGCTTAAGGGTGATTATATTGAAAAGGAAAAATAGATTTATTGTTTTATTTTATTTAAAACCCTTTCATTCCACGAACTTCTAGACCTCCCCTCGTACTAGGAAATCGCACTACAAAGTTTACGCTTCCAATTTTATATAATAGTATAGATTTCAACAATTTGTATGGGCCTTATGCACAGCATTTAGTAAACACTAAAATCTTACTAATACTCTACTAAGAAAATCCCTATAACATTATATAGGCCATTCAATTTTGCTTGACAAGTGCTTATTGGAGATCATGTCCTTACAACAGTTCGAGAAAGAAATTAATTATAATTATTAGCTATGAGTTGCAACTACTTAAATAGAAAGCAGATGGATGTAGCAATACAACAGTCATAAGAATTACATAATATGCGAATAGAGTATCATTTCACTATTGGACGAAGAAAAGAATAAATGTAAATGTGTTCCAATTATTTTAGGATATACAGTGACTCACAGTGAAAATGATACAGTGGTATATAATTTGGTAAGAAGCTGAAAATCTTAAGAAAAGTAATTATTTGGGAAAAGTAGATTGAATATATTATATCTACTATTCTTGAAATACATTACAAATATCGAACAGGTATTACGAATTCTAACCAGATACCATTACACGTTCATTTAAAAATTTTAAGAGTCCTGTTGATTATAACTGTTCAAAATCCGCTTGTATAACCGAAGGCATGTTTCTGGAATGGTTTCAGAAGCACTTTGTCCCTGAGGTAGGGCAATAATTAAAAGCAATAAATCCCGATATTGTTTGGACAATTACCGATGTTAGTTTATGGAATGACGATAAAGAAGTGGATGATGCACATGAAAAGGAAGATGGGGTGAGTGAAGATGACGACCCACCGATTGAAATAAAAAATACAGCGAGTGACGCGCAAGCTGTAGGAATTTTTAATCAAGCGTTAGATTGGGCTGAAGAAGAAGACATATTATATTCCGATATTTTAGTGCTCCGAAAACTACGGGCAATCGCATTAGAAAATACCAAGCGTAAATTTACGCAAACAAAAATAGGACATTATTTTTCAAAATAATGTAAAATTTATTTTTTATTCTTTAATATTGTATGTATTATGTTATTCATTGTTCATAATTTATTTTTTAATAAACATACATATCGTTCACACAATCGAGCATCTATTGTAATTATAAAATCTCGCAGAAACCCAATTAAATATGTTTAAATTGTTTTTTTTTAACTTCCAAAAATAATTAATTTATTATTATTATAGTTGCATCATTTTCATTGTATCACAATGAAAATAAATAAATATGTAACCGCTGTAATGGTATCTGATTAAAATTCGTAATACCTATTGAAATCAGTTTTGTTTTATTTTTGTAATGTATTTCAAGGATGAGTAGATGTAAATAGTATATTTAATTCACTTTTGTACTACTGTATCATTTTCACTGTGAGTCACTGCATGCGTGTGAATAAATTATATGACGTACAAGTTTTACTTTGTTGTACGAGATTTTTGCATACTTCTTTATTTTTAACTGCCACCTGTTCATTCCATTAACATTTAAAATGATACTTACTTTTGTGAAACCTATTATACGCAACGGTATTGTACAGAAACCTATATAGAAACAATAAACACCAGTTGCCATGGATTTAAATACTCACGTTTAGCTTCTAACCAGGACGTGTTTAGAAAGATACTACCAGGCCTTGACATCGATCAAACGTCACCAAAACGAGTCAATTTCCCACTTGCATATATTTGCTATAAGCAATTAAAAAGAATATGGCAGCACCAATGAGAATTAACACAAAGCTGTACGATCAAACCCTTGTTACGGTACCGCCGCCCCCTTCCAGGTAAAAACTTATTTACGTATTAATAAATTTCCTATTCGAAACAAAAAAAATCTGCGCAGATTCACCTTAAACGAGTGGTACTTGAATAACAGACTTCGATATCGTACTTGCGAAGACCAACAAGCTTTAGCAGATAAAATCCTAGCGGAATGTGATAGGGTAAGGCGATCTTCCCTTATCGAGGTCCTTATTAATTTAAGGGGCATTTAGGTGAGGGACGAAATCGAAGAGAGGACGATCTTGAATAAGCGTGAGGTAGACCATAAGATCTCGGAGAAGATCAAAGATATCGAATTTAACAAGGGCGAAATCGAAAGGCAACGTAAGGAAGTCTGCACCGAGATCGACAATATTACGTTGTATAAGGAAAGGATCATGGACGCTCTTAATTCCTTAGAAGAATCTGCTTTGAAGATCTCCAAGAAATGCTTGATATTTAGGGAAGGAAGGTTAGGGATAGATTTGGTAGGTATTCTAAAATCGATATCGTTCTTCTCAATATAAAGGTATTCATTTCCGTTTAAAAATACAGCAGACGCTCGATTATGTGAACGATATCAGTCAAGCACCGTTCACATTACTGAAACTTTACATTAGCGAGCTTTATTTTATTTATAAAGAAATTGCATAAAAAATATGTATGTTTATTAAAAAATAAATTATGAACAATGAATAACATGATACATATAATATTAAAAAATAAAAAAATAATTTTACATTATTTTGAAAAATAATGTTCTATTTTTGTTTGCGTAAATTTACGCTTAGTATTTTCTAATGTCATTCCCCGTAGTTTACGGAGCACTAAGATATCGGAATATAATATATCTTTTTCTTCAGCCAAATCTAGCGCTTGATTAAAAATTCCTACAGCTTGCGCGTCACTCAGTGTATTTTTTATTTCCATCGGAGGGTCGTCATCTTCACTCACCCCATCTTCCTCTTCATGGGCATCATCGGTTGGATAAGTGGAGCTACGTTGGGCGGCATGAACGTAATAAGTCACTAATATCTTGATTGAGCTCAAAAAGTTATTTAAGCATACAAAATTACATTATTAGATGTGGAACTAAAAAACTAAATGTTACTAGTGTTTAACAATATATAATCTGTCATTGATTATGCATGGTACCTTCCTAAAAAAATCAAATCTATTGTAGTGTCACGACGATGTTGAAAGAGAGCTCCTAAAAGAAATAGATGTTATCGAAGGCGCCCAGAAACTCTTGCAGCGGACCTTAGAACAAGCAAACGAACAAATCAGACGTCTTAGGTCGACCAATTATTTTATGAATCGCGACTTAGAAGACAAGACGAACGTACTCAAAATCGACCAACACAATTTGGGCCTAAAAGAAACGAGCTTAAACCTGAGCATGTACCATGGATATACAGCTTTGGATCCGGCGTAAATTAGCCTTAACGACACTTCCGAAAAACTGTTATAACTCATCTGTTTTGACAGGACGATCACCGCTGAAGAATGGGAAGTTTACACACAGGAGAATATTCAAAGGGCCGCCAAGGAGATCAATAGCGCTAGACCGTTGCGAGCCTACGTCGATACCCTTCTCAAGCAGGTCATTAACGATCTTTGGAACCAGTATAACATCGTCAACGACGCTTTTAGAAGGCGGATCGAGGAAACAAAAGAAGCCAAGACTAAATTGGAGATGCAACATCTAGAGGTAAGCTGACAATCGTTAAACGAATAAATTTTGACCTGCTTTTCAGACCGTACGTCAAGTTAACGAAATGACTCGCAATATAACCCGTTTAGAGATCGCTATAGCTGAGAAGGAGGGTTTCATGGGTTTAGCTCATACCAGACTGGGAAATAGAGCCCAAAGACCGGGATATGAGCTTTGCAGGGATCTCGTGGAAAGTAACCTAGTCAACGAAGTTAGGGAACTGAGGGAAAACGTAGCAACGTTACAGCATATGCTGGCTGAAGCTCAGGCGTCTTTGAGATATCTCCTGAAGACGCAGATTCAATTGGAGGAAGATATAAACGTCAAGACTAACTCGTTGAAAATTGACGAAGTGGATTGCATGACGATCAGGCAGAGCATGAGCTATCACTCTTATTAGAAACGGAAGGAAACGAAAAAGACTGGGACCAATTTTGGGAAGAATAAGGGTAAAGTAAGATTAACTAAGCTATAAGTGTTTTGAGTATACTTCTTTTCTTTAGGGGGAATTTCCTTTTTTCTTTTCTTCTAATAATATTTTCTAATAAAAGTAAATTCCAGTAAACTATGTGCTGCCATATTTTACGTATTTCAAATTGTAATCGTATGTGTCAAAATGTTATACACACTTGATAAACAATTTTATTGTGAAATTCTACATGTCCTGTGTTGTGCCAGAAACTTTTGTAACAATAAAAAAATTCGATATGGAAACTGTTTTGATTATTATATTCATTAAATCAGTAATCTCTAAAACTTTGAGTAAGCATAGACACGGACATAAAATTTAATGCTTCGCAGTTAAGTTTAGAATTAGAGAAATAATTAGTTAATAAAGAAACGAAAAAAAAATAGAACGGGTACAATATTTAGAATTGAATAAGCTAAATAAGTGAAAAACAGCATTCTATTTCACATGATTAGAAAAGAGCAAAGAATTGTATCACATACATTTTGCATTTTTAAAAATATGTTACTCTCGATGAAAAAGGACTAGGTTCGGTGAATAACAATGAGAGACTAATTCGTAGGCAACCAATTCAATTTGGACACGACGATGCAGGATGGATCTACTTATCTCATTCGCACACTGTAACATCTCGCTTCCCCGTCTGCTCATTTCAATTTTAGACGCGCTGCACTTTTTTCAATTTTTTCAATAGTACGATATCATCCAATCACAAGGCGATAATATACTAGTTTAAGCATAAAATAACGGCAGTATATAGAATTTCATTGTTACTACAACAGTACAAAGAATCTCACCACAATTATTAATTACTTTTAAAAGTGGACATTCAGAAATCCGGATGCTCCCATCTAACTAAATACAGCTGAACTACGATTTACTGGTACTTGCATTATACGATTGTAGATGGCGCAAATGTTCTCCGATGTCGTATCAGTCACGGGGTTGACATATTGGTTATTATCCAAGGGCAAGGTCAAACTCTGTTTTAGTACGAGCGCCACTTACTGGGAGCAGCAAGTATTGCATCAAACTTCGCTATATTTACGCTCTCCTCTTGTCTCTCTTTCCCTTCCCTGTATAATTGTGGGCCATTTGTGTAATTATAACGTTAAAATACAATGTAAAAGGCAGTATATTCCAGTTGGAGTACACTTTTCTGGTCTGCTTTCGAACTGTGAAATTTATATTATATTGATTCGTATAAGTATGGAGCGCGTGCGTTATGTATTGTAAGAATACTTGAAAAGCAACGATGCTTCATAGATTCCCTTACAAGGACGAAGAGGTAAGTAATCTATTATTTTTACATTATAAATATCATAGAAAAAAAATACATATCACATAATTATGATAAACTATACATTAGTTTACACTACAATTCTGTAGTTCAATATCATAACTGATATTTGTTCCAAGGTGAATTGTAAGACCTTTGAATTACACTAAACCATATATACAGTCGTAGTTAATAAGAAAGAAATCAAAAGGGCTTGGTACTAAAGAAAATGTAGTATGTTGTAAGTGTACAACATATGAATAACTCGAATTAGGAAAACCGAATTACATAGCGTGAATCCAGTAGAGGTTTATAAGAAGTACTGGCTATGTCATAATCATCCGTCATTACACAAGGTTACTTCTAGGGTATGTGGGCCAAAGAACTCTTGTCACATGAAGTAACCTACTATTGATTTACCCGGTAAGGTTAGTATATATATTTTTCAATAAAAAAAATAGTGAAAGCAAATGACTAGATTATATACAAAGTGCATATATTTTATTTATTTATTATATTTTACATCCATATGTAGATGTATTACACTGATTAAATTTAATTAGCGTTAATTAACTTTAGTCAGTGTAAGACATCTACAAATATACGTAAAATATAATAAATAAATAAAATAAAATATATGCATTTTGCATATAATCCGGTCTCTGACCAAACACTCATTCATTCCTGCAATTGAAGAACCAATCGAAATATTTTACTTGTTGGAAGTACAATCTATGGGATTTATCTATACAAATGAAAATTGAGAAGAGATCCATCGTATATTAATCTGCAATAATTTCAGGTGAATTGAAGCAGCAGAACACTACTGTCGATCCGTTCTCCTCAGATATGAATATAAATTTAATTAACATATTTTACGTCAAATGCGAGAATTATCACGGAACATGATCTACTGGAAATTATTGGATATTTTTGTTATTAGCTTTGACTTTTATTAGTAATGTACATAATCTTTAATTTGTTGTTATTTGACCTTTATTTATATATTTCCATTTTATATATTTAAAATTTCTTTTAGTTTTACTATTTTCATTTAACTTTTATTTTTGTTACTTGGTTCCTTTATATATTTCAAATGTAATAAAATTATTTTTACACATGTTTTGGTTTTTTTGATATTGTAAATGCCGCAACTTAGCTATTAGAATTGTGATATTTATTTTGTATTCTTTGAAATATGTATGTAATCAATGGAGTGTATCGTCATATTTTATAAATGTCTTGTTTGATACATATCTTTTTGATTGCAAGCTTATTTTAAAGAATACAAAACCTGGTTATTGAATTAATCATTATTAATATTATTTAGGATTTTCAAATTCCCGCCCACAATGTTTAGTACGACAACCACTTCCCGTCAGCGCTGGAACTTGTCTCCAATCGGTAATTTAGGAGTTTCGTCGAGTGATTATTATCGATAACGTGTCGATGAAAAGCCTCAAAATAAATTATGCAAGTTCATGATGATTATTGGATATTTGTGTAAATAATTTGTACATAGGTATTACACAAAATCTTAATCATGATAAAAATATCGTGTCATGGTGACTGTGTGTTTTGCTTATATTAATATCTGGATGCAAATAATCTGATGTTTTAAAATGTATTTATTTAATATATCGATGTGCTATAATACTACTGAATATACTAAAATACTATTTTACAACTATTTTGATTATATATATTAATGAATGATTGTACTGTACTACTTAATGAATTCTACCTTGTTCCTATAATCCGTTCATACGTTAAAATGCGGTATGGCTCTTAGGGAAATTGCGTTAATTTAGAAAATACAAGATAAAAGAGACTTATTTGCTCCGCCTTGCTTCAAACTAATATTTCTTTAAAGAAACCTTTGAAAATTTCATTGCATACACATATGTTGATTTTCAAGCAAAGAAAAAAAGAAAGATTGAATTCGCATGTCACCTTAAAATCGCCATAGATTATGTAATTAACATACGATTTCGTAAATATTCACCTTCGAAATATATCTCCTCTCTGACTAACGTACCGCGAATAAAACACGCATATACCTATCACAGAACCGCAGACACGCGGTAGCATCTCATACAGCCGAAACATGGCCTGTTTTTTATGCGCTGTTCTTGCAGTGGTAGCTTTGGGGGCTGCCTTAAAAGTTTATCTAAAGTTGACGACGAGGTGGAACAGAAGTTACGTTTCTTTGATTGGTAAAACTGCTATTATAACCGGTGCTAATACTGGTAAGTTTTAGTACAAATAAATTTTGTGAGGTACCGTAAATTCACATCGGAATGTTTACATGTTTAGGCATCGGATATTATACAGCCTTGGATTTCGCCAAGCGAGGTGCGCGAGTTATTCTAGCATGCAGGAATCAAAACAAGGCCGAAAAAGCTTTGAAAGAAATCCTGAAAGCTACCGGAAATCAAAACGTGGTTATTAAGTTGGTAGATATGGCTTCGCTGCAATCAGTGAGAGATTTCGCTGAAGATATCAATAGAAGCGAGGACAGATTAGATATTTTGGTCAATAATGCTGGTATTGCGATTCAAAGTGAGGATTATACTAAAGATGGAAACCAGACAGTCCTACAAGTCAATCATATCTCAGCATTCCTGCTAACGCACCTACTAATTGGTATTTTCATTTCGTCTACCCTTTAAACATGTATTTTTATTGAAGTCATTTTAAAGAGAAACTCAAGAAAACCGGTCGAAGTAGAATTGTCAACGTTTCATCCATAGTGGCAAAAAACACTCCATTAACTGTAGCCAAATTGGAAACATTCAACCAGGCCTTACCACCCACCGCTTTCATCAGCGAAATGTACTACAATTCCAAGCTATGTAACATCTTATTCACAATCGAATTGGCGCGAAGACTAAGTGGAACGGAAGTAACGGTCAATGCCCTACATCCGGGCGTCGTCTATAGCGATTTCTTTAGAGACATGCCCAGTTACGTGCAAACTATTGCGAAAATTTTAGGGAATTTGTATCTTTTGGTGAGAATTCTTGATATGAACATATTTTTCCTCAAATTAATCTTTAAAATTAATAAGTGACGTTTTAACATTCTTTCTAGACACCGGAAGAGGGCGCCCAAACTCAAATTTACCTCTCGGTTTCGAATGAAGTGGATGGCATTAGCGGCGGGTTATTTGCAAATTGTAAACAAATTGGGATTTATAAAACAGCAAAGGATCCAGATTTAGTGCAGAAAGTATGGAGCAAGACGGAGGAATTAGCTAAACTGCGTGATAACGAGAAAATTAAATGAAAAGTGTGTAAAGGAGACTGTGTTACTCGAACTGTGCCGTAATTATATTTTCTACTGGCATTAATTTGATTATTTAAAGTGAGAGAATATTTTAAGGAATATTGTTAACTAGAATTTATAGTTTTAATTAAAAATATATTTTGAATTTATATCAGCACGTGTGCCATCTATGCACAAATCGTCTAATTATATCGAATTATCATCTTTGCAGATTTCTATATTCAGTCTATCACCTTGAAACACGACTACCATCTAGTTTCACGTGTAGCGCCGTCTGCATAGCTTGGAACAAACTAACAATAATAGTATTAGTACATATACATTAAATTTAAATCGAATAATGTTTAAAGAGCAAACTACACGTAATATAGCAAAATTTTATGTACAGTTTGCACTTGAAAAAATTAATGTATTAAACAAGTATTAAAAGAAACTATGTTTGTAATCAAAATTAGTTTACAAGACATATTTACATAAAATATTTAGGAAGGATAATAAAATAAAGTTGTTTGATGTTAAATGTATGTATATTTATAATCAAAGTTACAAGATATTTACAGGCAGATGTACTAGACTCAGTCCAATTTAGTTAATATATTTCTCTCTTTGTTTTCGATATTTTCTGCATCTGTTTCCTGTGAGTTTAGAATACAACAAATTTGTGAATTTGCCAATTATACCAGGAAACACAGTTGAGGAAAAACTAGTGATAATAATTCATTATTTCTTCCAATATCTTCTGCTGCAAAGTGCTTTCCACTAACTCTACAATTTCCATGCATATTTCTTCATGTGTAACATAACCTTCTTCAGTCCATTCTATATTTTTGGGATTTGGAAAGTTATACCAGCATAACACAGATTTCTATCATACACCTACCAATAAATTAAATAATATTTGTTTATCGAAACATTTGTAAAAAAAAAATTAAAGGAAAAAAAATAATTTCTCCATCTTCATCCGTATGTAAAAATAAAGTGCATTCAACATTTTTTTTATTTAAAGATTTTTATGTAGTTAGTTATTATTGCTGTTAATAGGGTGTGTCAACAAAATAGAATATATTTATTTACTTACCTCTAGTTTACTCTTCTGTAAATCAATAAAGCAAATACACGTCTCACTACAGTTAAAAGAACTATAACAACGTGTAAAATGTTTTTTTTTTCCAGTAATAACGTAAAAATGACGAAACAAAACTGTTATATTTTACATTTCTACATTCTAGCACTATGACTAACTATGCGCACACTCTGTTTATCTTATGATGAAACATTTTTAGCGAACTCTTTAAATCGAACCTACACTGCCATCTGTTATCCCGAGAGAATCTAAATGATATACGATCAGCATCGACTCGATCGCATATGTTGGTGAGATTGTCATGCCTGTGATAATAATGGTTGTCCTAAGAGACGCAGAAGTAAGAATGACATCGATAACAAAATTTAAAATGGTGAAAAGCAAATTTGTATAGAATTGTTTCTAAGAGGTCAATAGGAATAAACCAAATTAGGGACGTATACAAATTGTGCAAATCCATCACAATGTGAAGGTGAAAATCACATTGCTAACAAAATGCATGCACTTTACAATACAAATTACATTAGTTTCGTTGCATAATGCGTGTAAAGTGATATGACATATTATATTACTTAATTATCAAGTTCCCTCAAGGAGTTGATACATGTAGTGAATGAGCAACTTCTGTAGGTTAGGTTAGAATTTTAAACCTGACATTTAAGCTGTATTAAAGTTTTTCACTTGAAGACCATCACAATTTTCTATTAATTCTAATATGAATTTAATCACTCATTAATCCCAATTGGCTAACGATGTCAAATGGATTTAATTAAAGCATATGATAATAAATCACATCCTTCATGGTATAAAATTGCTTTTATTGATTTAGTAACGGGTTTGTAGATAACAGTATACGCGAATAGGAAAAGTCAGCCTGACATAAACGCTTCATTTTGAAGTTTCTAGACGCAGTGTCAACTATTAATTGCGATGCCTCCTCTCGCGTATTTGTGGTATCTTGTTTATTTATGTTGCGTGCCCATTATCGTAAAAATCTACTGGAAATTATCAACTAAATGGAACGGAAGCTATACGTGTTTGGTTGGTAAGACTGCTATCGTAACGGGCGCCAACACAGGTGAGTTTATAAACTGTTGGATTAGTGTTGAATGAAACCTTTCAAGATGTGATAACCTTTCAATTTGATTACGAAATATTGCGATGCTAGTTTCTTTGAACAATGTCATATCTTTATGAGAAATTTTATAATAGTACCTTTGTAAATCCTTGGAGTATTGACAATTTAAAAGTTAGAGGGAAATTATTAATAACGCTTGTCTTTAAATTTCAATTCGTTTCATTTGATTGTTAAATCCATACTTCCATTGCAGTTAACGTAGTTACGAGGGCGACCTGAAATGTTTCCGGAATCGACAAGATAAACACGGTATTGGTGTGGTTTTTTATTTTTATTTTTCGATGTAGTCTCCTCGAAGATCAATGCACTTTTTCAAACGGTGCACTAGTTTCTTCGTGCCGTCGGAAAAGTAGGATGTTTCGAGGTCTGCAAAATAGTCATCTGTAGCTGCCATGACCTCCTCATTTGAGGCAAATCTCTTTCCTCGCAGTGATTTTTCAGGTTTGGGAATAGGAAAAAGTCGCTAAGGGCTAGGTCCGGTGAATATGAAGAATGAGAGATTAATTCGTAGCGCATCTTATTCAATTTGGACACGACGATGCGGGATGAATGAGCCGGTGCATTGTCGTGGTGGAAAACCACATTTTTTCACTGCAAACGAGGCCGTTTTTCCTTCAATAGTGCATCGAATCGGGTCAATAAATCGCTGTAGTATTGTCTTGGGATCGTCCTTCCCTTCTGCAAATAGTCGATGAGGATCACACCTTCGGAATTTCAAAAAATGGTTACCATGAACGGTCTTTGCTTTCTCCGGAGCCGATTTGTCCAGAAAAGTCCATTGCTTCGACTGTTCCTTGGTCTCCGATATGTAGTGGTGGAGCCAAGTCTTATCGTGCGCCATCTCTTGCCGATTCCGGAAACATTTCAGGTCGCCCTCGTAATAACGCAGATGTATTATTTCCAATATTAATCTTTAAACTCACTTTGAAATGTTCATTTTCTCCCTTGGCATAGGGTTAGGATATTTTACAGCTCTAGACCTTGCCAAAAGAGGCGCCAAAGTCATCCTAGCTTGCAGAAATAAGGCAAAAGCAGAAGCTGCCTGCCAGAAAATCATTAAAGAAACGAACAATAAGAGTGTTTGCTATAAACTGGTCGACATGACTTCTTTGGATTCGGTTAGAAACTTTGCTAAAGAGATCAATTTAATCGAAGATCGATTAGATATCCTCGTAAACAACGCGGGACTAGGCTTCCTAGATCAGGATTATACTGAAGATGGCATACAGTATTTGCTTCATGTGAACCATATTTCGCCATTTTTGCTCACGCATCTTTTGATGGGTAATAATCTTCCGCGTAATTTTCTTTATACTTGCATTATTGCTATACTTCTCCAAGGTAAACTAAGGCACTCAGCCCCTAGCAGGATCGTCAACGTAGCTTCAATAGCCGCCAGCCGTTCCAAACTGACAGCTGATAATTTGGACAAGATAAATGATGTCCCCAAGGTCTCCGTTAGTAGAGTATTACGCGATAGTCGGGTGTACGGCACCACAAAGCTCTGTAATATCTTATTTACAATGGAATTAGCTGCAAAACTTCATGGAACTGGTGTTACCGTGAATTGCTTACATCCAGGAGTGATCCATACCGAGTTCTTTAGAGGGCTGAACGGGTTATTGAAGATGGCTACGTCGTTTGTGGGAAAAATACTTTTGATGGTAAAAATTAGGTGTTGCTTATTTTTTCGGTCAAATCAAAATGACACAATTGCAGACCCCGGAAGAAGGCGCCCAGACCCAAATCTATTTGGCCGTTTCTAAAGATGTTGAAGGAATTTCGGGAGGATTTTTCACGAACTGTCGGCAAACCGAGCTATATTCAACTGCAAAAAATCCGGTTTTGGCAAAATTGCTTTGGGAGAAAAGTGAAGAGTTGGCAAAACTGCAGACCGGTGAAAAACTTCACTTGAATTAGTTTTTTTTGTATTAAATTCGTTGGATATTACTACGTTTAGTAAATTTAAGACTTTACTTTCCAGTGTGTATATTGTATTTAATGTTTATATAATAATAAATAAATAAATGTGTTCCTTCTTATTGATTAACTGGAAGAAGAAGCAAATTATATAATTACGTGTTGTTATAGGTGTATTTGGGTTAATATTTTAGTGCTCTAGTGTTGCCAACGTTTACCTAATACCATTTTGAAAAATACCGCGAAAATGTATTATTAAATGTAAAAGTACAAATATAAAAATGAAAATTTTGCGTCAAAACAATGTAAATCGGTAAAATATTACACCTGTTTTGGTTTTTGTGTATCATCGTTATTGTTTTATTTTTAGCGAAATGTTAGAAAGGTACTAAATTTTGTGTTTATTGAATTGGAATTAACATAATAAAGCCTGAATTACATAATACAGAGTGAGTTTAAATGAGTGACGTTAGTTTGAATTTCCCGCCTTGCTTAATCTTTGTTAGGTTCGCGATTTGGTTTTGAACTGTGTCAGTAGCGTCTCATATAGTCCATGCACTTTAAGTTCACAGGCGCGTCATCAATAAATCGTGACATCAAGTTTTACTACGTTGCCCGGTACACACACAAACTCGCTATTAAACCTAACCTAACATACTAATGTAACCTAGTCCAAGAACTGTAAACATTTAAAACTGGCCGGACCAAGGATAACCGACAACATTGTATCAAATATAGCCAATAACAGCAACATGAAAGTATGAAGTATGAAAATATAATAATTAAGTAGTTAACTATTTTTACATTCTTAACTTTGATAGAACGAGCGTTTGCATTAAAAAACAGTTTGTTGCGTTATTCATTGAAATTTACGTTAATTATTAAGAATTATATTATAATTATGTACTAATATAAAATACTTTTAATTTATCTGTGTCGCATTGCGTTTTTATGACGTCGTTTGATTATATGTTTGACGTCGCTTTAATGACGTGCATATGAACTTAGAGTCCCTCGACTATATTTGGACTTATGATGTACGGATGATAAAATATTGATAAATAAATATTAAATTTTTTTAATGTTATATATTGTAAATACAATAGCAATAGCATTCGTTTCAGTTTATCACTAATTGACATTAAACAGTTTACTAAGATTTTAACAGAATGAACTGTAAGATATGAAATATACAAAGAATTATTGTATTAAAACAATTAATTACAGGTAATTAAATAATGATATATAAATATATATTTTAATAATAATTATAATAGGATTGGTAACATAGTTGCTTTATGCTATAGTGTGCCATCTATTATCAGACTTCCGAATGCTTCATTAATTTTGGTGAGTAGATTTCTATAAACAATACAGTATAATGGGAATAACTTTGGTTGCATAACTCTTGGAATAAATACATTGCGAATTTTAATTTTATACCTTGTTAAAGATGTTCATATGCTCAGAAAGATATTTTTCCATTCAACGAGATAATTGTAGAATCTATATTTTGGAGTGTTAACTTTCTTAAAAGGTAAATGGTAAGAATGATGTGGGAAAAGGTTTCGATATTGCTGATAAAATGTATTTATTATAGTTTATTTTTGTTTACGCCCATTTTAGGACGTATTTCTTGAAATTTGTAATAAACAACACGTAAAATGAAATATAATAAAAGAAATGATGTAAAAATTTGTACAACAAGATGCCAGTATGAAGAAAAAACAATTATCTGCATTAGTTAGAGTATCAGATACCGCCATTTTGCGTATCCTACATGACCACCTGGGTATGACAAAAGTCAGTGCAAGATGGGTACTGAGAATGCTCACGCCGCTGCAGAGACAGCAGCGCGTCTGTGCGTCCAAACAATTTTTGAAGCTGTGGAGACAAACCTGCACAGATTTTGGAGCGGACTGTTACCGGAGATGAAACATGGGTTCATCACTTTGAGCCTGAGTCCAAACAGGAGTCCATGCAATGGCACAAAAAGGGGACACCACCGCCAAAGAAATTCAAAGTGTCAGAATCGGCTGGAAAGTTGATGGCTACTGTTTTTTGGGATTGTGACGGGATATTATTAATTCATTACAAAGAAAAATGTAGGAGCATAACTGGAGAATATTACACAGCGATATTAGAAAAATTAAAGGAGGCCATCAAGGAAAAACGTCGAGGAAAATTGACTAAGGGTGTGTTACTCTTGCAAGACAATGCGCCGGTTCACAAGAGCAAAGTTGCAATGGCTGCTCTGCACAAGCATGGCTTTCAATCAATAGTCCATTCACCCTACAGTCCAGACCTGGCACCTAGTGATTTTTATTTGTTCCCCAAATTAAAAAAAGACTTACGTGGAAGAAAGTTTTCCGACGACAATGAGGTAAAGGAGGCAACTTTGGCCCATTTTGAGGCGAAAGATAAGAGGTATTTTTATGATGGTTTAGAAAAATTAATTCATAGATCTAATAAATGTATTGTGCTTAAGGGTGACTATATTGAAAAGGAAAAATAGATTTATTGTTTTATTTTATTTAAAACCCTTTCATTTCACGAACTTCTGGACCTCCCCTCGTAGTTACGAAGAGATGGCATAAAGTTTCTTAACGATGTCCGACTTGGTAATGTATAATCCGAATACTTGCTCCAGAAGGAGACAAATGCTTGTTGGTCTAAAGTAAAGTGAACGGTACATTATATAGAATAAGACAAACACGTATATCAAATATTAATTATTCGCTGTATTGTGTGCTACGGATTGCAGAAAAGTGTTTTATACTTTTTAGGTGCGGTTCACGCTTCCACCTGCCGGTACACGTCAAATAGTTGTCGCACTTTACAGATTTAATTCTACCGCTTTCGTATTCTAAATCCGGTATACTCGCTATTACGTCTTCTAGTGTCTTCGAAATACACAAGCACTCACAAAGGCCAGTCGAATAATACTGAACAAGCGTGCTTGGATACGGATATTGGTTGTTCTCTGCACGGCACTGAAACTTGCCCCTCTTTGCCGATACTAGTAATTACGTATAAAAAGACGCGCCAAATTCAAACAGTCCACATAAAAATAATCACATCAAAGCGCTAAGATTCTAGCGTTCGGTTATCTTCTGTTATCTCTATGATATATAGTACGGTTATCTTGGTTCACCAGTTCATACAGACGCAAATTGTCGACGTCTAATTGCGATTGTCATGCTGATTACTTCACAATAACCGAAGAGGTTATTTGTGTTCGAGTTAAGGGCATAATGGAAACGATAAAACGACGAGCATAACTCCACATCCCGCTAATAAATTAGAATTAGAACATCCTGAGGATAAGATGAATAGCGAAGGAATGCGCATTTTGCCCATGTGAAAACGAAAAGACGCTCTTTAACGTTTAAAATTCGGAGGAAAGAACGTAATTGACGGTATTTAAGTTAAATGACAGTGGCAGGATGTGTTTTGTTAACGTTTAAAAGATAAACTCTGTCGGGTTTACTAAAGTAGAAGCTTAGCGTTTCCTTATCAGCTGTAAAATAGGAAAGAAACGTATCAGATCTTATGGTTTTACGCGTCAGTATTACGTAATAGAATTTCGGTAAATCCTTTTGGCTAAAAAGGTACAAATCCCAACAACGATCTACATATATACATACACGCAATTTTTTACGGGATTGCATAAGGAAAATCTTACTTAATTAGTGGAGTAACCGCACGATCGACCATGATTTTTTTTTTATTGCGGTATTCTAAGGAAGGACACTCTCTTCATTACAATAGATAGGATTATGGTGAAGTCTCTCTCTAAATATCAATTGCGTAGCTGCTATTAAACGTATGGAAGTTTATGTCAAAATGATCTAATAATCACATGATATTCGGTAGTTTTTAGTGTTGTTTTGGGAAAGGAATATATACTACCGTCCATAATACTTCGGACACCCAGTAAAATGTTGTAACCTCTACTAAGAAATAATGTAATTCCTTTTATATATAAATGGCATTTATATTAGGTCCTACATACCATCGAGGCAACGCATAATCGGCAAAAATTCTGTATTCATGCAGGACAACGACCCCAAACACTCAGCAGTGATATATAAAAATTTCTTAAATGAGTAAAGCACCGATCTAAACCCCTTCGAGCTGTTATGAGATGAATTGGACAAGAGGATACGAAAAGTATGCCCTACCTCCGTAAGCCACCTTCGGAACATTTTACAAGAGTTATGGACTAATATGCCAAATAGAGTTAATAATAATAATAATCCTTTATTGCCCAACAGCTCAAGGGCCAATTACAGGACAAATTACAATACAATTCTTATTTAAAATAAAATAATTAAAATCGTGTTGCCTACAATAATAACATGCTGAAAATGTATATAATAATGAAACAAAAAAAAAAGAAAGACTCACAAAAATGGCTCCAGATCCCGTTTGTTTGCGTTCCTCACCATGTGACTGAGAGGTGCCTTAAGCAAAATGTTGGTATTAGCTCTAGGTACTTGAAATATATTATAGTAGTGAG
This sequence comes from Trypoxylus dichotomus, assembly GCA_023509865.1. Classification (NCBI taxonomy): domain Eukaryota; kingdom Metazoa; phylum Arthropoda; class Insecta; order Coleoptera; family Scarabaeidae; genus Trypoxylus; species Trypoxylus dichotomus. Next base: position 6,649,228 of record CM042078.1, read on the forward strand.
TATGATGAGTAGGTACGGTAATGTTTATTTGCGCTAGAAGGGCTGGCGAGTCGATAGTATTTTTCAGGATCCTGCAAAGAAACTCCACACTGTTACGCTCGCGGCGGTCAGCAAGAGATAGAAAACCATGCTCAACAAGTAAGCTATAATACTCGATACCTCTTGCAGGATACACGTTGTCCATTCGAAAGGAGAGATACTTTAGAAATTTCTTTTGAACGCGTTCGATCATAAGCTCTTGGTGTAAATAATGGGGATACCAAACAATGGAGGCGTATTCAAGCTTAGAACGAACGTAGGCATAATATAAACGTTTCATTACACCTAAGTCTGAGAAATGCCTGCAAGAACGCATGACAAAACCGAGAGTTTTGGAAGCAGATGAATACATGGACGAAATATGTTCCGTAAATGACAGTCTATTATCAAACAAAACACCAAGATCCAAAGTTTTGATATTGCGTGGTATGGCTGCATCATTAATCTGGTAGTTATAGTGTAAAGTAGTGTGAGTGTTATTGTAGGAAACCACAGTACACTTGTTGATGTTCAGAGGGAGATAATTGACCTTGCTTCAAGTATCAATGCGAAGAAGATTGTCTTGTAAATGTTTACAATCGAAAATGCTACCAACAGTATTAAATATCTTTACGTCATTTGCGTATGCTAAGACGTGACACGTAAACAGAGATAGTAAATCATTTATATAAAAATTGAAGAGAAGAGGTCCAAGATTTGAACCTTGAGGAACACCTGATGTTGGAGAAAACGGCGTAGAGGAATAACCATTGTAGCAGACATAAGTAGGTAAGGTAAGACTCAATCAACGTCAGGAAACCCACACCAATACCAAATTTATCCATTTTTTGTAGTAGCATCTTGTGGTTAATGCAGTCGAAAGCTTTAGAAAAATCTACGTAAATAACATCCACCTGCTTTCGCCTATCAAGCGCTTCACTAAGATATTGGCCAATACATGCTAAATTAGTGATCGTCGACCTACCTGCAACAAAACCGTGCTGATGCTCAGATATGAAAGGAGTTATGCAGGTAGATATTTCTTTGTAAATCAAATGTTCAAATACCTTAGCGAAATTGGGCAGTATACTTATAGGCCTACAATCAGCAATGTTGGATCGGTTTCCTTTCTTAAATACGGGGGTAATTCTGCTAATTTTCCAAACCTTTGGAAAAGTTGACGTGCTTATCGCTAGGTGAAATATAGTTGACAGTGGATAGGACAGAACGGGAGCACAAGAGTTCTCGTAGAATTAGTGGAGTGGATGCCTCGGATTGTGAAAGCTGTTCTTCGCGCAAAAGGAAGTTTCTTTGACCAACGGAATGTTTAAGAAGCATTTGTTTATTCTTCGTTAGAATTACTTTTTTTATACTTTAATTTTAATGGTTATTAATACAATGCAATAAAAATTTTAAGTTTTCGAAAAAATAAGTGAACATTTTCTCGTTTTCTTTTTTTTGGTAATTTATTTGCGTATCCGAACTAATATGGACGGTATTGTATATGCAATGGTTGCGTTCTAATTCTTTTTTATCGATTAGGTTGGGTAGGTACTACTCTAGACTTTAAGCCGAGGGATCAAATATCCTTGAAGTAGTCACGAAATAATACACGCGGTTTATACTGCAATAAATATACAGTATTCATCTCTACACAAATCAATGTAATAATAATGATATATATATATATATATATATATATATATATATATATATTAACTTTTTCGAAGGAGTGCTGCTGTCCCACAAGGATCATTTCAACGTTACTGCTTTAGATCTTACTAGTTTTCTTTTTTGACTTTCCATCTATAGACGTTATTGGTTATAAATTTACTTTTCAATGTAGTATTATTTGTATTTGTATAATATATGTTACACACCCTGAACTAACTCACCATAATTTTGAAATTTATTTTGGTGAATTTGAGTTTTGATCATTCGAATGTTCTATTAGCTGGTGATTATAATTGTTCCTATTTTACGACTTCAAAACACCAGTCATTACAAATCATAATTTAGTTTAATAGACGTCTATACTCAACGATAGATATTGGCTACGTGTACTTGTTATTGGTAATGTTCCCTGCGAAGTAACGAGGCACCTTGTATCTTTAGTTGCCCTAGTGTCATCTGCTATGTTCCTGAAAAATATTTCAAGGAAGTATAACTTCAGGAAAGCTAATTTTTCGTCCCTATATTAAGCTATGTATGATGAGAATTGGTTCTTCCTTGAGAATTGTTGAGGATGTTCTGCAAGAAGTTGAGCAGTGGCAAATTAGACATCGGAATTTATTAATCTTTTTGCTCCGGTGTGAGCAAACGCGGTACCCATGACGCCGAAAGCTTTTTCATGCCCAAAATTTGGTGTAGAATATGGCTAACGCGTTCTTCTGAGATGACTGTTGTCTCTGCTACCTCTTTCAGCTTCAATCGGCGATCGGCTAACACATCATGAATCTTCGATCATTTCATCGTTGGCAGTGGCTTTTGGGCATCCGCTACATGGTTCGTCACTTCTACTTATGCGACTACGTTTGAGCTCGGTCACCCAGAAGCTGATGGTCGAAAATAATGGAGTGCATTCGCCATGAACCTCTAGCAAAATATTTCGAATTTCCATAGCCATCCAGAGGTGTTTTATCGATGCACAAAATTCGATTTTATCCATTTTTGCGAAACCGCCTGACTTGCTACACAAAACAAACTCTTAAACAACAACTAGTGACAGTAGACGTCGTGTGCCATCTCTTGCCGATTCCGGAAACATTTCAGGTCGGCCTCGTATCTACCCTTTTCTCTAGTGAACGTCTTGCTGTTTACATTGTTTGCATTAACTTCAAACTTCTTTTCTCATAGTGTGATATTTTTCATGATTCTGTAGACGCACTATAAACGTATATAGCTCTGCACTATAATAATGTTTTATAACCAATCTATTTTCTTCGTATGTATTCGTTTTGCATTAATTATTTTGGATTTAAATACTTATTTTGTAATTAGGTGAAAATCTATTGGGCAATGAAGCTTAGTATTATTATTAAACGTTCTCTTGGCCTACTATAATTTATCAAGATTTTAAGACGGAGGTGTTATAAACACATGATTCAACAACACTGTTTGAATTGTAATGCCTTATTATGCGTACGGTATATGCATTGTACACTTACGTATATAGAAATATTGTAATACCATACTCTATATTAAATATCTCGCTTGATCTTGAAACTCGGTCATTCGAAACAGGATCACAGTGGATGAAAGCTAAAGAAATACGTAGAAACAATGATAATTGAACTCTTGTCTATATCTAGTGCTGACACGTTTATCTACTTCGATACAAAATTTAAATCGTCTTTATTACTTATTTACGTTCTAAAGTACGACACGAATTCCGAAAAGGTTATAAACGGACAAATAACAATATTGTAATTGAACTGTGACATATTCAACAACGTATAAGCTCCGATGCATATACATATCCTTATGTATATATAGTATATTTGGTCTAAATTAACGTAATTATTTCAAATTTTTCGGTATTTGTATAGATATGATAATTTTCCAGGAAGTTCTTAAACAGATCGTAGATTAACTTACAATCTAACTTAGAATTTGATCCCAAATTGAATAGTAGAGAAACAAAGACTATATTGTAGTGTTGTATTCAGTTTAAATGCATAATTATAATGAATAAATTATAATTTTTTACATATGCAATTCTAATTTTATATAGTTCTTTTTTGGTACATTTTTTGTCATATTTCTGAATAATTAAGAAATTGTCGATACATGAATTTTGTGATATACACTACCGCTCAAAAGTATTTAGGCACTCCTGTTTTCATGGATTATTCATATAGTATTATGTTTACCAAAAAAACATTATAATAAAATGAAATACGTATTTAAAATGTAGTTCAGTAAGATAAACACCCATTATATCGCATAAGGTTTACTATCATTTACCTGCACTTGGTCGGATTACCATAAACTGTTCATTGCGGTGCAATTACGATAACAATCCCTCTGAATTTACTGGGTAAATTTAGTCATCTGTTAGATTGTAGGTAATAATGTTTAAATTACCTTCCTAGAAGATTATAGTGAAATCTGTAATCTATGGTCAGTTGCAGTGTGGTATTTACTCTATTCACGTCGTGAGCGAAATATCGTGTGTCAATTTTTTAAAATGCCTCCGCGAAGAGAAATTAGTACCATAAAAGTGGCATAAGTAATCGACAGATTGCCAAAAGAATGAAAATACACCACGCTAGGGTTGACCATAACGTAAAAAATATCGGGAAACTGGTAGTTTTCTTAATAAAACACGGAGTGGAAGGCCAAAAGCGACAACATCTGCAGATGATCGCAGAATAGTGGTTACCAGCAAGTTAAATAGATGCAAAACAGCCCCGGAAATCACCGCAGAATTAAATGTTGGTCGCCAAAAACTAGTCAGTGTTTCTACAGCCAAACGTCACCTCCAGAGAGCCGGGCTCCATGGACGTATTGCGATGAAAAAGCCATTACTACGCAAACAAAACAAGCAAAAGCGACTTAAATGGGCTCGTGAAGACCAACACTGGACCATAGAAGAGTGGAGCAACGTCCTATGGACGGATGAGTCCAAATTTGAGTTGTTCGGAACCCGAAGACACATATTCGTAAGAAGATCTGTGGGTGAACGTGCCAGAGAAGAGTGTATTGCTGCTACCGTGAAGCATGGTGGAGGTTCTATCATCATTTGGGGCTGTTTTGCTAGCACTAGTGTAGAGGACATTGTGAAAATTGACGGTATATTAAAAAAAGAAGGCTACCGCGAAATTTTGGAGAACCACGCAATACCTTCCCCAATTCGATTTTTGGGTCAAAATTTTATCTTCCGGCAAGATAATGCCCAAAACATTCCTCTAAGTTATGTAAAGACTATCTACGCCATTTAGAAGAGGAAGGAACTCTCAAAATTATGGAATGGCCTCCCCAGAACCCCGACTTGAATCCAATCGAGTTACTATGGGAAGAACTAGATCGCGAAGTACGGAAATCGGCTCCGACATCGGCTACTGACGTGTGGAACAAATTGCAATCGAGTTGGACCTCAATAACACAAGAAACTCTGACAAAACTTATTGCGAGAATGCCTCGATTGTGTGCTGCAATTATTAAATCAAGAGGAGGTAACATAGATGAAAGCAAAATTTAAATTAAACGTTTTATTTTTCACATTTATTTAATATATTTTTATTCATGTACGTGCATCTGTACATAAAAAATAAATATTATTAACATTTTTGCTGAGTTTTTATACATTTCTGCTGTCAGTGAAAGTGCCTAAACACTTTTGAGCGGTAGTGTACATTTTCGATTGTAACTTTTATTAAAATTAAAAGAATAAAATGAAAACGTCCCAGCGCTGTTTTTTTTTATTTTGTGTACTCTTCATAGGTACATAAATAATGTTTAGAAGATTTGAAAACTTGAATTATGGTTTTTGGTAGTCTCAAAAATCGCAAAATAAGTACCTCTAAATAAATGGGATGGCTAAACATACCAGATACGTCTCAAAATTCTTCTTTACATCATCAGGATGTTCGCAATAATAAAACGCAGAACGCACTCTTAAACCATATTTCCTGACTCGTAGTAATCGGCTGTGGTGGTTCAAGTACTTTGGGGCACAGTTCGTGAAATCTTTCTGTACGTTTTGAGGACTTTAGAAATACTGCCTTCGTATGAGCTTTACTCGTGGGTATTTAGGAGGGATGACGTTTCAAACTCTTGCCGGTTGTTTCGACCACACATAACCACAATGTTTTATCTTTCAATTCTGCTTTAATTTTTCTTTCAACATAGTCACGAACAGATGGTATAAAGTTTTTTAACGATGCCCGACTTGGTAATGTATAATCCGAATACTTGCTCCAGAAGGAGACAAATGCTTGCTGGTTTGGTAAAGTGAAAGGTACATTACATAGAATAAAACAAACTCCTATGTATATGAAATATTAATTGCTCGCTGTATCGTTTGCCACGGATTGCAGAACAGTATTTTATATTTTTTAGGTGGAGTTACAGTACAAACAAATATATAATCAGACGTTTACAAAAAGGTTTGACATAAAAGCCTGATTACTAGGAATAAGAATATCAAATGCACGTGGTATTCGAAAATAAAACAAAGAAATAATTGAACTTAATTTAAAATTATAGGTAGGTACATAACACCATCTATTCTGCCATCTGTCGAGTATGATATTATGGATGGTTTTTCTGTTCACTGACATTTCCCTGTTCAGTTTCATTCCTCTTTTGCACCAGCAAATTATTAATATTATTATCATTATTATTATTATTAAATCTAACATATATCGTCGCGTGACCTACAGTAATAAAGCAATACGTATAAAACTTCTTTTTTAATTCGTTGAAGAAACTAATAATCTGATTAGACCGGTCCGTGCGTTCCTAGAAACATCTTTTCTAGCGCGCATATAAATCACTTGTTATATACGGAAAACTCGAATAAAAAAGCAGCGTACGTTCATTCAACATTTTTGACGATAACAGACGTTCGACATACATTCATACATAGTCCAAACGCTAAGATAGACTACGTATATAACGTTGAACTTATCGCTGTAGGTTAGCCACACGTAAGCGTTGAATAAATTTGAATGTAGATCGATAGAAATTGTTTCTTTCTTTCTTTCGTTAGTTTTCGAAGACCACACGTCCGTACGTTACGCAAGTTTAGCTCGCTTAATTCTACTTTCGTACAAGCAAGCTTTTACATCGTAATCAGCAACGAAAAAGAGACGGAATATTTAAATAATAACGGAACTATCGTATCGGATAGCCGAATAAGTGTAAAATCCGCAGTTAAACCGGTACAAATCCTTTTCATATACGCCTTAGCGATTATAATTTAGCAGCGCGATTCGTATGAGGCGCGTGTAAAAGAGGTTCCTAAACGCGACAGTTTGTAGAAAAAAAAGAGAGTTCGTCCACGGTAGGGAGTCTCGTTCGAGCGTTTCGAAAAGAATGCTGGACCATTCTATTGATCCATTCGCTTCAAAGAGCTTACCGACTGCGCGCGCTAACTGTACGGGGTTGTAAACTAGACGCGCTTCTTCCGCCGTTGACTACGGCGGCGACTTAGTTCACTAGGTGAAACGGTGTTGTTGGGTTCTTCGAATTTTTTCGAAACGGTCGCCATGGAGGACGAAAAGAAGAACGAAGACGAGATTACGTTGAAGCCTAAGATGACGCTTCTCAACGGTATCACGGTGATAGTCGGAAGTATTATCGGTTCCGGTATATTCGTCTCTCCGGCTGGAGTCCTCATGCACACAGGGAGCGTTAACGCTTCGTTAGTTGTATGGATAACTTCTGGGATATTCTCAATGGTAAGTCGAGCCGATTCAATCTTCCTTTAGAACGTTTTTTTATCTATATAACGGATGAGATAGCACATGGGGTTGTTGCGTCAGAATTATTAATGCGTTCGTAGGAATTGTAAATTGGATTCATTTTAATTCGCAGTTTTTTTTTTATGCTAAATAGAATGATGTAACAAAAAAAAACAATTATATTAGCTTTGTTTCTTTCTAAATAATCCTTTTGAAGGTAAATATTTAAATCTGTTGCTATTTCATTAAAATTCGTATAAGTAGCTAATAAATACTAACAAGGAAAGGTTCCCGAGTGTGTTGAGACTTGAAAATAAACATTTTTTGTTTGTGCTGAAATTTATTCTAAGAGGGTGAAACACCCCTTCGAAAATTCATAGATTTTAAGTGTTTTTTATTTAATTCTTAAATGGAAACAAAAATTTAAATGCAAATATTGTACGTTATCGAAAGGTCCCTCAGTAGACGTGAATGTTGTATATACAGGGTGTTGCATTTAAGCGCCACTCTCTTATCCTAGAGCTGATTATAATAATGTAGAAAAGCAATTAACGCAAGCTAATCGCTTTAACACCCTTTATTGATTCTAAACCATTATACCAATTATTTTATTCAATTATCACCTGGAAGATCTGCAGTAACTAACTTGGCAGTTGTTACTCAATATATTAGTGAGTCGTGGTCAAGACGATTTACTATATACAGACTTTTCGTGCGCATTCGATACAATCGAGCATGGAACTCTGCTCAATAAGCTGGATTGTTTTGGATTTACTTCTCCGCTTCTTGAGCTTATAAGTTCCTATTTATCGCAGCGTATTAACTACGTATTTTATAATGGCTACAGGTTGCAAGAATTTGTATCTACTTCTAGTGTGCCGCAGGGTTCCAACTTAGCACCGATATTGTTTTTATTATTTATGAATGATCTGTTGGTTAGCCTTTCCTGTCCGACTTTGGCTTATGCTCATGACGTTAAGATCTATTCAGCTATTTCTAACCAAGAAGTGCAAAACGAATCCCTTAAATTCGTTCTATACAATTAAAGGGGACCTACGATTGAATCATTTAAAGATCTTGGAGTTATTTTTGATAGCCGTTTAAGCTTTGTTCAGCATATTGAAGAGCTTTCCTTAACTGGTTCTAAAAGGTTTGGCTTCGTGGTGTGGAGCACCCGACAATTTAGTGACATAAATATGTTAAAGTCCTTGTATTTTACTTTTCTAGTGAGTTATCTGGAATACGCTTCTATCATTTAGTCCCCTTATGCCATAAGCTTACATTGGAACGAGTTCGACGACATTTCCTTAAATTCCTTTCTTTCAAACTTGATGGTAAATACCCTCCTAGAGGAACAGATTATCATTCTTTACTCGAGCGTCATGGCAAGCAATCCCTTAAAGAACGCAGAGTGACCTATTGCTCCCAATTTGTCTGGAAATTAATAAATGGATTTGTTTATTATCTCAGTTGCACTTTCATATATCTTGTTTTTCGTCTAGATTATATTCTACGTTTGCAGTACCTATTCCGAAAACTAATATTTTGTATAATGCCCCCATATATATTATGTGTAGTTTAGCAAATAAATATTATAATGATATTTTTTTCGAATTTTCAATAATTTCATATTGTTTGCCATAACTTATAAGCGCTTTATTCATACTTGTTCTTTACACTAGTTATTCTTAGATCTTTAGTTTCTAAGTTTTCTTTTCACAATGTATGTATGGCTTTCTATTATTTTTTGTCCTGCAATTGGTATTCTGTTGGACAATAAATTCTATTATTATTATTATTATTATTATTATTATTATTACTATTATACTTACTACTACACGTACATACATTGAAAGAGGGAAACAGTTATTCTATATAATCCCATTTTATGCAGTTTAGGTAATTCAATTTGCTTCGCATTAATTAAATTAAATTAATTGAATTTTATTGAAGTACATAACTGTAATCTCCAATTAATATGGTATCAGATGCAGCTGTTGTTAGTCTAACGGGATATAAGAAAACCCGACAAAGACACATTGCCGTGTGTGGTTGTTTGTTATCGTTAATATTCAAAAATATCACATTTCTTTAAAACGAAATATTTACAAACCGCATCCTATTACTTGAGAACTCATAGTTAAGATATTATTTTAAGGATATACGTAGTTTGATATTGGCGGTATATGTACGATTCTAGATATTTTGATAATATACCACAAAATTGGTTTTTCTGCTAAGGTATGGAAAAAACAAATAAATAATACAGATAACGTTGTGGTTTTAGAATAAAACATTTATATACCTACTCGACGAATTTTAAAACAAACAGAAATCGTATGTATATAAAGGCGGTGTTACAAGTGCATCTAACATAGTCCCATAATATATAATATAATAATATCTGTATCTGGTACACTTATGTCTCCATTACTGATAGTAGTAAAAGAACCTAATGACAAGCTTAGGCCTCAAGTACAACAAATCCTATTTCGACATCTTCAGGTAGATTAACCACTGATTTATTTAATAATTGGTTTCTTAATATTTACTTATCAAGAATTGGGCCAAAATGTTTTTCAGATTCAGGTCGCTGTCTTCAGAGTCTTTTAAGAAGGAGTCGTATCAAACAAAGATGTTCAAATACTGACAATACTAAAGAAAACAACAGGTACGATTCAACCACTGGACGTCTATGGATTTCGAATATGGAAGAGATTTAATCGACGATTTTCTGACCTGGTTCTTATCTCAAATTAATGGGCAATTCGAACACCTCATGAATTTTGCCTTTTCAAACCAAGATTTTCCGTTTCCTCCCAGTTGCTTTTAATGTGATCCTTTTACGTTCACTCTTTGCTCTTGGTGCGAAAACATTTTATACTTTTTATGCAACTCAGGTGTCGTGCGTTCGAAACCAGCGTCCGACGAGTACAGTGGCGGTACTTTTCGGGCGGGTTCGGTATGCTCCCGCGTCACCATTCGCCGTTGGGAAGATAATTAACGGCGCATCACCCTTTACGGCGACGGGGTGCAGTAACAAGGCCAGTTAGGACTCCTGAGGTTATGACAAGCTAAAAACAGCTTATAGCCCCGCTGGGTCACTCACCACCAATAAAAAAAAGCATTTTTTCGACGACTTTCATTACCGTACCAAATCATAAATGCATAATTGAAATACGCATTAACACATGAGCTGAAAAGTCCCGGGCCTAACACATAGGTAACGGTGTGATCCTCATCAGCTATCTGCAGAAGACATGAACGATCACGGGGCAATATTGCAGCGATTTGACCCGATTTGATGCAGTACTGAAGGAGAAACGGCCTTGTTTGAAAAGTGAGAAGGTGCTTTTCCACCACGACAATGCACCGGCTCATTCACCCCGCATCGTCGTGTCCAAATTGAATGAGTTGCGCTACGGATTAATCTTTCATCCTCCATATTAACCGGAGCTAGTCCCCTAGCGACTTTTTCCTATTGCCAAACCTGAAAAAATCAGTGGAAGGACGCCTCTACAGATGGCTATTTTGCTGACCTCGAAACATCCTACTTTTCCGACGGCTTGAAGGGACTGGAGCACCGTTTGAGAAAGTATAACACATGGGCTGAAAAATCCCGGGCGTAACACATAGATGACGCTAGTTTTATTGCAGTCATCTCTCTCTCAGTCAGTACTAACCTTCAAAAGACAGCTGTTAGAATCTCATGATATTCTATTCATTAGTTTGTGAGTTATTGTGCTAAGAGTCACGATACTTTTGTTACTTTCAAAACAATGGATCAAAAACAATTTCGTCTTTTAATTTTACACTGCTTCTTGATGGGAAAAAATACAGTTCAAGCGAAGCAATGGCTTGAAAAGTGTTATGGGGACTCCGCTCCATCAGAAACAACAATAAAACATTGGTTTGCTGACTTCAAACGTGGTCGTAGAGACACCGATGATGCAGAACGCAGTGAACGCACAAATGAGGCGGTAACACCAGAAAACATCAAAAAAATCCACAAAATCGTTTTGAATGATCGAAAAGTGAAGTTGCGTGAGTTAGCTGACATCGTAAAGATATCAAAAGAACGTATTGGCTTTATATTGCATGAGCATTTGACTATGAGAAAGCTCTGTTCAAAGTGGGTGCCGCGTTTGCTCACTGTTGACCAAAAACAAGAACGTGTTGATGATTCTGAGCAGTGTTTGGCCATGTTTAAACGTAACAAACCGGAATTTTTGCGTCGATATGTGACAATGGATGAAACATGGATCCATCACTTCACTCCGGATTCAAAACCATCGTCATCTGAGTGGACAGCAACTGGTGAACCTCGACCAAAGCGCCCGAAAGCACAACAATCGGCTAGAAAGGTTATGGCCTCGGTATTTTGGGATGTGCTTGGTGTAATATTCATCGACTATCTTGAGAAAGGAAATACCATCAACAGTGAATATTATATAGCGTTATTGAAGCATTTGAGGGCCGAAATTGCAAAGAAACGACCGCATATGGCAAAGAAAAAAATGTTGTTTCATCAAGACAACGCACCGTGTCACAAGTCAATCAAAACAATGGCAAAACTACATGAATTGAACTTCGAATTGCTCCCACATCCACCGTATTCGCCAGCGACAACTGGCTGTTCGCAGACCTCAAAAAAATGCTCGCCGGTAAGAGATTTCGCACGAATGAAGAGGTTATCGCTGAAACTGAGGCCTATTTTGAGGCAAAAGATAAATCGTTCTACAAAAGTGGTATTGAAATGTTAGAGCGGCGCTGGAATGATTGCGTTGCTCTTGATGGAGATTACGTTGATGAATAAAGCTAATTTTGAACCAAAAAAATGTTTTCTTTGTTAGGCCCGGGACTTTTCAACCCATGTGTTAAAATAAATACTTTATTCATTATTATTAATGCTAAGGATTTGTTATCACGTCTAATCCCGTGTTTACATTTGTATGAATTATGAACATTACGGCATAATAACTGATGCAATTTTATTAATTAATGATGCTTTTTTTAATAGAATATTAGTATATTGACAATAAATCAAATATGATAAACTGTGAGAGATAACAAACCATTGTCTCAAAGCAAAAAGCGGAACTAGTAAGAACTTTTAATAATGTCACACAAACTTCTACACGGTATGTTATATTTGAAATGTATCATAATCGTGAGTATAAATATATACAACGTATAACTATCGACAAAGATAATAATAACTTTTGTTTAAGATCAACATATTATAAAGCAGTTTTAGCTCATATTGACTTTTTGCAAGCCTATGTAGACAATATGAGAAATAATTGTACCAGTGTATGTGTGTGTCTAGATGACACATGGATATTCGAAATGGAAGTGGCTATTATTCATAGCACGATAATAGTACTTAAGCTCCATGTTTTATAATAACAAACCTAGAGCTATATTGGAAGAAATTTCACGTTTTTAATTCAGATAGCATATTCACGTTATTATCACGTCCTCTTTTTTGCATCCTGATCAATTGACTGTAACATGACGTAATTTTGACGTCAAAGAAACGACAGCTATTAACCGTTACCCAATGGGTATTTTTTGGTCATTTATCATCGTATGATAATTATAACTGCTACGTATAATCATTAAATTTAGTACATACTATAGCTAAATATAACCTCATCTGAAAATTGTTATTGAAAAATATTTTGTTTGTGTGAGTTATAAACAACTGATAAAGGTATTTTAATTCTATGTATCTACGATCGTTTAAAAAGTTAACGTTTTTAATTAAATTTTCATTTAAAGTAGTCTTAAATGTTTCGAGAGCACGTGGACTCCCATCGTCAACCGTGTTACCTACTGAATGTATGTTATTTACGAAGCATTGGAAGAACAACCATTATTAAAAACTAGTACGGCAATAGTTAGATAATGTATTACTAAATAAATGATAAGAGGACCTATAGAATGGTCAGCCAGATCGTCTGATTTGACGCCATTAGACTTTTTCTATGGTGTTATTTAATGTATAAAATTTAGAAGAGCTTCGTCAGAGAATTACTGCAACCTGCCGTGGAATTCAAAGAGATGTATTTCAAAATGTACGCCGCTGTTTTGAATAACGGTGAATAATGGACAACATTTTAAACAATTGTGGGATTGATTTATTCTGTCATTATTTCAAATTTTAACATAAATCTTGTCTTTGTCATAGAAGATATGTCTAGTAATTTTTTATGTGTTTGCACAAGTCCTGTAGATAAAAATTTATTGCATTTTTAAAGTATCTCTTGTATACCATAATATTTATCCGTGGTTTAAAACAGCGGTCTTCAAGCTTTTTAGCCTAAGTGCCACTCTAACTCCTCCGCTAAGTTCTAAAGACCAAGTCCTCGCTAGCTCATGACACCAACATATTGCAGTTTTGAATTACGCTCAAATTTCAAATCACGCTACGGTGGTGCAACGCCAGTGCAGTCGCAGAACTACGTACGAGAGCGATCTGAAATGTTTTCGTAATCGACAACAAAAACACGGTATTGGTGTGGTTTTTCATTTTTATTTTTCGATGTAGTTTCCTTGAAGATTAATACATTTTTTCAAACTGTGCTCCAGTCTCTTCAAGCCATCGGAAAAGTAGGATGTTTCGAGGTCTGCAAAATAGGCATCTGTTGCGGCGATGACCTCCTCATTTGAGGCAAATCTCTTTCCTTCCACTGATTTTTTCAGGTTTAGGAATAGGAAAAAGTCGCTGGGGCTAGGTTCGGTAAATATGGAGGATGAGAGACTACGAGGATGCGGGATGAGTGAGCCGGGGCCGTTTATCCTTCAATACCGTATCGAATCGGGTCAATAAATCGCTGTGTTATTGCCCCGTGATCGTCCTTCCCTTCTGCAGATAGTCGATGAGGATCATACCTTAAGAATCTCAAAAGATGGTCGCCATGTCCTTTCCGTCCTATGGAACGGTGTATACTTTCTTCGGACCCGTTTCCCCCGGAAATGTCCACTGCATCGACTGTTCCTGGTCTCTGGTATGTGGTGGAGCCAAGTCTCATCCACGGTTACGAAACGCACGAAGAAATCCCTTGGATTGCGTTGGATCCTGGTCAGACACTCCTCCGAAACTATCACCCGATTTCGTTTTTGCTCCGATGTGAGTAAACGTGGTACCGATCGCACCGAAAGCTTTTTCATACTCAAAATTTCGGATATGGCCAACGCGTTCTTCTGCTTATTGTCTCGGCTATCTCTTTCAGCTTCAATCGGCGATCGGCTAACACATCGTGAATCTTGTCGACCATCTCATCATTGGTAGCGGTTTTTGGACGTCCATTGCGTGGTTCGGCATTTGTGCGGCCACGAACCCGCCCACCCAGAAGCTGATGGTCGAAAATGAAGAAGTATATCCGCCATGAGCTTCTAGCAAAATATTTCGAATTTCCGTGAGCGTTTTCCCAGCCATCCAGAAGTGTTTTATGCGAAACCGCCTTGCTACACAAAACACACCCTTAAATAACAACTATTGACAATAGACGTCTGAAATTTTGACAGTTGTCATAAAAAGGTTGCCCTTGTCGATCAATGAATCCACTTCAACATTTGAGGTCGCCCTCGTATCTCCATAATAAACTACAGTTTAATGTACCCAGACTTTCTTCACGGCATCAACAGTACTCCTT
Organism: Trypoxylus dichotomus; assembly: GCA_023509865.1. Classification (NCBI taxonomy): domain Eukaryota; kingdom Metazoa; phylum Arthropoda; class Insecta; order Coleoptera; family Scarabaeidae; genus Trypoxylus; species Trypoxylus dichotomus. The sequence continues at coordinate 6,664,316 of CM042078.1, forward strand.
GTGGAACGAATATTATGTTTAAAGTATCGCATCTTTTCCTTCCAACAACGTGAGATGTATACGTTTGTCTATAAGAATTGCGGTCGCAGTGATGTGAGTGGGGGATTAGTAGCTTAATTGTGAGGGTTTTGTAATATCATACAGGAGAACTCGTTTAGAATATAATTATAACACGGATTGCAATATTGTTGGTGAAAGTTAAGATTAAAACGTAATCCAGATTACCGTTAATGTTACCATTACCATTGACGTTAACGCTGACATCATTATAAAACAGGTATAATCGAAGATGAACGTCATATGGTCCTCTTGCTATGGTACGTGCAATAGAAGAGTTTGAACCGTCATCCCCTATCTTACTTACCAAAAATGTTGCAAAATGTACTAGCGATGAAATTGTGAAAGTGGTGTTGAGAGTGGCAATCTGTAACATATAACATGTAACACGTAAAATCCATGCCTTAAACCTTGTGACGCAATTGATCCTTAAATATTATCTCTGTTACGTTCTCCTGGTTTGAAGAACAGCGCCGCTGTAGCCTGCTCGTAAATTCCTGAATGACTTGACCAATACTTACTTGTATATTGTATATATATTTAAAAAATAAAATGTGTACACGGTTTTCACTCTTGCCTATGTACAATTACGATGTACGTAAGATATACATATATATTTGCAATAATTGCAGTTATTCGAGCTCTCTTATACATGTAATGTACATTAGCATGTGTATATGTATGTTTTCATTGGTAGCAATATAAAGTACTGCCTCAGCATGTACGTTGCAAAGCTGTCTTAAATGTGTTCAAAATGTTAAACTCTTATATGCTTCCGCTGAAGCTTTATTAGGGGCATGTACTAATGCCTCTATCTGTTTGCATGCACCACTACCTTTTTATAGGGGAGCCAACCCTATTTATTTCTTAAATTTATAAGCGCACCTCGGTGCTATGCTTATTTATATGTCCCTTTCCGGGAGCCTAATATATTTTCCTTGTTTTAAATTTGCCTAAGGGACTTGGCCCTGTATCATTGGCATGTATTTGTACTTGAACCAAATACGTTCGTTATTTTCACATTTATAAGGGAACCCACCCTATCTCTTAGTGCTTGAACGCCTGGTCGAGGGCGACAGTAGCGATAATAGCCGATCTCAAAACAAAAGTAATGTGACACCTACCCAGGCGTTCTCGTTTGAAATAATACGCTATGTGCAATCTTTAGCTCTCTGCTACTGCGCCCCAAAGAAGGGAAAAAGCCAGTAGCCAGCAAATGTGCGAAATGCGCACCGACAAGTAAAACGGAGCGATGATGCCGACATTACATAAGAAAAATGGTCCGTGAAACTCGTCCGCTACGACGAACAACTAAATGAAAAAATTTCTAAGTCCCGATACGACAAAGGTCCGAACAAACGTACAAAAGACAACGGGCGGTGCGGCCGCAACGACCGTCAAGAAGAAGCGGAGTGATCGTACTTAACCGAAACTTAAATATTAAGAAAACTCCCAATATTTATTCGACGACATTGCATTTAATGACATTTAAATTAGGCAGTTTTAGCTAGCGTATTGTGAATGGCCGGCTTGCATACATATACAATGCTTAATGTACATACATATTAAAATAAAATTGGATATATTCTAACAGAGCAAAATAAATAAATGATAAAAATGAAAATAAAGTAATATTCTAAATGAAAATAAGGCAACAATCTGTATTACACTAACTTTTAGCTCAATGTTTTTTTGTAATTTCTGGTGCAGGCTGTATCATATACAATTGTGATTTGGTCCGAAATATGAATATAAAACTAAAGGTAATTGTTTTAATTCACTCTTTACTGTGTACTGAATTGCTATCCAAGCTAAAAGTATCTTCGACAAATTCCTTAATCGATCAATATCGGAAGATTCATATATTGCTGGGCCTCGACCAGCTTCATTGAAACGTCTTCTATCTTCATTCGCTGCTAGTCTTCCCTTACAGGTTTGATGTCTTTAAAAGAGCATAAGTCAGCACGAAATTAAAGTGTACGAGTATTTGTAACTTCTGTAAGAAAAAACCACAACACGTATATTCGGTTTAACAAAATTAAAAACTAATTTTACAAAAGCCAATCACCACTTTTTAGGCATTTTATATTTCTTATTGATGTACTACAATATAAGTGTTTGAAGAATATTCATATCAGATTGACAATATTTTGTATAGATTGTACCTCGTATCATGTTCTTACAAATGTGCTCTCATGCTCTAATTTTACCTTTTTTTAATACAGTAATCTTCTTTCGTTTTCAATTACCCGGTTTTATAAAGAATCTCTAATTAACGTGCCTTTCTCTAAATTATCCGTTTTGGGAGCGCGATCTTTTCGTCTAAAAATGGTCTATAACTTAATATTTTCACCTGTTTTAGTCATTTATTGTCACTTTGTTCGCTACCAAGTAACTTTGTAAAAGATATCTTTCGAAAGACAATCTCCGCATTCTAATATTGCGCGCTTTCTATTTTGTAGGTTAGCTTTAAATGGCTTATAAACATACCCTACAGCGCTACTAAGATTTGATCAGCCAACTGAAGTTAATAGGGACTTAGTAGCTACTGAATGCCTCAATGAATACAAATTTTCTTAGTAGCATCTTAGTAGAATCTTAGTAGCCACTAAGTCCCACTATGAATAAGGCTGCAAGTATTTCAGCACTTTACTAGCATTCCTGCGTCCGCATCGCCTATGCTCACTCATGAAGGTCACGATCATAAATGGTACGAGTACGTAGACGTTACTGAATACTCGTCTTGATATGGCACTGTAACTTCCCCCACTTTGCCGAGACTAAATCGTTCCTATGCCTCTATCTCCATTCATAAAAAAGATATTTGCTTGCCTTTCTTAATATACAAATTGTATCTCGCATACTCATTAGAATAATAACGCAATAATCTTAATAACTTACCCCACTTTGCCGAGACTAAATCATTATCACCCCTCTATTTCTTTTCCTAGAAAAGATATTTGCTTGCGTTTCTTATTATACTCATTTGAATAATAACGCAATAATCTAACTTATTTATTATAAACAGGACATAACAATACAATGCTATACCATCAATGCCACAATTCTTAAACGTTGTAATAGACCTTGGTCTTCGACTCGCGTGTACTGTCTTTCTTTGCAATACCGGCGTAATCCTTAATGTACCCCTGCTGTTCTTTCTCGGCCAAGAAATCCTTCAACCTTTCTTTAGCTAGCTTCTTAATTTTATCGTATATGTCCGGATATGGCGCTATAGCGGTTTGGAAATCGAACCTATTCAACGTATACATTTCGCAAAAGTCGATGGATACCACGGAAGCGCTTCGTTTTTCCTCTTCGGTAAACAGAGAGATCTCCCCGAAGTAAGTGCCATCCGCCAGATGGCAGACCTCTCTACCCCACTTATCGTAGACCGCCACCATTCCCGTCTGGATGAAGTACATGATTTCCGAATCGGTATCTGCGACGACCACCACGTCATTGGGTAGGTAGATTTCCATCTTCATCATGCTACTGATGCGTAGCAATAGCGCGTACGGGATGTCTTTGAAGATGATGGTATTGGTGAGGAGTGTTCCGTAGGTATTGACCAGAATCTCCTGCTTTAGTTGGTTGGATAGGCTTCCTAGTATTTCGTTTTCTTTGTAATAGTTCCGTTGGAATCGGAACTCGAAGAAGGCCAAGATGCGTCTCTGAACCGTATCCGGAACACTCTTAGATCTCATGTATTCTTGGAATTGCTGCACCATCTGATAGTATTTATCGGTGAGCGAGCTGTATTTCATGACGATCTGCACGATTTGAGCAGTAACCGCTAGCTTGATACACCAACCGATGCTGATGAGGATAATTTCTATCGTTAAAACGGCTAGATTAAAGGAGTTATCCTCACCATGGGATATCAGTAGGAAGCTCATCACCACTCTTATGAAACACGTCCTCAATCCTACCCATATTTCCCCCGCATCCGGATGCTGATAGACTTTCGGTTCTGGTATCCATTCCTCCTGCCGATTCGCAGCAATCAAATACAGCGTGCAGGAACTCCAGATTACAGCCAGTAGGAATAGCATCGACATCTTGATCATCTTGAACTTGTACATGCTAATCTCACGCCGTTCCCGATATCTCACCATGTATTTCAAAAGCGTTAGCACGCGGAAGGCTTTCAGAAAGGAGGGGATCTTCAACCATACCCCCGTATGCTGTAGATTGTACATCATGATTATTAGGTCGGTGTTGAGGCACGGGAGCAGATCTAAGACGAACCAAGACGTGACGTAGCGTTTCGCGACAAGTTTCGGATCCATTATCACCCTCTTCGTGGTGGAATCTTGGAATCCGGTTACGAAACATATCACTATATCCAGGATGCATATGAAATCTAACGTCATACGTGGAATTCGTTCGGTTATCGTCCCTTCGGTGGAGAAGCACACGTCGATCGGAATATAGATCAGCACGACGCAATGCACCACCATCATGAACATCTCCCAGATGCCTCTCATCGTACTGAACGGATGTATCATGTAGTAGTTGAAGTGTAGATGGTTCTGGATCTCTAAGTAGATTGTTGCCGAAGATTTAAGGAACATTATCGCTCGCGGATTCTTCTCGTTGCATATCATCAAGCCTCTGAACTTCCTGCGCAAGTTTACCAGGTATCCACCTTTGATGAATTGCACCAATAAGTTCGCCTTACTATCCGGAAGTTGGCAGTCATGCTGTAGGGTTTTCTTTAGGCGTTTCTCTTCGAGATAAGCACTTATTCGCGATAGAAACATTGTGCATCGGAAGAGATGTTCGTTCTAAATGACAGAACAATTAGAAGTTTTATTTTTGAATGTATAGTTACTATGGAACTCATCTATCAAGGTTTTGACAGATGGAATGTGTTATGGTCTTTTCAACCACTATGTTACCGTTATTAACTTTCCATTCGAAAGATATTATTCATTAAAATTTAGGAGTAAAAGCCCTATCAAAGAAAAACTGCTCTAGATTTGCAAGATAAATTTAAGAAATATAAAGAGCAAATAAAAGACGTTGCAGGGGTTGTGCAGTGGCTAATTCTTGAACAACAAATCAACATGCCGGTGGTCCTCCCATAACGGTAACAACAGACAAAAACATTAAAAAGGTACACGATATCGTACTGGAAGACCGACAAGAACGCATCAGGGACATTATGGAAGATACTGGCTTATATCATGTGGTGCACAACATAGTGGCTAAAGAGTTAGATATGAAAAAGATGGGCGTCCTGAATGTTAACCATCGATTAAAAAATAAATCGGGTGTTGATTTGTAAGCGTCTTTTGGAAAGGTACCAAGCAAACAAAGAGAACTTTCTTAGTTGGTATGTGATCATGGATGAGCCATGGGTACACCACTATGATCCCAAGACCAAAGTGCAAAGTAGAGAGTGGAAACAAGGTCTGCTGGAATCGTTTTGCTATCTGTGTTCTGGGGTGCTCAAGGAATCATTATAACTGACTATTTGCAAATTAGAGAGAGCATTACAGTCGAGGAAAATTAAGGGCCGGTGTGCTGTTCCAACAGGATAATGCTCCCATCCATACATCTGGTATTACTATGGCTGTTATAGACTAAGAAGGCTTTGAATTAGTAAAGTACCCACCATATTCGCTGAATTTGGCCCCTAGTGATTACAGGCTGCTTCTCAAATTAAAAGAAATCTTACGCGGGGCAAAACTTTCCAGTAATTATGTAGTGATGTAAGTTGTAGAGAGATGGTTTTCAGAAATCGGACAGATGTTTTTTCCAGGAGCCTGTTGGGATCTTGGAGCATCGATGGACCAAGTGCATTACTATAGAGGGAGACTATGTCGAAAAATAAAAAATATAATGCCACTGTAAGGAGGTAAGGTGTACAGCATAGAGATGCACCGTCTTATATGTTGAGTTATTGATATTTATTTCATTTGGATAGTTGTCTATTAGCTTTTGTTGTCTTTATATACCTTAAGGTGGAAGGAATGCAATTGATCTATAGTGAGAACGAATTATATTTTTTCTAGGGGATTAGTAGTTTAATTTAGGGGATTTTGTAACACCATACATGAGAAATCGTTTGTAGCGAATTGGTAACAATGGTTTATAATGCTTAGAATATAATCATAATACAGATTGCAACATTGTTCGTGAAAGTTAAGATTAAAACGTAATTCAGATTACCGTTAATATTACCATTACCATTGACATTAACGTTGACATCATTGTGAAGCAGGTATAATCGAAGATTAACATCATACGGTTCTCTTGCCGCGTAGAAATCAATTAACGAAGTTGTGGGAAAGTTTACATATTCGAAAAAAGTAAACACATCCCGTAGTGTTGGTATTTTTAAAAGTCGTAAAATAACAGCCGACAAGCTGATTCACTGCAGAAGACAAATAGGGTCACCTTTGTTCCTTTTTTTCGTATTATAATCCATGCAACAGCACTATGAAACCTACTTACAATTCATCAGCGATCCTCAGAAACGAGTTTTATGTTTTATTAACGAAAAAGCAGGTTCTTTTCCCATTCAGACGATGCGAACAATACAAGACGTATTTGACGTTGACTTACGGCTAAATGTTGGATAAAATTCGCCGAAATGACTTCGTAAACATCTACTGGAATTACGTACTACATTATGCAGATGCCGTATAGATTAACATGACCAGTTATGTGGATGTTCTTACACGATACTGCGTTCAAATTTGATAGTTTAAAAGCTAACGAAAGACCTTCAAGAACAAAGATCCGGATTTATCTAGTTATGAAAATTCCCTATAAGTTATATATATATATATATAAATACGTGTTTCCGTTTACTATTCATGGTCGTAGAATGAAATACCGAAGTGTTTAGCTGATATGGACTTGGGAATTTAACAGTTCATAATTCGAAGATAGTGCGTCAATGAAGTCGTTATTATTTCTTTTGTTTAAAGAGTAAGTATTGTCGCGCAAAAGTACGAGGTTCGGTTGATAATGTCGGTGTTGGCTTTCTCCTTATTCTCGTGAAGTTGGCGTGCCTATTCTTTGGGATTTCATGTACATTTTGTGTGATCAAAAAGAGTTGTTTCATAGAAATATATCTATACTTCATTCACGTTACAAATAATGATATGGCCGCCGCAAAGCCCTGATCTAAATCCCATCGAGCTGTTATGGGAAAAATTGGATACGAGGATTCGTAGGCCACCTGTGGAACGTAAAATACACTAGGGTGACAGAATAAAATAGACACCAGGTAAAGCGGTATAAATATGTAAACAGCTAAATTCTAAGAACGAATTAAGAATTTTCTCTTGTCATTAGGGTAGGGGTAGATGTATCGGAAGAAATTCGTCATAGTTTAGTAGCGTTACAACTATGCCTCGCTTACAAGATTCGAGTGATATTAGCTCACTTCACCCGGGGTCGCATCGTTGGCCAGAGTGAACGCGGCGCTCCGCAACGTGAAATAAATAAATTTTTAAATATTCCGTTATCCACAGTTAACCGTGTTATTACACAATTTAAACGCAAGGAAAAAACAGCAGTGGAGCCGAGGCCAGGTCGTGCTGGACGTTCTGAAAGAAGTAAAAGGGTGCTTGTGGGCGAAGTGTTAAGAGAACCGCGAAAAAGTACAGCTGAGCTTGCGGCAACTTCACAGAAAAGTCAGCGCACCGTTCTGCGATACTTCCACAGTGTGGGGATGTATAAAAGGGTGGCAAAGAAAACACTTCTCCTTACGGCGTTTCAAAAACGGCGCCGAATGGCTTGGGCAATCGAAATGCGAACGAAGCCCGAAGAGTTTTGGCGGTCTGTCATTTTTTCAGACGAAAGCAGATACTGCCAATTCAGTGATAGTGGTCGTACGTGGGTATGGAGACGTTCGTTACAGCAACTGGACGACAAATTTTTGCATCAGACGGTGAAATACGGCGGTGTGAACATCATGGTATGGGGCGCGATATGGTATGGTGGAAGATCGCAATTAGTAATCTGCGACGGAAATATTAATGCGGCAAAATATATCCTAATATTAACAGAAGGACTACTATCGATATTCAACAATGCCATTTTATCTAAAGAAGACGCCACTTTTATGGAGGATGGAGCACCCTGCCACAAAGCAAGAACAACAACCACATGGAAAGAGGAACAGGGGATTCGGGTTTTACCATGGCCAGGCCAATCACCAGACATGAATCCGATAGAGAATGTTTGGCATATAATCCAGACAAATATGGCGAAACGATCCCGAAAACCCAGCAATAAGGAAGAACTCGTGGCAGCTGTTACAGAAGAGTAGTTAAATATTCCAGAAGTCACCATTAATCGTTTAATAGATTCTATGCCACGACGACTCGCAGCACTTCACGCAAGTAAAGGTGGATCGACAAAATATTAGTCTAATTTAACAATTTTAAAATATTTTGTATATATAACGAGAATAGTACCTTTTTTTTAATTAGTAGGTGTCTTATTTTACTTTGTCACCCTAGTGTATGTTAAAATGCATATGCAACTAAAGATTTTGATGACAAGATTGTAGTAAAATTATCCATCATGGCGAAATACTTAATATTCTAAAATCAGAGAAGGATTTAGCAATAGTTATTACACTTTCCACATGTATTCAAATCTTTAGAAACGAATACCGTCTAGACTAGTCCTCTTGTGCAAATTTTGGTTTTATAATCGTATTTTGTATGAGTGGACATAGTATTCGGTGAATCTTGAATCAAATCCAAGACGAGCGAAATTTGGACGAAATTTCAAAGGGGTACCCCTCATGATTTTGCGAAAAATTGGTCATCTAAAATATGCATATGTTGTTATCTTCAACAGCAAGTCTACCGACATTGTTCGAACATTTATATTGAACTTAATTTCAACATACAAATCATAACCGGTCTGTTAAATCAACATGGTATGTTAGGGATACATACTTCCAAAATATGTTGGTACGTAACATAATGTGTACATCTTAACATAACAGCTTTATAACAGCGCATGTTAAGGAAACATACTTGGCTTGATTGTATTAAGGTGTAATATGTGTGAATAAACATTAAACACAAAGACATGTATATGCTTTGTCAAAAATTAGTTGATCAATAATACTTCGAACTTAATGGAAACTGGTATAACTTCTTTATTATATACTTTAAGACAATAGCGTATTATAACTTTTACATTATAACTTAATATATCTTTCAATTTTTTTAAGATATACAGGGTGTTTCGTTAAAAAAATATAAATCTCAAACTTTCTCGAAATTGCGTCATGCAATTATCTTTTAGTATACTGCGTACTCATCAGCGTTAAAAATACAGTTAGTTTGCTAATTTAATCTACTTTCAAAAAGCAATAATAGAGGTAGCAAGTATGCGCACTTAATTTGAATCAGCCTGTATACATGCGTTTATGCGCCTATTTTTTTCGAATAAAATATTAAAGAACACCCTCAATTGCAAAATAGATCAAACATAATCATAAACAATACTCAACGTCACAAAACATAAATTTTAATTAAATTGGGTAGTAATGTTAACACCCTGGTTTTTTACAACTTAGTTTTTAAGCTTTACTCAAGAAGATTTTCAATTGTGAAGTAATTTAACTTCATCGACTTTGAATTGTATTTTTGTCTCATAAAATTTAGATTTAGATTGCTATACAGGGTTACATAATTGTAATCTTTTTTTTTTGAACATTCTGCAATTATATTAAACAGGTTGTTCAGAAATATACATATTTTAAAATCCTCTTTGACAAATTCTCTTCTAATGGCTTCAAGAAATCCTATTTACCCCGTACATTCCACGTTAGTCTTTAAACAACCCCTAGGTTTTTATTTATTGATTAGTTTAGTAGCTTCAATACAAATAGTATGTATTCTAACCCTTACTTGTACGTCTATAATGGCGTGATATTAATCTTGGTATATTCAGGTAACTTTTAGCTGGATACCTTTTTTGTAGCGTATTATCAGAGAATATACTTTAAAATGACACAAAAAAAATAGAGACACAGAACACCGACTTAGTCATAGACACCGTAATGCGGTCAGGTAAACAACACGTGAGCTTAACGGCTATAGATAGCAAAGCTTATGGCTTGCATTTCGGTTTAAATTCTAATTCCTTCAACGCGTATTATTGATTATATTAAATTATTACTCATATTAATTTTACGTATGTGAACTAATGATATATTTCCTTAAATCATCCTGAATTGAGTTCTTTTCGAGGTTAAAGTATCTTTAAAACATCACAAATTGTTATTAGCGTTAAAGAGGGAATTTTTTGTGCTAAAGACTATGCAATAAGTTTGAATTTCTCCAAAGCGGTTGATATTTTTAAATAATGGTTTTCGTATGCTTTAAATGTATGTAAAACCGATTGCAATAAACTCTTATTGTAACTGAAAATTATGTTCATTTAAAATTAGACCTTTCCATGAAAGGTGGGGGAAATTTTTTTCTCCCAAATGATTGATACAATAACTAAACTTAATGAGTGTTTTCTAATATTTAAAGATGTTGATGTATAGGGTCTTTCAATTGGTATGGGTCGATGTTGGCGGCCTGTGGCGGCCATGTTGTTTTGGCTACGCGCAGTGAGGTCAAACGAAAAGCGGAAAAAAATCAATATCTAGAGAACGGATAGCCCTATCGCACTGTGGTTGGTGTCATTCGATTCAGGATAAAGAAATAGATTAAAATGTTACTAGCTTAGAAAGATGAATTTGTTTAATAGACGATTTATTAATAATAATGTATTTGAAATATGGGTATATTCTCCACATTCATAGTTTAAAATAAAATGTTATTTTTCGAGGGGATATTGAGGTTTGCGGCATTTTGAAAACCAATCAAGGGATTTTTGAAAATTTTGAAAACCAACAACGAAACCAACAAAAGCAATGGTGGCAAAAATTGTGGGGTAGTATAACAGTCACTAGAGGTATCGGTACATTCTACATCACACTAACCGACTGACACCTGAACATTTCAAATTCGTGGATTAGGAAACCATAACAAAAACAACTATCTTGAATTGTTACCACGCATCAACAACTTCTTTTCCCATATCACATACAATTCAAAGGTATTACACAATTTTCTAAAAAAAAAAAAAACAAAGATTCTAGCAATCATGTGTATAAATATTCATACACAGGAACCTGTTATCATTTTTTATATCTGCATATCTGAATACATATGTATATACATATATACACACAAAATATAAATATCTGCCAGGACAAAATCCATATCATATTGTTTATTTAAGCGGTATCGAACTGTTTATTTGCATGGGACTAATTGGTATAATCTAATATGTCCTTGGAGATTGAATGTTGTCGCAACTACACTGGTTCACGCATCAAGGCATAATCTTCGGGCTTTTTTTTGCTTGATATTGCGAAAATATCGTCACAAGACAACTATTTTGAGAATCGATACATACACGTACAAGGAATACACGGGATGTTAAAAAATGTGAATACGAGGATGATTTAAAAGGAAATGAGGACTGAAATAAGACAAACCAATTAGAGCCGTAAATTCTCTTAATTTTCATCCAAACAGACACTTGGAGCTATAGATTTTAACTTTCTTAGAGACGTTTTCCTTAAATTTCCGAACTTCTTCGGAGCTCTCATCCTTTGGAATACCGTTCCTTGTCTCCTTCTGGGGCAAGTATTCGGGTTATACATTACCAAGTCGGACATCGTTAAGAAACTTTATCCCATCTGTTGGTGACTATATTGAAAGAAAAATTAAAGCAGAATTGAAAGATAAAAAAATTATGTGTGGACGAAACAACACACACAACAAGCTACATTTACAGGTTTGATGTCTTTAAACGAGCGTAAGTCAGTACAAAATTAAAGTGTACGAGTATTCGCAATTTCTGTAAGGAGAAACCACGACATGTATATTCTGTTTAACAAAATTAAAAACTAATTTTACAAAAACCAATCAGCATCTTTTATGCATTTTAAGTCAGTACCAGAATACCTATTTATTATTGATGGACTACAATATAAGTGTTTGAAGAATATTCATATCAGATAGATAAGATTTTGTATACATTGTACGTCCTATCATGTTCTTTACCTTTTTTTAATACAGTAATCTTCTTTCGTTTTCAATTACCCGGTTTTATAAAGAATCTCTAATTAACGTGCCTTTCTCTAAATTATCCGTTTTGGAAGCGCGATCTTTTCGTCTAAAAATGGTCTACAACTTAATATTTTCACCTGCTTTAGTCATTTATAGTCACTTTGCTCGCTACAAAGTAACCTTGTAAAAGATATCTTTCGAAAGACAATTTGTAGGTTAGTTTTAAATGGCTTATAAACATACCCTAGAGCGCTACTAAGATTTGAGTAGCCAACTGAAGTTAATAGGGTCTTAGTAGCTACTAAATGCCTCAATGAATACACATTTTCTTAGTAACATCTTAGTAGAATCTTAGTAGCCACTAAGTCTGACTATGAATAAGGCTGTAAGTGTTTCAGCACGTTATTAGCATTATTTTACGTGTAAGCATTCCGGCGTCCGCATCTCCTATGAAGGTCACGATCATAAATGATGCGAGTACGTAAACGTTACTAAATACTCGTCTTGATATGGCACTGTAACTTGCCTCTCTTTACCGAGACTAAATCATTACCACCCCTCTATTTCTTTTCCTTATTATACTCATTTGAATAATAACGCAATAATCTAACTTATTTATTATAAACAGTACATAACAATACAATGCTATATCATCAATGCCACAACTCTTAAACGTTGTAATAGACCTTGGTCTTCGACTCGCGTGTACTCTCTTTCTTTGCAATACCGGCGTAATCCTTAATGTACCCATGCCGTTCTTTCTCAGCCAAGAAATCCTTCACCCTTCCTTAGCTAGCTTCTTAATTTTATCGTATATGTCCGGATATGGTGCTATGGCGGTCTGGAAGTAGAACCTATTCAAAGTATACATTTCGCAAAAGTCGATGGATACCACGGAAGCGCTTCGTTTTTCCTCTTCGGTAAACAGAGAGATCTCCCCGAAGTAACTGCCATCCGCCAGATGGTAGACCTCTCTATCGCACTTATCGTAGACCGCCACCATTCCCGTCTGGATGAAATACATGATTTCCGAATCGGTATCCGCGACCACCACCACGTCATTGGGTAGGTAGATTTCCATCTTCATCATGCTACTGATGCGCACGAGTAGCGCGTACGGGATGTCTTTCAAGATGATGGTATTGGTGAGGAGTGTTCCGTAGGTATTGACCAGAATCTCTTGCTTTAGTTGGTTGGATAGACTTCCTAGTATTTCGTTTTCTTAGTAATAGTTCCGTTGGAATCGGAACTCGAAGAAGGCCAAGACGCGTCTCTGAATCGTATCCGGAACGCTCTTGGATCTCATGTATTCTTGGAATTGCTGCACCATCTGATAGTATTTATCGGTGAGCGAGCTGTATTTCATGACGATCTGCACGATTTGAGCAGTAACCGCTAGCTTGATACACCAACCGATGCTGATGAGAATAATTTCTATTGTTAATACAGCTAGATGAAAGGAGTTATCCTCACCATGGGATATCAGTAGGAAGCCCATCACCACTCTTATGAAATACGTCCTCAAGCCTACCTATATTTCCCCCACATCCGGTGCCTGATGGACTTTCAGTTCCGGTATCCATTCCTCCTGCCGATTCACAGCAATCAAATGCAGCGTGCAAGAACTCCAGATTACCGCTAGCAGGAATAGCATTGACATCTTTATCATCTTGAACTTGTACATGCTAATTCCACGCCGTTCCCGATATCTCACCATGTATTTCAAAAGCGTTAACAGTAGAAAGGAGGGGATCTGCAACCATACCCCCGTATGCTGTAGATTGTACATCTTGAGTATTAGGTCGGTGTTGAGGCACGGGAGCAGATCTAAGACGAACCAAGACGTGACGTAGCGTTTCGCGACAAGTTTCGGATCCATTATCACCCTCTTCGTGGTGGAATCTTGGAATCCGGTTACAAAACATATCATTATATCCAGGATGCATATGAAATCTAATGTCATACGTGGAATTCGTTCGGTTATCGTCCCTTCAACCTGACTTACTATTGTCAAATTGGAGAGAGCATTACAGTCGAGGAAAATTAAGGCCCGGTATGCTGTTCCAACAGGATAATGCTCCCAACCATACATCTGGTATTACTATGGCTGTTATAGACCAAGCAGGCTTTGAATTAGTAAAGTACCCACCATATTCGCTGAATTTGGCCCCTAGTGATTACAGGCAGCTTCTCAAATTAAAGGAAATCTTACGCGGGGCAAAATTTTCCAGTAATTATGTAGTGATGTAAGTTGTAGAGAGATGGTTTTCAGAAATCGGACAGATGTTTTTTCCAGGAGCCTGTTGGGATCTTGGAGCATCGATGGACCAAGTGCATTACTATAGAGGGAGACTATGTCGAAAAATAAAAAATATAATGCCACTGTAAGGAGGTAAGGTGTACAGCATAGAGATGCACCGTCTTATATGTTGAGTTATTGATATTTATTTCAGTTGGATAGTTGTCTGTTGGGCATTCAATAAATTATTGTTATTATTATAATGAACATTTGTATTAGATTTTGTTGTCTTTATACTTTAAGGTAGAAGGAGTGTAATTGATCGATATTTTTTATTGTATAGTCCTAAGATGATTATATATAAGATATTCAGATATGATAGGTTTATAATCTCTAATAGGAGACAAAAAATATCCCACCGTTCTTGCAGCTAATTCTATTGATCCAAACTCTTTGGAGTAATAACTTACTCAACAAATTTAACTACAATTCAAAAAAATATTGGCGAATGTACTCTCTATTACAACTTATTACTATTCTGCACAGCGCTAGCGTAGTTCTTTGAAAGAGACTCAGTCGCGGATGTTTGTTGATGTCGTTATACGACCGATTTCTTGCCCTCGAGAAATTTAAAGTCTTCTAACCATTGATGTATGTATGTCACCTTAACAATCTTTTGAACGAAGCAAACGGAAGACACTCATTACGTCGCGACATTGCAAACATTCGTAAACTGCTTAATTGGAAATATGAAGAGTTGATGTCGCTTCTTTTATAACGTTTCTCGTGTTATTTCAACGTTGCCGTGTGCGATTACGTTAGAATATTAAACGTTTTATTAATATGAAAAGTGGAAATATGCAATTACGAAGTTAAGCGTAAAATTTTCGATTTAATAATGTTCTGTGTTAATGATTACCAACCGATAGTATGCAAGCTTGATAAAGGAGCTTCGTGAAAAGAATATTGTTGGTGGAATTTTAAATCTTACACATAAGGCCTACGAGGGTTGATATTTATTTATCTGTAACATTTGTCATTGAAAATGGTTTTATTGTTTTTCAAAATATTCTTAGCAATGATCAATATACAATTTTGCATATGTTTGAACCGATTTTCCTATCACTTTTTCTATTCCGATTGAGGTATCTCCAAGACATGCATTTTGAACGCATCAACTGCTTCTTCTAACATCGAAAATCGTTGACCACGTGGTTTATTCTTCACGCACGGAAATAAAAAGAAATCAACAAATCGGTACTGTATGGCGGATAACCCACCCATTGAGTTGTTTGGGTCGACGTGGCGTCATGGTGATGGTTGTTTTTTCTTATTTCCTCAAGGACTTCCGGCAAAGAAATGGTTGTGTAGCATTCAGAATAAACCGTTCTACGATTCTCTAATGGTACTCTAACCGCATGCCCGTTTATCGAAAAAAAAACAGACTACCATTTGCTTTGATGTGCTTCTGGTGCGAACAACTTTTATTGGGTTTGTCTCGTCTTTGAAAATCCATACTGCCGATTGCTGTTTATCTTCGGACTCATACGCATAGATCCAAGATTCGTTACCTATGTAAATGTTATACACAGCTTTTCACGCACCACGAGAGTGTTTTGTTTTGTTTTTGGGGCATTTCTTTGTACTAATCAACACGAGCCCTTTTTTTAAAGCGATTGTCAAATTGTCAACTTTTTCACAGCTAAACGTTCGTGTAAAATCTTTTGTGTGTTTGTCATATTAATGCTTAGGGATCGCTCAGTCTCACGGTACGTCTCATGATGATCTTGCTTTATCACTCCGCGCACAGCATCGATGTTTTATGGCGCAATAATCGATTTTGGACTACCTTCTTTAAATTCGTTCTTGAGTGAACAACGGCCACGACTGAATTCACTAAATCATTGATATACAGTGGCTTTAGATGGTTCTTTTTCGCCAAAAGCTGAAGTGAGTTGATCGACGCATTGTTGTTGAGATAATTCACGTCGAGAGTCGTAGTGAATTATCACACGAGTTAATTCCATTTTTGACAGATGAAATGTTCAAGTCAGTAAACGACACAAATACCATCCGAATATGATAGAATGTTCCGGGTACGTATACAGTCAATTTCAAACTTTACGATGTATATCTGTTGCCAATTTAGGATATATAAATAGCAATCCTCGGACTAGAGGTAAAATTTATTTAAACGCTTTTAATTTGATACTGGCATTCGTATGATTAATAGGTAGATAGAATCCACTAATATCATGTATGGATTAATTAGGAAATTATTAACAGTATCTAAGTTTAAGGCCTGCTATCTTAAGCATTACAGAGAAACAAGCATTTTGGATTCTCTAAGTCAATATACGAGGGAAGGTCCAGAAGTTAGTGGAATGGAGGGGATACGGGTGCTCGCTAGGTATCATTCTGATTGGCGATTCATCATTAGTACATAAGTTAAGTTGCAGCCCTATAGCGTCAGTCGTTTACGAATAGTTGCCTGCTAAACAAGTCAATCCGGAAGGAAACTGAAACTATGGAGGAAATTGAACACCATGTTGTGATAAAGCTCCTTACAAAGCAAGGAAAGAACGCTCAAACCATATTGAATGAAATGGAAACCGTTTATGGGGAGCAGTGTTCTAGTAAATCAATGATTTTTAAGTGGCATGGTCTTTTTAAATATGGTCGGAAGTCGATTGGGGACGACCCTCGCTCAGGACGGCCAGTTGAAGCCACCACATCACACATCATCGAAAAAGTGCAAAAATTTCTACTGCAAGATGCCCGTTTGAAAAAAGAACAATTATCTGCATTAGTTAGGGTATCAGATACCACCATATGTAGTATGACAAAAGTCAGTGCAAGATGGGTACCGAGAATGCTCACGCCGCTGCAGAAACAGCGGCGCGTCTGTGCGTCCATGCAATGGCATAAGAAGGGGACACCACCGCCAAAGAAATTCAAAGTATCAGAATCGGCTGGAAAGTTGATGGCTACTGTTTTTTGGGATTATGAGGGGATATTATTGATTGATTACAAAGAAAAAGGCAGGAGCATAACCGGAGAATATTACGCAGCGATATTAGAAAAATTAAAGGAGGCCATCAAGGAAAAACGTCGAGGAAAATTGACCAAGGGTGTGTTACTTTTGCAAGACAATGCGCCGGTTCACAAGAGCAAAGTTGCAATGGCTGCTCTGCACAAGCATGGCTTTCAATCAATAGTCCATCCACCCTACAGTCCAGACCTGGCACCTAGTGATTTTTATTTGTTCCCCAATTTAAAAAAAGACTTACGTGGAAGAAGGTTTTCCGACGGCCATGAGGTAAAGGAGGAAAATTTGGCCCATTATGAGACGAAAGATAAAAATATTTTTATGATGGTTTAGAAAAATTAATTCATAGATCTAATAAATGTATTGTGCTTAAGGGTGACTATATTGAAAAGGAAAAACAGATTTATTGTTTTATTTTATTTAAAACCCTTTCATTCCACGAACTTCTGGACCTCCCCTCGTAAATCACTCAGAGCTTTAACTAAAAAAACAACTTAGGCAACTAAAGAGACTCCACTGGAGGAGACTTTTGGGCTTTCATTAGGGGTAAGAATTGTGGCTGATTCAATGCATTGGAAATTGAAAATTTTAAACAGTTCCATTAACTTTTATTGTATTCGAAATGATTTATGAGTAATATTTTTATGCTCGAGTATAAGTTGCATCACTTTATTTCGCATTTATCAATTCATTGTTATTTTTGATTACACTGTAAATTAGTTTCACCCAAATAAATCTCGACTACATTTTCTGTCTGATATAAAAATTCAATTTCAAGCTCGTGCGCCAGCAACCCTTTGAACCTGTCAAATCCACCCGTAGTAGTTTAATTGACACCTCTTGACCTACTTGCGATAGACTCTCATGAATTCCATTATTCTATATTTAGTATTAATATTAGACGAAGGACTTTCCATACGATCCCGTTATTTTAGATCGATATCACCACATCTAATTTTTTCTTTTGTTGAAAGGTTGGTGCCTACTGCTACGCGGAACTGGGTACAATGATAAGAAAAAGCGGAGCCGATTACGCGTACATTATGGAGACGTTTGGGCCGTTTCTAGCGTTCGTCAGGCTCTGGATAGAATGCATGATTGTCAGGCCATGTTCTCAGGCTATAGTGGCGCTCACGTTTAGCGTTTACGTTATGAAACCGTTCTTTCCCGCTTGCGAACCGCCAGAGGACGCCGCAAGATTATTAGCAGTTTGTTGCATATGTAAGTATTCTTGTTTTTTTTTTCTAACTAGCGGGATGTTTTCAAGATTTTACTCGTCATTTTGATAATTCGCATCTTCGTCCTGCCTTTTAGAGTGTATTTAGGAATATTTGAATTAGGAATTTGGGGTTTTTGTAATCTTCAGCACGCGTGTGATTCAAATTTGTTAAATGAAATGTTCATCTTTAAAGAATGCTGATTGCTAAAATGTTGATATAGTAACGCTAAAAGCTAAGGCAATTTGCATCATTACCAGTTTTACTGTGAATATTACCTCAAGTAGACAATCTATTATACTAAAAGTTTATTGGCGAAACTGTTACGTAAGTAGGTAGTGAATGCAGCTTTTCTTCAAATTAAGTACGGTGGAAATAATTTTATCAAAAAAAAATAATAGGAGTTTATTGTTTATAAAAGTCCATTAATGATCTACCAAGACCATGATGGATAAAATTCATTTACTGGATAATTAAAACAATTATTTACAACTTCTGAAATGTAAGCTGAATTTTCAAAAGGTCTCGAAGTCTTTTTTTGTTGCTGATTTTGAAGTCCTATTAATACTATATGACCATATAACTTTACCCTCCAGCAAGCCAGAAATTATTTCTTCAAAATATCTTGTTGGTAGTGAGTAGTTTTCATTATCAGATCATACTTCAGAAATGGTATAAAATTAGAAATTGAGGAATGGTCGTATTCTTTGCAACCGTGTATAGATGAAATTCAGGTAGAATCTCCAAATTTTCCAGTAACATATGACAGCTTACGGCAAGTTATTCAAGAATCAGTGACAAAACTTCGTGAAACCGGTTCTGTGTGATTTCTTGTGGATTTTCATTTATCCCTGAAATTGAAAGAGATAAAGCGGTACGACAAGTGTCTAAATTTCAACGGCGGCTACCTAGAAAAGTAGGTTGGATATCTAATTTTATATAAAATATAGTTTCGTTTAATTATATTTAATAAAAATTTCTATATAAAAAAACGTTCTTTACTTTTAGAATGGCCCTTGTATATATTTATCTGTTTCATCGAAGTGAAAGTATCTAAAAAAAAACCTACCTTCTCCTGTTGGTAATTTCGAAATCCTTTTAGTGTTCGTAGGACACAGCTGGAGAGATACCAAAGTTAAGAGTATGGGAATTGCTTTAATCGATTCTATAAAGAAACTTAACGCTGGAGATTGTATAATTTGTATAAAAGCCCCGAATGAGCTTGATGAAAATTACCTAAAGAATATTCAATAATTATTTATCTAATAATTATTATCGGGTAACATAAAAACTACTCAAAAAGATGTTATAGTTGACTTAAAAAACTACTTCTCAGGCAAATACAGTTGAAAATTGTGATGGAAGTCAAAGACTAGCGTGTTTTATCAGTCTAAAAAAAGTAGTCATCTATTTATTTCTGCTGGTAACTTTGGAGTCCGGATATAACACATGGGCTGAAAAGTCCCGGGCCTAACACATTGATGACGTTAGTTTTATTGCAGTCACCTTTCTCTCAGTTAGTACTAACCTTCAAAAGACAGCGGTTAAAATTTGATGATATTCTATTCATTAGTTTGTGAGTTATTGTGCTAAGAGTCACGCTACTTTTGTTATTTTCAAAACAATGGATCAAAAACAATTTCGTGTTTTAATTTTACACTGCTTCTTGATGGGAAAAAATACCGTTCAAGCGAAGCAATGGCTTGAAAAGTGTTATGGGGACTCCGCTCCATCAGAAACAACAATAAAACGTTGGTTTGCTGACTTCAAACGTGGTCGTAGAGACACCGATGATGCAGAACGCAGTGGACGTCCAAATGAGGCGGTAACACCAGAAAACATCAAAAAAATCCACAAAATCGTTTTGAATGATCGAAAAGTGAAGTTGCGTGAGTTAGCTAACATCGTAAAGATATCAAAAGAACGTATTGGCTTTATATTGCATGAGTATTTGACTATGAGAAAGCTCTGTTCAAAGTGGGTGGCGCGTTTGCTCGCTGTTGACCAAAAACAAGAACGTGTTGATGATTCTGAGCAGTGTTTGGCCATGTTCAAACGTAACAAACCGGAATTTTTGCATCGATATGTGACAATGGATGAAACATGGACCCATCACTTCACTCCGGAATCAAAACGATCGTCATCCGGGTGGACAGCAACTGGTGAACCTCGTCCAAAGCGCCCGAAAGCACAACAATCGGCTGGAAAGGTTATGGCCTCGGTATTTTGGGATGTGCGTTGTGTAATATTCATCGACTATCTTGAGAAAGGAAATACCATTAACAGTGAATATTATATAGCGTTATTGGAGAGTTTGAAGGCCGAAATTGCAAAGAAACGACCGCATATGGCAAAGAGAAAAAATTTTGTTTCATCAAGACAACTCACCGTGTCACAAGTCAATCAAAACAATGGCAAAACTACATGAATTGAACTTCGATTTGCTCCCACATCCACCGTATTCGCCAGATTTGGCTCCCAGCGACTACTGGCTGTTCGCAGACCTCAAAAAAATGCTCGCCGGTAAGAAATTTCGCACGAATGAAGAGATTATCGCTGAAACTGAAGCCTATTTTGAGGCAAAAGATAAATCGTTCTACAAAAGTGGTATTGAAATGTTAGAGCGGCGCTGGAATGATTGCGTTGCTCTTGATGGAGATTACGTTGATGAATAAAGCTAATTTTGAACCAAAAAAACCGTGTTTTCTTTGTTAGGGCCGGAACTTTTCAGCCTATGTGTTAGCTGGGAAAACGCAAAAGTTGTAAGCATAGGAACTGCTATAATCGATTCTGAGGGGTCGTTTCTATTCAGAAACACAATCCTAGAGATTATATCTAAGTTGTATAAAAGCAACTAGGAGATTTCGAAACGAATTGATTAGAAATGAAGTCTTAATTTCGAGAGAGATTTTAAAATTTCCCAAATGCATACCCATCAATCATCTTTACAATTGATTTCAAAAAACTAGTCCTCAAACAAAAACAGTTGAAGATATCGAAAGTCAAAGGCTAGCATGTGCAGATTCAAATATGTGATATACACATAAAGTTTCTTGATCTTATATTTTAATGAGATAAACGTTAAAAGCGTAGCCGCACTTGGTTAGGTAATTCTCGTATGATTATCGCGTCTAGAACTTTCAAAATATTTTACGAACAGGTGTATGTATGTTATAATTATTGCGCATTCGAAGTTGTAATTATATTGTTTCACCTACTCTGCAATTAAGTCGATGAAATCACAAATTATTGCCTACGTTCTTTTTCTGCACTCCTTCTGCATGTCAATCGATATTTTTTACAATTTGTTTATTTACGTAAAGATTTGTATTCTAATCCGATACTTTGCGGTAATATGAAACTGCTTGTTTCTAGTTTTGCGGTTGAGCAGTAGGTATTTCCGCTTTCGTTTGCAAAAAATCGTACCACTCACGGTAAATGTTGTGCCTGCGGGAAGTATTAATAAATATACCAGGTGTTATTGCTCTTTTTTTAATTTAATTTGTCGGTCAATTATTCTTGTCATAAGACTAGGAACAAGAGCAATATTTCTAAAGACGGCTAATTATTATTTGTCTGGTGTACTTTAATTTGTCCCTGTAGAATTTGGCCTAAAGCGGATGAAGAAGTTAAAAATAAATGTTCTATTTCGGATAAAAATTTCTACAAAAATATTTACAATGTTTTATCTCTGTTGTTTCTAAACAAAAATAAAATGTTGAATTTATTCTTATTTGAAAATGGTCACCCAGTGGACCTCTGTGGCAAGTAGCGATAAGCCGATTTCCTGGTAGACTGAGGATTAATTAAAGAAGGTTTATTAGAACGGATGCAATTTCGTTCTAGATATCTCGAGGCTGAAGAATGGATTACTCCTCTATTACTAACAAGATCTTGGAATGTCCTTCTTATGTGAATCTGAATCTTTTGCAAGGAATATAATGGAGTCCAAGCGCAGGTCAACACTAGGGCACTGATGCCCAAACTCTCGGGCAATATTGGTCGGTATTAACAGTTTTTTATGATGCCATGATTTACATTTAAGTTGATTCACAGTTAAGGGAGAATAACCCCCTTATTACTTAAAGCACGGCTTGGATTTGGTTCAGGGCTCAGCAAATGGTGTTTCCAATAATACAGAATACGATTTTAAAATCAAAATTGGCACAAGAGAACTAATCTAGACGGAATTCGTTTCTAAAGATTTGAAAATATGTATGTGAAAAGTGCAATGCCTACTGCTAAATCCGTTTTTAATTTTAGAAGTATAAGTATTTGATTGAGTTGTTGTGAAAGAAAGAAACACACGTATCTAGCTATATCGCAGATGGAAAATGGTTGAGAACCACAAATCAGTTTCACTTCCTAAATCATCAATGACAAACAAAGAAGTTAAGATTTTTTCTTGTTCTATTACAGGCGTTTTAACCTTCGTCAATTGTTATGACGTCAAATGGGCCACTAGAGTTCAGGACGTCTTCACCTACGCCAAATTACTTGCCCTGTTCATCATTATAGCAGCTGGTGTCTATCAACTAACTCAAGGTAAGCTTCCCGTTCGATAAACCAACCGTAAATGAGCGAAAGTAAATTTTTCACGTGATATCTAGACAAAATCTTAAGATTCCATTATATAATAACTGTTTTGGTAAATTCACGTTCATTCGTAAATTGCGAAGCTTTTTTTATCGATATCCTTTAAAATTAGAAGCAGCTTTCGAGCTTTTGCAATGATTCCAGGAAAAACGGAGCACTTTTCATTCATCAACACAAAGACCGAAGTTACGTCACTGGCTTTATCATTCTATTCTGGCCTGTTCGCCTACAACGGCTGGTGAGAAAACCCGAACTCGCAGATGTTAATACAAAAGGAATTTTGAATTTCTAACCTCGATATAGATGACGTGACCTTTCTGGCGCGGTAGAGGTGAAAAGAATCGAGTTTTTTTTGCTCGTCACGTTCTCAAACGGGTTCGTTTGATATTTAAAAAACGTTCGAACGTCGTTTTATTTGCGTTAAATTGAGGCGAATTCAAAATTCCTGATTTGATATCCATATCTGTGTGGTGTTAAGTATTTATTAAAGCATTTATCAAATACAACAAAAAAAAAGAATTGTGATACTATGAAGCCCCAAAAAAAAAAAATAATTTAAGGTTGTGAAAAAAAATAAAGTTGGAAGCAAAAATGTTCTTCGAGTAAAAAAGGATTTTAATGCTTTTTAGATGTAAAATTTTTCTGTGGAAGAAGTTCTTTCCTGAGATGTTTTCGAATTGAAACTAAGCATTGAACGTATTGTTTTTGCAGGAGTGGGTTCAATTTTTCGCAGAGTCTTAGTAGATGTCAGTACCAACAGCCTCTATGTAGTTTTATTTTTTGTTGACTAAAGTTTATAATTGTACACCTACGCTAGTCAGCGGAATCATGTTCCTCTGAAGCAGATTTTACCTCAGCAATGCAAGTTATATGGTTTAATGCGATTGATAAAGTTTTATAGTGACTCACAGTGTTAGGAAAAGTAAATTAAATAGATTATATCAACTATTCTTGAAATACATTACAAAAGTAAACCAAAACTAATTCATACAGATATCAAAAATTGTAACTAGACACAATTTTTATTCGAATAGGGGAAGTCCGTAGGTGCAGGTGAACTTTACCTCATCATCTGTTACAACTGTGAAGTGCGATTTTATCACAAGCAGTTTATAATTTAGAGTAATTCAGCATTGGTCGACAGACAACGTTGGAAGAGCGAGAATTAGTAATTTTTCACCATACGAAAGGAAAAAGTCTACGGGAAATTGCAAGAATATTAAATAGAAGTGGATCTGCGATATAACACATGCAGTCACCTTTCTCTCAGTTAGTACTAACCTTCAAAAGACAGCTGTTAAAATTTCATAATATTCTATCCATTAGTTTGTGAGTTATTGTGGCTAAGAGTCACGCTACTTTTGTTATTTTCAAAACAATGGATCAAAAACAATTTCGTGTTTTAATTTTATACTGCTTCTTGATGGGAAAAAATAACGTTCAAGCGAAGCAATGGCTTGAAAAGTGTTATGGGGACTGCGCTCCATCAGAAACAACAATAAAACGTTGGTTTGCTGACTTCAAACGTGGTCGTAGAGACACCGATGATGCAGAACGCAGTGGACGTCCAAATGAGGCGGTAACACCAGAAAACATCAAAAAAATCCACAAAATCGTTTTGAATGATCGAAAAGTAAAGTTGCGTGAGTTAGCTGACATCGTAAAGATATCAAAAGAACGCATTGGCTTTATATTGCATGAGCATTTGACTATGAGAAAGCTATGTTCAAAGTGGGTGCCGCGCAAAAGGACTAATGGAACTTTAATGACGATTTACTTCAATGTAAGTGGTTACGGGAAATAATAGAAAAGAAATGCCATGCTTTTATAGAAAATTTGTGTGGTAAACGCAGAGACCTAAATTAGAAGAAGAAAATCCTAAAATATTCTGGTCGTTCATACGTGCTAAAAATAGAGTATGTGGTTTACCTAGTTCTGTTCGGAACGCTTCTGGTGAAACATTCTACTTTTGTTGAAGCATTCCAAAGTCTCTTCAACTCTGTTGATAGATCTTCAAAAATTACATTTTCAAAATCGTTACAGTCTATTAATTCTTCTTCTTCTCTTCAGGTTTTACATTTTGCCTGTTACGATATCCATCTTTTATTTGGTCTGCCTACAGTTCTTCTTACTAAACATCTATAAAATCATTTTTTTCTTTATTCTCTTATTTATATCGAAGATCTTTAGTTCTGTTCTTATATCTCCATTTATTAGTCTATCAGATCTTGTGCAACCTTCTACTCTTCTCAAAAATTTCATGTCTGGTGTCTGAAACTACCGCATAAGAGAGTTGGCACTGCTATTGTCTTTTAAAATTTTATTTGTATATCCTTTCTTGTTTTTGTTTTTTAACGTTCTGCTGATTGCCCTAGAGATATGTGTGAATTAATTCAATTTTTTTTCTGTTTCGATGATAAGATACATCGCAGCCTGAATACTTAAAGTATTTCACCTGTTCCAATACAGTATCGTTTAATAATAATTTTGCCCTAATTGGATATTTCCACAGGAGAACCATGATTCTGGTTTCATTTGCCTATTAGCTATTATTTTTTCTTTGATTAATATCAAGTGTATGACGAAGTCCGATGTTATATATGCTTTGAAGAATCCTATACTATGGGCGATGATAATGCACCTGGTTTCATAGTGAAGCATTGCTCTTCTGTATTAGCTCAGCCTTTAAGTATCCTTTTTATTTTATCTTTATCCACTGTTCACAAGAAAAGTGACATTTCTTTGACGGATAACTATCGGTCTATCTCAATTATTAATAACTTTACTAAAGTCTTCGAGATCTACTTGTATAACAGCATTTACCCTTTATTTCGCCTCTTCTTATCCGAGCATCAGCATGGTTTTACAACCTAACGCTCTACAGTATCTAATCTTGCTGTTATTATGCAGTTCTTATCGGAGTATTTAGATGATGGCGAGCACGCTGACGTCATATACACAGACTTTTCGAAAGTTTTTGATAGCCTAAATTATACTAAGCTTTTGATGAAGCTTTATTATATTTACTTTTTAAGTCCAACCTCTTTAATAGAATATGATTAGTTAGCTATTAAGACCATTGTTCAAGTAATCTATGTCCTACATCTGAAGTACCGCAAGGTAGCAATTTGGGTCCGCTACTCTTTCTAATCTTTACAATGATTTTCCGTCAATTCTTGATTGCGGCAAACTATTATCCGCTGATGATTATTAAAATTATTTTCAAAGCCACCAAGATCTTCTTTACCTGTAACATTTTCACGCAAATCAACGTTAATAAACTATCAATATCGAATTAATAATATTGCATTGAATCGTTGTAATACTATAAAAGGATTTAGGAGTGACATTCGATTGCAAACTTACTTTCAATAAACACATTAAGAATCTTATTTCGTCATCTCTTAAATCACTAGGCTTTATTATAAGCAATACAAAACATTTCTCGTTAACACATTCTACAATAACACTGTACTTTCGCTATGTGCACTCCAAATTAGAGTATGCTTCTTGATCTGGTAACCGTTTTATAAGATTCATTCCTATTCATTTCGAAAAGTTCAAAAACGTTTTCTAAAATATATGTGCTTCAAACAACATGGAGTATATTAACAGCGAGATTTCGAACATACCAAATGACGATTGCAAGGACTGTGTGGATGTACAATTCACAGGTGTAGCAGTAAACTCCACTCACACAAATTTGTTAATTATGCGGAACGCAGCGTTTCGAGAGCACGTGGGCTCTCATTCTCAGTCGGTAACACGGTTGACAATGAGAGCCCACGTGCTCTCGAAACGCTGCGTTCCACATAATTAATAAATTTGTGCGAGTGGAGTTTACTGCTATACCTGTAAATTCGAACATACCACTTTATTAAATCTCTTCGAACTCCAGAATTTGCTCTCGTAATGACAAGTATAGTTCTTATTTTGATATTTATGTTTTCTCCTTAAGATTTGCTTGTTTATATTATTTTATATTCTTTAAATAGATTATTGTTTATACGCTTCATTTGTTGTTATATTGAAAGAGTACTGTGTTCTGTTAAGTATTTAAGTTACATCTTTGTATTTAATGTTGTGTAATTGGTTGTATGTAGATCATCTGTTGGGCAGAATAAATATTATTATTATTTAGGTAACAAATGCGTCCTATTAGATTTGAATTGCTTGAAACTTAGTTAGGAGTTAAATACTTGTACGTTTACGCCCTCAAGACTTGTTTAAGTCCACACGAACTTCTTCCACATAAAAAAAGATTTTTTTTCCAAATTTACGAAGCCCAATCCGAAACAGAAACTTTCATCGACATTTCTCGACCATATCTAACGCGTTTTCTTTTGTAGGAATTACCTGAACTTCATCATCGAGGAGCTGAAAGATCCAGTTAGGTATTGTTGAATTAGATCTATTAATCGTGTATCTAATATGACATTCTAAATATTACGTGTATAAATGAATGACTTACTCTCGCCTATATTTCCAGAAATCTTCCACTTGCAATTGCAATATCTTGCACTCTTGTTACCGTAGTGTATACTTTTACAAACGTAGCTTTCTACACTACACTATCACCGGCTGAGGTGTTGGGCTCGGAGGCCGTAGCGGTGTCCTTCGCCAATCGTCTGTTCGGGTCGTTCGCGTGGACCATTCCAGTGTTCGTTGCGCTATCGACGTTCGGAGCTGTCAACGGTATATTGCTCACGTCCTCGAGACTCTTTTATTCTGGCGCAATGCACGGACAGATGCCGGAGCTGCTGACGATGATTCAGACGTCAAGAATGACGCCTGCACCCGCTGTGTTGGTTATGGTAAGTATTTCTCTTTTCCTCTAGTCGTATCTTCTAGATGAGTTTTTGTTCATGATTCCGTTGGAATTTTGGGATTATTATCTTTAATTAATTTGATCATTAAAAAAAATGAAAGCTTTCTCAAGGACTCTCCTTTCCTTTTGCAATGTGAAAGTAAAAAATTATATTTTTATGATTACGTATAAGATAATTAATTCTCGCAGTAATTTAGCAATAGGATATCTAATTTAGGAAAGGGAGCGCTAGGTAGAAGAGCCGATTGATGTAGAATATTAGAGAGGACGTGTCTCGTATCCGCAATTTACAATTTCAAGGACGTGACTTCAGAAATAGCGCATCTGATCGATACTAGAGCGGTAGAAGGTGAAAGTTTCATATGTCAATAGACACGGGTTATATTACGTATTATTTACGAAAAGTTATCAATATACAGGGTAAATTTTCCCGCACTTAGTGATTCTATATCCCCATAGTCGCCGTATCTCCGTATGTATTTTAGGTACGTTTATATATACAGTGAGATCGTAAAGTATGGGGTAACATTGAAAAAGTTTTTTCGTAAAAATATTCAAACATGTACAGTAAGTATCGACTAGAAAAGAAACTAGTGTAATGATATGAAATATTGTCCATTATTTATGAATGAATTTTTCTAAATTTTACTAGTTTACCTATTCCAGAAATTTTCTCGTCACTGTTTGCAGCAAGCCGTTAATTTTTATTTTGGTTGATGTTAGAAGTTGGAGGCAAAGTACCGTGAATTTTAAACACAGATATTCAATCAGTACAGGTTTCTTTCTAAAGTTTTTCAGATATCTACTTTGGGTATTCCTTAATGCCTTATTACTCACAATTTTCTTGTTAAAAAAAAAAGAAAAAAAAAGAGTTGAGATGTGAGGACGGGCGTTGTCGTGGAGAATGCTTACACCCTTGCTCAACACCCCTCTTCTCCGGTTCTGAATTGCCCTTCTGAGTTTCTTCAGTGTTGTCAGCGTTGACTGTTGTCCCAGCAGGCAGAAAGTCGATCAACAGTACCCCCTTCCTGTCCCAAAACACAGTTACCATGACTTTACCGACAGATTGTGTTTGCTTGAATTTTCGTGGCTTGTGCGAAGAGGGATGCCGCCACTCGCGTGACTGTTGTTTTGTCTCAGGTGTAAAGTGGAATGCCTAGGTTTCGTCACCCGTGACAATCGAGTCCAAGAAGTTGTCCTTTTCGTCTCCATAGCGGCGAAAATTCGCGGGAAGAATCAACCCTTTGCCGTTTGTGGTCTTCTGTCAGCATACGCGGCACCCATCTTGCACACACCTTTCGATATTGCAACTTTTCCGTTAAAATCCTGTGGATGGTGCTTCTGGAACCAAAATGCAGAGAGCATCCAGAGTGATCCTCCGATCTTTACGCATGAGTTCCTCAACTTTCGCGATTGCCTCGTCGGCAATTGACGGCCTCCCGTTCCTTCGTCATGAATTTCAGTACGACCGGCTCTAAACTCTCTACACCACTTGCGAACGTTTTTGACATCCATGCACGACTGTCCATACACATCCGTCAATAGGCGGTGAATTTCAACCGGTTTAATCCCTTTTGCGTTCAAAAATCGAATAACTGCGCGCACTTCGCACTTGGCGGTAACGTTTATCGGGAGCTCCATTTTGAATGGCTACCAAGCCAAGACTGAGCATCCGAGCGAAGCGCCTGCGTGCGTATGTGGTAGCGGAGAAGGCACCACTCACAACAGTGTTGCCAATAACCGTATTAAAACTTTCTCTACGTCCCCAAAAAATAGGAGACCTTTTTTTTTGGATTGCCCTCGTATTTAGAATTGACTGCTATTTTACTGCTATTCATGTCCTATAATATAAACAGTTTAATTCTCTCTTTGGTATTAAGACATCTACTCATTTATTATTGTAGTTATGTAACACGTAGGAATAATAAATTCAGTAAACTTGAATTTCTTTTATTTAACGTTTACATTGATATTTCAACCAAATTAAGACCACTGCCATTTTTATGTACATGACTGTATATATATCTCGCGACAGATATGCATCTAAACGTTGGAATAAAATCCGTGTATTTAGAATTCCATCTAAAAAAATCGTTACCTCACTAAATTCTGCTTTGTATTGTTCAGTATACAGTTGCAAAGATTCAATTTCGAACACGTAATGAAATTGACATTTGTAACGTGATATACGGTTGAATAAATTTTATACAAAGAAAATAAGGAGATTCCAGATAAAATGAAACGGTTCTGTATCTTATTTATCCATTGACGTTTATATAGTCGGCCGTAACAATGATTTCTAATTTAATTTCTTTTCCTGCAGGCATTACTGTCGATGTTATATCTGACGAGCTCGAACATCTTCGCCTTGATAAACTACGTTGGGTTCGCAACTTGGGTAAGTTTATTTTATGTCTGTTTCGTATCATACGCATTTCATGTAATATTTTTTTCTGATAAATAACGGAGTCTGTCGAAAGATATGCGATAACATGTTTGGGAGATGTACCAATAAACACTTCTTGATGCGTTTGCCCTTTTAAATTGAATGTTGGGTAGATCCTGGTTGACAATATGTCAATGATAACTAAATGAAACGAATAAGTTCTTTTTGTCTTATTATAATGATATAATAAAAATAAAGACCACTTATTCGGACTTTTAAGTTCTTAAGAAAAAATAAACTTGTCATCAAAGTTTACGTTGGTGTTTATTACTAAATTTTAAATTCTAAAGAAGAATGCCACAAAGAGAAATGTGATATTTACCACACATATATCTTGTTTTGCTGCGAATCCTTTTATTATTTTCGTTTTTATTTCTTTAGTAGAAGTTGGAGAATGGGATTTTTCTCTTTGGTCTTGATGGCATAAAAGATCGAAAATAACACATTGGCTGAAAAGTCTCGGGCCTAACAAAGAAAACACGGTTTTTTTGGTTAAAAATTAGCTTTATTCATCAACGTAATCTCCATCAAGAGCAACGCAATCATTCCAGCGCCGCTCTAACATTTCAATACCACTTTTGTAGAACGATTTATCTTTTGCCTCAAAATAGGCCTGAGTTTCAGCGATAACTTCTTCATTCGTGCGAAATTTCTTACCGGCGAGCATTTTTTTGAGGTCTGATGTGGGAGCAAGTTCAATTCATGTAGGTTTGCCATTGTTTTGATTGACTTGTGACACGGTGCGTTGTCTTGATGAAACAAATTTTTTTTCTTTGCCATATGCGGTCGTTTCTTTGCAATTTCGGCCTTCAAACGCTCCAATAACGCTATATAATATTCACTGTTGATGGTAATTCCTTTCTCAAGATAGTCGATGAATATTACACCACGCACATCCCAAAATACCGAGGCCATAACCTTTCCAGCCGATTGTTGTGCTTTCTGGCGCTTTGGACGAGGTTCACCGGTTGCTGTCCACTCAGATGACGATCGTTTTGATTCCGGAGTGAAGTGATGAATCCATGTGTCATCCATTGTCACATATCGACGCAAAAATTCCGGTTTGTTACGTTTAAACATGGCTAAACACTGCTCAGAATCATCAACACGTTCTTGTTTTTGGTCAACAGTGAGCAAACGCGGCACCCACTTTGAACAGAGCTTTCTCATAGTCAAATGCTCATGCAATATAAAGCCAATACGTTCTTTTGATATCTTTACGATGTCAGCTAACTCACGCAACTTCACTTTTCGATCATTCAAAACGATTCTGTGGATTTTTTTGATATTTTCTGGTGTTACCGCCTCATTTGGACGTCCACTGCGTTCTGCATCATCGGTGTCTCTACGACCACGTTTGAAATCAGCAAACCAACGTTTTATTGTTGTTTCTGATGGAGCGGAGTCCCCATAACACTTTTCAAGCCATTGCTTCGCTTGAACGTTATTTTTTCCCATCAAGAAGCAGTGTAAAATTAAAACACGAAATTGTTTTTGATCCATTGTTTTGAAAATAACAAAAGTAGCGTGACTCTTAGCACAATAACTCACAAACTAATGAAGAGAATATCATGAAATTTTAACCGCTGTCTTTTGAAGGTTAGTACTAACTGAGAGAAAGGTGACTGCAATAAAACTAGCGTCATCTATGTGTTAGGCCCGGAATTTTTCAACTCATGTGTTATCTTGAGGATAATCTCAATAATGTTGGAGCATTTTGTGGTCTGCGACTTTTTTAGATAGTTTTTGCTAAAACACAAAAGCCTTCCATATTATCAGATCTAAGAGTTGAAAGAAATATTTTTTATAATATTTTTTGGCTCTAGATATAACAAGGTGTGACTGTAGTCTAACGCAAGCTACGATCTTTTTTTATTGTCCTTTTGGATGTCTCTATATCCACCATTAATGCACTGTGAGTGGTAGAGATAAGATTACACAAAATTTCTCTTTCCGAAAATCAACTGTTTCTCCAATTTTGAATTTCTTTGTTAAATTTATATTTTTTATTGTTAACTTTTTATCAGCAGATCATTTGCCTAGATTAGACATACAAAAATTATCTATTGTTAAACAGTATTCTTCATTCAACAAAGATTTCATCAAAGTCATTACCACTTGCGAAGATGCTGGAGGATCATCAAAATCTTTGTCCAAAACAGTACAAATTATAAAATTATAAACATATTCACGCTTTGAGTTATATAATAAGCACATCTTTACACGGAATCTCTTGGGAAGGATCCGTTGCACCAATTTCAGACGATTTTTATGTAATTATAAACTTTCATCAAGAGTCACATTCTGGAGTAATCGCACCTTTAAACTTCCTATTCAAATCTTCCTAGATCGGCCAAGCTTTGCTAAATTTTGAGCAAGGACGATTTGCTGGATCAAATTCATCATTGTCCGAAAAATGTAGAAATTGTTTTATCGGCTTTTATTTCCACAAATTTCTGGTGTGATTATATTACAAAATTTTCTGTTCCAATCTTCATAAATTGGCCAAATTTGATTTAGTTTCGGACAAGGGTGATTTGGTGATCTTGGAGTATAAAGAAAACCATTATTAAAATGAGTTGGTGAAGAAAATGCATTGCGATTTCAAGACAATACCGTAATTGGACGTTAGTTGAATGAAAAAAAATTAAAAGTTTATGTCTCGGATATAGAATTTTCAATCACCGTCAACCAGCTTGTCTTTGGTGAAGTACAAGGGTGAAATGGTTTGAGGTCATTTAAAATAACTGGAAAAATGCTAGAGAAGTTCGTGTTCCATATTAAGGCAACTATCCAAAACATAGACCTAGGATGTAAAAGCTTTTGACCTGAAGAGAATATAAAGAACGATGGTCACAAAATGGCCAACAGTTTCGGGGTTATACACAAGAAACATTGCATTACATATCAAACGTGCCTGATTATTTTAGAAACGTTTGCATACATAACACATACAGTAAAACTTTATATAAAAGCCATTTCTTCTACAATTTCTTATTGCTTTTAAACTTTGTGACGCCAGTGTATATTTAGAGACAAAAAAAACTGCACGGTGTATAGAAGAAAACATCTAAATTTCTGGTTCCAACCGGTTCTAACGAACATTATTATTCGGCAGTCGCAAAAAAACGTTCAACATGCGACAGTAGACTTTAAACATTTATTGGTTTACTAGGTTATGTTGTAATGATGACTTATAGTTCAAGGAAATAATATAATACTTATGCAATTTGATTTTAACATTTCTTTTAATTGGACCGTGTTCTATAGTTCGTTTTGGCTTGTTTATGTCTTCACGATGACCTTTTAGTCTTTTTTGCATAGTTTTGACCTTGCATAATCACAATAACCATGCAGACTCTAATTTAAAAAGCGGAATTTTTTTATTAATTAGGATGCTGTTGGTGGAAATGGGTATTGGTTCGAACGGTGCATATTTTAATTTGTGTCAACGAGTGGGCATCTGTAATTAACGAATTATGGTAAAGTGCTATTGCTGTAGAAAATCTGACCCAAATTGGAATTTTTTTGGTCAACATATTTTAGATGGTGCATATTTTAATTTGTATCAATGAGTCGGCATCTGTTTTCTGTAATTAATGAATAAAGATCTGGCAGATGAAAAGGAGGGGATTTAATATATGCATTCTTTATTGAGGTCCACAATTGTATTCCTTGTTTCTTAAATAAAATAGTAACAGCTAAGATTGTTATGGTAAAGTGCTATTGCTGTAGAAAATCTGTTCAAAAATCATTGAGAGATGTAGTGGAAGATCACAGGATAAACTTTCTTTGTTTAGTATTTTTTTATAAACAGAATTAATTTGATCGTGTGAAAATATGAAATTCCAAAAATATTCTTACTGATGACGTTTTCTCTCTTATAGAAGGATGTTCATATTTGAATTAAATTCATATTTACCTGTATATATCATAAGTTCATAATGAATATAGATACATAATTACAATGAGAATCAATAAGAAAACAAGTCCTAATTTTTAAGCATTCATTGTCGGAGAAGTTGCAAAAGGAACATGCAATAAAATACAAGTTAAAAATAAAAGGAAACTTTATTGTTATGTGGATGAAAATTGAAATAGAATAAACGATAGTATAATACAAGATATGTCCGACTTGGTAATGTATAATCCGAATACTTGCTCCAGAAGGAGACAAATGCTTGTTGGTCTAGTAAAGTGAACGGTATATTGCTTTCGTTCTTAAAAGAATAAAATTTTATTCATTAAGATACACTAAAAATAAAATGAAATTGTAGTAGAACATTTCCATCATTGGGTACTTTCGACAATAAAAACCATATTTGCGTCTGTCAGCTTAAAAAATTAGCGAATTAAATCTTTATTGTCGGAACAATCAACACAAATCGCCCGCGAAATTTAAAAATGTCTGCTGAGAAAGACGTCTTTTAAATATTCCTTAAATTTTTTACAGCTCAGCATCGGCGTATCTGTCCTCTGCTTACCGTGGCTCCGGTGGAAACAACCGAACCTAGAAAGACCGATAAGAGTAAATCTGATATGGCCCGTCCTCTATCTGGCAGCAACCATCTTCGTGACGGCCGTTCCTATGGTTGCGAGCCCAGTAGAGACCGGTATAGGCATCCTGATGATCCTCACCTCGATCCCAGTTTACGTCATCTTCATCATGTGGCAAAATAAACCGCTATGGTTCGCTAAAGGTTCGGCGAGTATTACGGCGATGCTGCAGCGCCTTCTGGTGGTCGTGGGAAAGTCGAAAACCGCTCGCCTCTGAGAGATGTAACCGTTGTTGCTGTTGATACAGGATATAAGCTGCTCCGACGTCTTTTGTATTAGGTTTTTCCTCCCTCTATACGAACTCGACTTCTTTTTTAGATGCCAAAGATTGTTGAAGATTTTTGAAATTTATTCGAAACGGAAACTGTTTGAAAATTATATATTTGCATATTTCTAGAACAGTATATACATTTGGATGATGTATAGAAAGTTTGATTGGAAACGTGTGTGTTTATGTATATTTAGTTCTTATTTATTAATTACGTATCATCGAAAATGAAATCTGCTTGATTGTTTTAGGGAAATCGACCAAAATGTGTTATATTCCTATCAAGTAGATATATCTTTGTATACAGTTTGTTTAACAAGAGACGCAGGGTCCAAATTCAAACAAATTTTAAGCGAAAAATATGTATTTATGTTTTTAAAATGAACTTCTTCAAAGTTAATATGTGCTTAATTAAAAAAGGGCGTGATTAAACAGTAGTAATTGTGTTGGTACACCTGGAAAGTTGGGATCGAAATTGAAATTTGATTCACAAATATTTTGGTTACCTTAATGGCGTATTTATGTATTAGAAAATTATTTCAGTTACTTGATCGGTTACTGATATCAGTGGGACCAACTCAATTAAAATATTTTGATGTGTATATGGTTTTCTATTATACAATTCCAAGGTTTCCAAATTTTAATTGGAACACACTGTATGTAATTTCATTTTAAATTTATATAAACACATTTCCTATATTTATATTCAATTAGCTTCGATTCATTTTACAGTTTTAGAAAAAAAAATTGTATGTACATCATTCCAGTTATTATGCAACCTTTCCCATATGAAAGTGCTTTTGGCATGCTGTAGTGCAAATTTCAGTACACTGTAATGAAAAAACAAGTTCCTCCTTATATTTTACGTCAAGAAAGGCTCCTTATACTTCGGCATTTGTAGCTATTTTGTGGAAGTATATCTACGTCTTTTTCTAGGGGCCTCGGAAGGAAATAATCAAATTATATTAAATAGAAATTTATACCACAAAAATTCAACGACAAATCTTACACGGACTTCACTTAAAATTTTGTGCAGATTTCAAAAACGTAATAATATACAGAGTGTTTCTTTTAAAGTAAGCAGACACGTCGAAATGTTTCAGCTACGTTAGATGCATTAATACAGTGTGATCAAACAGTACTATACTCTATTTTTTAATTGGGATGATTGTTTTTAAATTGAAGCCCCAAAAAGTAAACTAGCTATTGGTCAGTCTTCGGCAAAAATTGCACTATGGATGTGCGATATAATGCCGATTGTCATATTGTTACAACTGATTGATGTTTAGATCATATATTTTTCTGGGTGCGTTTGTATTTATTTTTTCTTCCTAAATTTTCGTTTTAATAATAATTACTAACTAGTTTTAAATGCCATTGTGTAAACGCGAACTCCTTCGAATTAAAAAATAGAGTATAAATGTGTTGGTACACCTGGAAGGTTGACATTGAAATTGGCGAATTTCATAGATGTTTTGGTATTCTCAGTGGCGTAGTTGTGTTATATGCAAATGTGAATATTTGTTGAAATATACAGTCCATGTCTAATTTATTACGGCCACTTGCTAAACTAGCGATTTTGGTAAAATATATAATGAAAAACGTACTGTATTAGCATAAGTTTGTCATAACTATATAACTAATACTTTATAATGCTTCCTTTGACTTTTATAATTGTTCTTAGTTTTTTTTGACATACTGTCTATGCAAGCGTTAATGGTATTTCTGCATGACATTTTGCCACGCATCGTCAATATTTTTTACTAATTGCTCTTTTGTTGTTCCACCCGTTCTCAATTGCATTGAGGTCAGGTCAAGGTAACACTGGCAGAGCGTGCGTTTCCAAAAAAACTTTAGATGGATTTAGCCATGTGGTGTGGTGCCTTATCGTGCATGAATGTGCAGGCGCCTTCGTTCTAAATCATTATATATATGGCATCAAGATATCCTCCAATACACGCTTATATT
This sequence comes from Trypoxylus dichotomus, assembly GCA_023509865.1. NCBI lineage: Eukaryota > Metazoa > Arthropoda > Insecta > Coleoptera > Scarabaeidae > Trypoxylus > Trypoxylus dichotomus. The sequence continues at coordinate 6,701,660 of CM042078.1, forward strand.
GGTGTTGATTCATGGTGCCTTGGCAAACACACAAAAGCTTTCATTTACAAGGTAGCTGTAATAAAATGGGCAGGGACTGTTTGTAGTAATACATTATTTCTTTGGATGCAGTTCTTCGACTGTTATTGTTCTAAATATCGATGATTGGAAGAGAACTGATTAAATAGAAATAGAAGCAAATTTTATTTTTGATGATCAATTTTCTTTTTATACTTTACGAAGGTTATTGAATGTTCTATTTAAAAAAAATCATAGTTAGTCCTGATCCTAACCTCTATCTTTGTGCTGTCAAATAAATTTGTCCGGAAAAGTTAAAAGTCATAGTTACGGATCATGCTTGCCTTGATTTTTACCGAGCTAAGCTCTCTTAGTATTATTAAATGAATTGTATTCTAAACAGAAAAACTCGTACAAAAGACCATAACAATATAAACTTATTTTTCGTTGCTTGAGCCTATATTGACAATAATCGATGTGACGGCATCTTTGTACGATGTATTTATTGTAAAACAAAACAAAAACAAAACGAAAATACACAACTATTATTAAATAAAGACATTCCATACAATATGAACGTTTGTATTCTTTTCTTTCCGCCCTCAATTAAATGAAGAAAAAAATTTCATCAAATCAATTTATTTTGATTCAGGAACATAATATATAGATATATAACTTTTTTTACACAAATTTTAGATAATCCTGCAATCTAAAAGTAGATGGCGCTAATTTTAACCTTATCGGAGTCTAGAAATCTGTAAAAATCACATAACATCACATATTAAACGTCTTTCAAGATCAGCTGATCGTAACTACCGCCATATTGCGGCAATCTCACCTTTCATTGGTTAACGTCTGAAATCTGGTGTCTATTTTTATGTTTTTTTAATAAACCATGGTAACGCGTAAATTTTTATATCTAACTAAATTTCTCGTTTATTTCCCTAAAAATCCTTAGTAATCCTTCCGTCTAAATCTAAAGAGGATATTGTAGTTCTTCGAATATTCCTTTTTCAAATTGATGTTTAATTTGTCAGCCGCCATGTACGCAGCTCCAATCGCCATTGTCGTCGTTAGTCTCGTGAGGGTCATAGCTTCGATCTCGGTGCCTTCCAGGAGATACGAAACGAATCCTGACTTTAATAAATTCCAACTTAACCACACCGATCCTACGCACAAGATATGAATGCCCCCGTCTCTATTCGTCAATTCTTCCGATGCTTTTGGTATGACGGCCGCTAGTGCCTTCGCAAGATCTATACCCGCTTCGATAAAGAATGATTGGGAGAGTTTATCGCCTTCCGTAGCTAAATTCGCTATCTTCTTACACATACTAGCAATGAAGGCTTTGTCGAATTTGGTGTAGAAATGCTCTAGGAGGTCTTCCTTCGTTTCCACGTTGAAATGTTCTTTCACGACGGACCAGACGCGATCTATAGGAAATGGTGCCGGGCTGAAGCCGTCCAGATCGTCGAAACATGATTTGACTGCTCTGTGGGATAATTTCCAAGCTGGAAAGTAATGCAAAATTAACTCTCTTTGTTGTTGATCTTATAAGTAATGATATAATCGTGCAATGTGACCTAGATTTTGCTTACCACTGCCTTCGTCGCCTAAAAGATAACCCCAACCGCCGCATTGTGCCCTACTTCCATCGGGATTGATAAGTAGCGTGTTGGAACCGGTCCCCGCTATACAAGTGACCCCTCCGTTTTTAGATGTCGCCGCGATGGAGCCTTCGGTATCGCTTCCAATGGCATAACGTTCGCTTAAATTAGGATAGGTCTCTAGCAATCCTCTGACTAATTCTTGATTTGTTTCTTCTTGTTCACAGCCGCTTAAACTAAGACCCTATAATAGAATCAAGGCTATAGTAACGCGACGATGCTTCGTACAGCAGAACAATTTTCAATCCGGATTGTTAAGCGGATTGAAGATTGTACAGTCCCTAAATTGTGTTAAAATTATTTAAAGTGTTATTATTCGGTAGCTATCGATAGGAAAAGGTCCAACTTGAAACTTTCTTATCGATTCCTTAGTTTTTTTTAATATTTCTTATATAGATAGCATAGCTTGCAATATTGTAACAAAACATTATTAGGGATTGTTAGCATTGTACCAAAATTATTGTCCAGAAAGTCAACACATGTTCATAGTGCTTTATACTGACAACTATCAACTTCTAATAGATGATTTATTGACTTTTATTTTGGAGTACTTTGTATTTACATTTGAGCGAAAATAAAAGGCAGCAATGAACTTTCGAAGTTAATATCAGGGTTACATTCATGTAGGTTGAGTGTCGCATATCTCGGATAAATTGCATTATTCAAGAATAAATGCCATTCCTTCGACTTGTACAACCGGTTTCAGTTGTATTAAAGTAGTAATTAGATATTATATTACGTACGCTGTTTTAAGATTGTTTCTCTTTATAAATGCCGATTGTAAATCAATAAAATTAACCTCAATTTTTAAATAAAACAGCATTTAAGTAGATAATTGATAAAATCAGCTGATCGTACCATCCGCCATATTGTTTTTAATGTCTATACTTACGATTAATTAGACTCGTTTGTTATCGTTTTTTTTTCAGAGTAAAATAAGAAGAAAATCTTGTTATCTATTGAAATAACAATAAATTACTCACTAATGCTGTTAAGGAAGTGTTTTCCGGCATCTGTAGTCCTTCTTTGGTGTCGCTAACCAAGGTTCAAGTAAAGACTTAACGAAATCAGCGATCGTATTATTCGCCATATTGCCTTTAATGTCAATACTTTTACAACCAATTAGAATCATCATGTATCATTCTCTCCTGAGTAAGATAATAGGAAATCCCTGTTACTTCTTAAAATTATAATAAACTATTTACTAATGCTGCCAAGGGAGTGTTTTCAGTTCTCTTTGGCATTACTAACCAACGTTTAAGTAGAGAATTAAAGAAATCAGCTGATCGTACCATCCGCCATGTTGTTTTGCATGTCAATGCTATTACAAGCAATTAAGATCTCTATTTATCATTTTATCTGAGTAAAATAGCAAGAAATGCTTGTTATATATTGAATCTATAATAAATTACTCACTAATGCTGTCGAGGTAGTGCTTTCAGGTATCTGTACTCCTTTTTTGACATCGTCAGCCAGCGTTTAAATAGAGAATAGAGGAAATCAACTGATCGTACCAGCCGCCATGTTGTTCTTAATGCCAATACTTAATTAAAATCGCCATTTATCATTTTTTTCAGAGTAAAGTAGGAAGAAATGTTTGTTGTTATTTACTGAAATCGTAATAAACTACTTACTAATGCTGTTAAGGGAATGCTTTCAGGTATTTGCACTTCTCTCTTGGCATCGTTAACCATTAAAGCTATCCGATTTCGACATTCCGCCATTCCGAGTAGAAAATGGTTGGTTCCGGGACCCGTGCTCTTTGATAGCACCTGCCCGTCGGCGTTGAGTAGTACCAGTGTCGAATAGGTGGCGCCACTATGCAAAAGAAATATGAATAAACTACGGTTTTATTAATTATTACATCAAATTTAAAATCGTCCTTGCATATAATCGCCTTTTTGTCGTCATTGAAACGTTGAGAAAACAATTCGAACACATCGTTATAGATAATGAGCATGTTTTTTATACAATTATTTACTCACATCCTCATTATGCTACGTCGGTTTGAACGCCCCTCCGGAATAGAGCTGATAGGCAAATATAATGTTTAAATATAGCTCTTACGAACGTTAAATAAACCAACAGTGCATATGAGAAGCGAAACGTCGATGTTCATAAATAATATTTTTACCTGACGTGTTTACGAAGATAAGGTAAACATAATTTCAGTGCATATTTAATGAAAACAGTATTTGAAGGTGCGGGAAGGTTTTGCGAAGGCAGGTGTTACCGCTGAATCATATTGTTGGGGTATTTTGATGAATATGGGGTGTTGAATTAATATTCAAGGTTAGAAGTTTGTATAACTAATTTAAGCTTGTGAATATATACAATATACACGTTACGATATGTTAAACAATGGAGGCATTGATAGAATGCAGTTAATTTAGTATGAATTTTAGATTTTCATTTGCAATAAAATGAAATATGTGTTTTCAAGCAAATTTATTTTCTTATTTTCGTGTGTTCTAACTACTACATTTACTATTCTGCTGTTTTTATTGTAGAATTATCTCTGAAGAATCCATATACAATTTTATTTGGTACCGATTTAATATTTCAGACAGATCTTCAAATTTAAGTTAACAGCGTTAAAATTGATTTCACAAATTTGTAGATTGTAAGTTGGACTGGCAGTTTGTTCACAATTTTGTCTCTCTCTCTTTGGAATAAACTATAGTTCTTAATTGGTACACTCATCATCTATTTGCAACGTGACTGGGTTGAGAATTTAAATCACATTGTTACAATAAACCTAGAAAGTGGAAAATACCCTGGTCTTAACACTTCAATTGTTTTTCAAAGATTTTTACATTCAATCGACCTGAAATTACAACTATTTCCCTAATTCTTGTTTCTTCCTTCTCTTGTGCTCTAACAATAAAGGATCTTTATGATTTTTTTTTGCTTTTATTTTAAATGTTGTATAATTAGAATTTTGTCTTGATTTTGATTTCCACAAGTTTGCCAATGATTTTTAAGTTCCTCGATTAACTTTTACCGCAGTTTTATATATATTCGCGCTTTGCAAGCTTCAACACATTCGTGAGCGTTTTGCACTAATAATTCGTTCTGTAGCTGTGTAGAAAGTGCCATAAATTATATACACTAGGGTGAAATTCTAAGAACGAATTAACAACTTTCTCTTGTCATTAGGGTAGGGGTAGATGTATCGGAAGGAATTCGTCATAGTTTTGTATCGTTACAACTATGCCTCGCTTACAAGGTTCGAGTGATATTAGCGACTTCACCCGGGGTCGCATCGTTGGCCAGAGCGAACGCGGCGCTTCGCAACGTGAAATAAGTAAATTTTTAAATATTCCGTTGTCCACAGTTAACCGTGTGATTACACAATTTAAACGCAAGGAAAAGACAACAGTGGAGCCGAGACCAGGTCGTGCCGGACTTTCTGAAAGAAGTAAAAGGGTGCTTGTGCGCGAAGTTTTAGGAGAACCGCGAAAAAGTACAGCTGAGCTTGCGGCAACTTCACAGAATAGTCAGCGCACCGTTGTGCGATACCTCCACAGTGTGGGGATGTATAAAAGGGTGGCAAACAAAAAACCTCTCCTTACGGCGTTTCAAAAACAACGCCGAATGGCTTGGGCAATCGAAATGCGAACGAAGCCCGAAGAGTTTTGGCGGTCTGTCATTTTTTCAGACGAAAGCAGACATGCCAATTCAGTGATAGTGGTCGTACGTGGGTATGGAGACGTTCGTCACAGCAACTGGACGACAAATGTTTGCATCAGACGGTGAAATACGGCGCTGTGAACATCATGGCGTGGGGCGCGATATGGTATGGTGGACGATCGCAATTAGTAATCTGCGACGGAAATATAAATGCGGCAAAATATATGCAAATATAAACAGAAGAACTACTGATATTCGACAACGCCATTTTATCTAAAGAAGACGCCACTTTTATGAAGGATGGAGCACCCTGCCACAAAGCAAGAACAACCAGATGGAAAGAGGAGCAGGGGATTCGGATTTTACCATGGCCAGGCCAATCACGAGACATGAATCCGATAGAGAATGTTTGGCACATAATCCAGACAAATATGGCGAAACGACCCCGAAAACCCAGCAATAAGGAAGAACTCGTGGCAGCTGTTGCAAAAGAGTGGTTAAATATTCCAGAAGACACCATTAATCATTTAATAGATTCTATGCCACGACGATTCGCAGCACTTCAGGCAAGTAAAGGTGGATCGACAAAATATTAGTCTAATTTAAAAATTTTAAAATATTTTGTATATATAACGAGAATAGAATCTTTTTTTTTTAATTAGTAGGTGTCTATTTTATTCTGTCACCCTAGTGTATTAGGGCATGCCAATTTACAAGAACAAAAAAAATCCTGATTCCCTAACTATAATATTCAACGTAATTACTGTAATTATTTACTTATCTTAAGTACTGTCTTGCGTAAGTATTCTTATAGGTTACTTCCGCTGCACGTTTGTTGACTTTCTATTGTACGCCTACACAGACGCAAACTTGAAAACGATGTTTCTATGTAGTGATCTAACCTTGATTCTGAACTTGATGTATCATCTCTTGCACTTGTAGAAGGTTTTGTAGAAGTTGATGTTAAAAGAAAAACAAAATCATTGCAATAATAATTTTGGTCTTTTAAAACTGAAGAACTTCATGAACAGTTCTAAAAATATCTGGGCAATTAATTTGAGAAATCTTTATTAAGAAGTTTGTTTTGTTCATATTACATATCTAAATACAATTTGAAGCAATTGAATTTAAAAAGAAAAAGGTCAATATAATTAAAGTGTCAATAGGCATGGGTATGGAAATTTAGACTATTGACTAATATATTAACTGAGCGTAGCAACAATTTGTAATAGAAACACACCATATTAATAGTTTCTTGAACGTATTAATTTTTTTCTCGGTTTCGTTCACGTTGCGATAAGTGATCTTTATCAGGCAGAGATCGACGGAATGTCCAGAAAGACCTCAGGTACACATCTTCGAATTCAACAATAGGAATTTTAAAAGAAAATATCGACAAAAATTGATAGGCTAATATAAAATTTGAAGAGGTGACGAAAGACTGTACTTACAGTATCTTACAAAAGATTAAATTACTGGTTAAAGCTATAAGAATGAAGGCATTGTCATGAACGCAAGTACAATTGAAAGTAGAAATGCTCGTGATTAATAGGTTAGCTGATTTTGACACCTTCAACGACAAAACTTGTCTTAGTGTTGGTAAACGAGGACGTTTCTCCTTCAAAACTGCATTGAATCGGGTTAATAAATCACTGTAATATTGCCCCGTGATCGTCCTTTCCTTCTGCAGATAGTCGATGAGGATCACACCACGGGAATCCCAAGAAATGTTCGCCATGACCCGGCCTTTGCTTTCTTCGGAGCCGATTCGCCACTACTTCGACTGTTCCTTGGTCTCCGGTAAAGAAATTCAAGGTTGTGCCCTCAGCTGGTAAGGTTATGATTACCATGCTCTGGGTTTCTCAAGGATTACTCCTAGCCCACATCCAGAATAGACACGAGAAGGTAAATGCTGAATCATACTGCAGAGTTTTGTTGTTGCTTCGGGATGCAATTCGACGAAAGTTCTACCACAAGAGGAATATTGTTGCATAACGATAATGCCAGGTCGCATTCGGCCCACTTGATCCAGATGAGAATTGCAGAATTAGGGTGGGAGCTTCTTGAACATCCGACTTACAGTCCCGACCTAGCCCCGAGCGACTATTAGAATAGGGATAGAGATAAGTGTATTAATATTGATGGAGAGTTTGTCGAATAATAAAACTTGTTTTTGGCTAACTATTTCTCTAATTATTTCTATTTAAACTAACTGGATATCAATACTAAACAACCGTTGGCATTAGTAATGATAAAATTACAATTTTCTTGCAATTTCCAATGTAATTAAATTTCCGAAAAAATCGGCCTCGGAGGGGACTTGAACCCCACATCTCTATATCTCCGGTATAGCGTGCTGCTAATTGCCCACGAGACCATTGAATCCAAGTCACCTTCGATCCCCCTAGATGTCACGATGCCAGTAGATATATTATTAAACGGCAAGTGCGTAATAGTTAAACTAACATCCATATTAATACTAATATTAATATGGATATCAATACTAAACCACCGTTGGCATTAGTAAAAATTACAGTTGCAATTTTATCAATTATTTTTATAATATGACCTACTTACTGACTTTCCCTCGTATTAAAGGAAAAAGGGGGTTACTTCGAAGAAGTATTTTATTAGAATGTTTTATTTTATCAATAAAACATTTAAAGTTAATGAGTAAAATTGCGTCATTAATAGATTTCTAGCAAACATTATCTGTCTTAGTTTATTTTATTTTATATATGGTAGTATATGTAGGTTACTGCTTCAGATTAGTCCTCTTTCTTTTTGATAAAATTTTTTTCAACGTAAAATGTCGCAGGTCACTGTAATAATATCGTCTGCATATATTTATTCTAGAATAAGAAAAGGTTCTTAGAGAAGGCATTAGTATTCTGAAATTAATTCGTAAGTCACATGAAACATCCTCTTTCAATAAAAATGAAATGCATTTAGAATACTAAACAAGCAAGTTTGGAAATGTGGATATATGTATACGTGCGTATATGTGTGTCATTTTCTAAAATCTACACACAATATAGCAGTGAACTTGAGTTGTGTAATTTATTTCATCGATCCTCCTTGATTTGTAATAATTTCTTGTGTACGTTGAATGAATTCTCTATCCGCTTATCACAGGTAGGATAGAGGTTATAAAAGTGTTCGTGAAATCTTTATCAATAGATGAATAACAAAAGATACTCGGAATTGTTGGAGATAAGCTGGAATATATTGCACTTGATATACTTGTGTTGGTTGTTTCCTGTTTTTCATACATCGATAAGTTAATAAGCAAGATATCGCGGAATGTCAATTTCGAGAATGTCAAAAATAGAAAGAAGATGCAATACAAATGAGGCATTGAATTTAATGTTTCGAAATTACTCCCTCCAGAATCACCAACTGGCAGAAAACAGTAACATTTTGATTGCTTGTAACTTTTGCTGTACATGAACAAGCAAATTGATATACATTATACCTCATAATAGTATGGACACTTTAAATTTTAACAGAATATTTTAAAAAGGAGTACTTTTATTCATGTAATAAATAATTCTCTAAGAAAACTGGTGCATTTGTTAGCAAAAATCGTCCAGGACATCCTCGAGTAACATCCAGGACGACCATAAATGCATAAAATTTCTTAGTAAGAGAAATAGACGATTAGAGGGCTCCTGAAATTACGGCGGAAATGAATCGGACTAGAAACAGGAAGGTATCCGTCAGCACACTGACACACATGAAAACCAATGCCATGTTGTGGGAATAAACAAAAACGTCTCCAGTAGGCTAACACTCACAAAGACTGGACAATGGAACAATGGGGAAACGCGCTATAGACTGATGAGTTCCAATATGAAGTGTTTGGTACCGTAGAATATATGTAACGCGTTCAAAAGAGAAGAATATGCTTCCTGAGTGCATTATACCAACAATAAAGGAAGGTGATGGTTCCATTCTTGTGTGCGGTTGTTTTTCATTAAAGGCCGGTTTATTTAGTGGCAGATAACAGCTAGCAAGATAAATTGATCAGGTAGCAGATATCTCATTTTGGTATATTCACCAAATGTTATCTGAGAGGTAACAAACCAGGACTGTCTAATGTTTTTAAACGGTTAGTATAGCAATGGATAAAACTGAAAGATAGATTTATGTCCGTTGTAATGAAAAAGACAAACACAAATTAGAGTTTCGACTTGAACATAACCTATTATTCTTGTACTGTTCGCTAAATGGAAAATGGTATTAGAAAATGTCATAATAAAAGAAAAAGATCGACCAACTAATTTTGCGAGTTATGAAATAGAATAATTGGATATCGAAAAGTTTAAGTTTCCAAAAAAATACCGATAGAAAAACCTAAAGAACTAAAAATAGAAATCTTGAAAAAGGTGTAAAAGAAATTATAATTTTGTTTTAATGCTTATTTGTATTAAATAGAAATTAATAAAATAAAATTTAGTAAATTTAAAATAAAACCAACAAAATTATTAACAGTACGTCAAGAACAAAACTAAATTAACAGCGATTATCGATGTTTTCAATTCTTTGAACTTCCTCTGTGATAAAAACATCTCCAAAATCTTCAAGAAGTTCCATATTCATTCAGAATATTTCTATATGAAAACAAACGCACGAAATAAAGTGAGGTTATAATATTCGATATATATATTTATCGAGAGGATTTAACAACGGGTACATTTATCCCTCTGATAAGCAATTTACCAACTGCTTTTTATCTGTCAGAAGATGAATAAACACATGTTTGTGTTTATCCGTTAGATGGCGCTACCTGCAACTTTATCAGAATGCGAATAAACCGGCCGTAAGTGGAACAAGGGACCTTGTGAAAATTGATGGAATAATGAGGAACGAGAATTGTCCTGAGAAAATGCTCTGCCATCCGGATTGCGCTTAATAGATAACAATTTTGAGTTGACGCACGATAATATTAAAAATAATTACTTGGTTTCCCCAGAGTCCGGATCTTAATTCGATACACACAGAAGAGAATGTGCATCATCCAAAATCCATCTCTGGATAGTATTGCAGACGGAGTGGAACAATGTCCCTCAAGATACAATGAGGAAATTGGTAGAAAGAATACCACGAGTTGTGAGAGCAGTTACTAAATCAAGAGGTAGATTTTCCGAGGAGACGAAAATATAACTTACTCTATGTTTTCTAATGTTTATTATTACAGTTTCTTTTATGTACACACGTCTAATAAGTCGTAGATGAATAAATATTTCTCTTATAATTGTTTCGTTTAAAGCTTTGAAGCAAGCGTCAAATCTTGAATGAAATATTAAGTGTCCATACTATTTTAAGCGGTAGTGTATATGATCTAAGCTTATGTTTTACTAAGAGGGAGTTGCTGTGCCATTACTGTTAGCTGCGCACTAAATCTCCTTCTATACCACGCATAAGACAGGCAACCAGTTGTTCTTTAAATGTTATAAGTAGAGACCGGATTGTATGCAAAGTGCATTTTTATTTATTATATTTTTGTAGATGTCTTACACTAATTAAACTTCATCAGTGTAATACATCTACATATAGACGTAAAATATAATAAATAAATAAAATATATGCACTTTGTGTATAATCCGGTCTCTACTTATAAGTAGCGAACTACATAATAATAATTTTAAAAATATATATATGTATCAATAATCACATTTGTTTCATTTGCTGGAGATTCAAATAACTAATTTAGTTGATATTACTTCTTTGTTTAACTTTGTCTAGGGATTAGCGGTTGTTAATGTTTAAAGTGAGAAAACCACATTTTTCTACTGCAAGAATGTAGAAATGCTTTCGATACTATATATTCGATAATAAGGTTTTGGAGACTTCCTGTTAACCTCAACCTTGAAAGAACGTTCCCGAATTTTTCAACACACCACTTTCATTTACTTTATTAATATTCCTATCAAACAAAAACGTATCCGGACGCAAATATAGTTTATATTATCGATAGTTAGGTTTTTTAGGTAATAGAATACATTTTACTTCGCTTTTATTGGGCGAACTAACTGATTAAATACAGTCCCTGTCCATTTTATTAGAGCCACCTTATAAATTTAAGCTTCTGTGTTTCCAACGCGATAATTTACAAATACATGTATAAAATTCATGAATAGGATTTATAATACCTATCTAAATACGTTACCTAAATGTCTTTCTAAGAAATTGAGCAAGTGCCACTTAATGACTTCTTGCCTATTATTATCCCCCTCATGAATCATTCTGTACTGTGTAGAAGATGGGCAGAAACAAGATTGAAAGACACAGTAATTCATAGAATATTACTTGGATCGGTTACTATTATAGAAAGAATATTTATCTGTTTATGTAACAACGTTTTTTCCGTATTTACGTGTTGGTGTTGCACTTTAAGTTATTGCTTGTATGCCCTTTATACTTTTTCGTTATGGGTATAAAAAGGACATACCGTATTGAGGCATTGTTGGGTATAGGAATGTATTAATGCACAATGGCAAAGAAAGAAGTATTTAATGAAAGAAAAGATACCCACTACAAGAACCAGAAGAGCGTTTTGCGGCAAGAAAAGAATCACTAGTAATCGAGATGATCGACGTGTCCTGCAATTAGCAATTGAAAACCGAGGTTTTACAGAAAGAAATAAGAAATGTAATGTCCCAACAAGATGTGTGAATATCCACGCAGACGCCCCTTGAAAAAGCCAAGATTAACACCGATGATGAAGCTAGGGTATTAAAAACTGTGAAAACACCCTCTGTCAGTTATGGTGTGGTCCTGTATATCAGTCAAAGGTCCTGGGCATTTTTGCCAAGGCACCAATACAAGCCACCAATATAAGCCTGTCTTGATGCCATATATCAATGATTTAGATTTACATATTCATGCGTGATAAGGGACCATGTCACATGGCCAAATCCATCCAAAGTTATTTTTGGAAACGCACGTTCGCCAGTGTTACCTTGGTCGGAAAATTTCCCCGACCTCACTGCAATTGAGAACGTGTGGAGTGTTCTAAAATCACGCTTGTATTCAAGAAGAAACACTACAGAAAAGCAATTAGTAAGAAATATTGATGATATGTGGTAAAATAACGCCACCATTAGACATACCATTAACGCTTGCATAGACAGTATGCCAAAAAGAATAAGAACAATTATAAAAGTCAAAGGAGTCATTACAAAATATTAGTTATATAGTTGTGACGATGTCTATAAACAGTTCAGAATAAACTTATTCTTGTACAATACGTTTTTCATTGTATACTTCAACAAAATCGCTATTTTAGCAAGTGCACCTAATAAATTGGACAGGGACTGTAAATATTTTCTTTCAAAATATACTTTTAAATTCGTTTTACAATTAAATAAGTGCAAAACGTATTATTCATTCGTGCCCAAAACATTGACATAAAAACAAATGGTATATCGACTGCAGGAGCTGGTTTAAAAAAATTTAGAAAGTTTTAAATGGCAAAAAAATAGCACTCGCATAAAATATATTGTAAATACTTTCATTATACGTTATAAATAGAGCTGATAATAACTCGAAAGCACGTTAGAATACATTAACGTTGATAAGTAAGAGTTTTATTCGCTGTTTGCAATTTTTTTTTCGCGGAAAACATTCTCTAAAACGGACGTTACGTACCCTTCAATACCTCCAATGATCTGCTCCATTTTCTAACCAAGAAAAAAATTCTGAAACGTGCACTGCACTCACTCCCTTTAAACCAACAATTCCAGCGAGACAATACGGCCAGGAAACCGCGTCAGCGACGACTTGCACGGCCAAACCTCGGCGAGTGAATGACATTCATAGCTGATGAATTGGTAATGATACTACGCAACGTACAAGCCTCCGTACGCTTAGCGTACGACACCGATAAGACTACAACAGCACGCCCATCGTCTTTCGGCTTATTTATTTACAAATTCGCCGTTTGCAACGCGGTTATCTTGTGCCGCGTTCGCTTGTAATTCGTGCGGATTTAGGGCGCATATCGCGAGACGTTGTGTGGTTGGCACTGACGGTCGCCGACGTGACCGCGACGGACTGTAGGGGCCCGGCTTTCGTAGATCAAACGGGCGAAAGTGAATCTTGTTCGTAACGCGTCGTTGTACGTATTTACGCAAGCGTTACCACGCGACCGATAGAGTTGGTTTGTAAAACTTGCGCCTCATCGATAGGCAACCAACTCTATGTTTTAGGGTTGTGTTTGAAACGGTACAGAGTGAAGATTTAATGGTTCCTTTTCAGTGGCAAATAAATAATTTTTAAATGTATTTATTGATTCTTAAACTAAGTGCTATACGTTTTTCTAACAGTACCATGCAGTTTATAAAGTTTTACCTTAGTAATCGATCTTGCTATGTTCGATCTCCTTTCACTTTTGAACTGTAATGTATTAGCTTATGCAGATGGCTTTAAGATTTCTCATACTATCAGTTCTGAACGGGACTGTATGCGTTTACAAGCGAAGAATAGAAAATCAACTACCTATAACTACTTCATTGACCAGATAATTACAGCTAGACACTCGTCGGTGAGAGACCCTGGTGTGCTGTTTTATCAAAAGTTATCCTTTGCAGAACACACTGCAGGAATTCTGCTTACAAGTGGTTGGAATTTCTCATACGATCGCGTGGAGCCTTTGGCAAGTTGACAACTATCCTTAGTTTATACTGTGCACATGTTCTTACTAAACTAGAGTACGCGTCTGCGGTTTGGTATACGCACTACCATTATCAGCAAGTCACCCTAGAAAGAGTGCAGAAAAAGTTTTTGAAATTTTTGTCTTTTAAGGTAGACGGTATTTACCCAGAACGTAGCGTGGATAACAGCGGTCTGCTTGATCGATTTCACGCAGGATCTCTAATTGATTACAGATCTGAAGCGCGGGGCAAGTTCTTGATTAGACTGGTAAATAATCACATCGATGCCCCGAAGTTGCGTGCCCATATTAATTTTGTAGTACTACGGTATGGCACAAGAACATGTGTTGCTCTTCAAGTTCCGAGAGCTAGGTCTAACATGTTAGTAAAAGCCTCGATAGCTCACAGGACAAAGAATGCGTATGTATGTCTTCTGTTGTCACTCCTGATTCTGACGAAAGCAGTATTTCCCATCTAGGACTACGTTTTCCAGAATCTCCACCATCTTTTGGTGTTTTACTGTATCAGCAATGCATTTACTTTACTTACATTGGAATGAAATTTCGGTTGTATTGGCATCGTGGAGACCTGGCTTATTGATTTAATTGTTCTAGCTCAACCATTCTAATTTTTCTTTTGATACGGAGATGATGGTGGCATGAGATTTACACTTCCGTGTTGATGAAATATATAACAACCTTTAGGAAGAGTAAAATATGGCACAATAGACACCATTGACATAGAAAGAAAGCGTTCATAGACCACCTACATATAAATACTACTAGCTCTTACAATGTTAATATTTGAACCGTATGAGGCAAATTCATAATTATTCGGAACGTAGCGTTTTAAGAGCATATCGGCTCTCCTTGTCAATCGAGGTACCGGCAGTAAAAGTCCACGTGCTCTTGAAACGCTGCGTTCCTAGTAATTATTAATTTGTGTGGAGTGGAGTTTACTGCAGTACCTGTGAATTATACAACCATATAGTCTTTGCGGTTGTTGTGGTTAACGTCTGCATGGTTTATTTTTATTGATTCCAGTGGCTGAGGTATTTACAGCTGTGGCCAAATGTATTCGCCACTCTCGTTCTGAACGTGTTACACGAATATTATTGTATTTCTAATAAGCAGGGTCGATGACGGACTTAACTAGGTACCTGGTAATGAGGGTTTAATGGTTTATTGTAGGCCATTCTGAGTAAATTAGAAAATAGACGTAAAATTATAATTTCTGAATATTTGTTCAGTCTTTCTTAAACGTTGTAAGAGTAAGGTTGAGCTAGTTAGAGTGAAGATATTGTGTCTGTGTAATACGATAGTATACAGTAAAAAGTATTGCCGAAAACACGCGAATTGACGGAGGTAGAGCGAGGACAAATTGTGGTATTAGAAAAGCAAGGGTTGTCGGTGTCTGCTATTGCCCGACAAGTGAAATGTGCGCGATCGACAGTTAGAACGACGATAAAACGATACAAAGAGAGTGGATCTTTGATAAACAAACCGAAAACTGGTCGAAAAAGGAAGACAACTAGCATAGATGAGCGAGTCTTAGAGCAGATGTCTTTACATGACCGGAAAAAAAGGTCTAAAGAGCTTTCCAGTGAGGTTTTCCGGCTACATAATGTTGCTATTTCTCCTCGCACGGTTAGAAGACGCCTTTGTGAATTAAATTTATGTGGATACAAAGCTCGACATAAACCACGGTTGTCTCTGCTGTAGGCTAAAAGTCACCGCGACTGGACCATTGACAATTGGGCCAATGTTATGTGGACGGACGAGTCAAATATTGAGGTAAGTAATACATAATTATTGTATTTGCGGTATTCTGTATTCAATTCCTGGTATCTACAGTGTTTTTATTCTTTTTAATGGGTTCCAAAATGTAACAGTATTCATGTTTTTGTTGGTAGCTTTGTGATAAACCTTGGCCTCAATACGTGCGACGCAGGTGAGGAGAGGCCTTCCATCCAGACTGTATCATCCCGACTGTCAAGTTTGGGGGTGGTAGCATAATGCTTTGGGGTTCCATGAGTGCAACAGGCGTCGGAGAACTGTTCGTCTGCGAGGGCCGAATGAACAGTCGGACGTACATCGACATGTTGGAAGAAGTTCTGGAACCGTGTGCGTTAAAATTATTCGATAGTGATGAGCCAGAGTATTACTTCCAACAAGATAATGCACCGTGCCATAAATCTCGCGAAGTAATGCGCTGGTTCGAGGAAAATGACGTGCGGGTCCTGGAATGGCCGGCACAATCCCCGGACTTATCGCCAATTGACCATTTATGGTACATTTTAAAGCGAAATGTAGCTAAATACTCATCTACCACAAAGCAATGCTTAAAAACAAAAATATTCGAAGAGTGGAATAAAATCACCCCCGAACAGTGCTACAACTTAGTGACTACAATGAAACTCACAATGAAACATTTTCATCGATCAATTTTCTTTTATTTCTTATATATTTGTCGGAATAAAAAACAAAAAAGGGTGGCGAATACATATGGCCACAGCTGTATGTGCATTTAATGAGTTAGAGACAATAAGAAAAACGATTTTGTTTAAAATATTTTTATTTGTTCCATTTTTATTACATAATAACAATAATAAATAATAATAATCTCAATAATTTTTGGGCAACGCTCTCACAAAATAATGTCAAATATACAATTCATCTAATATTTATAATCTATACAATAACAACAAAATTTATACTTCTTTCAATATAAACTTTATAAGGCTTAAATTTGAATTGTACAATAAATACATCGTTGCTATTATGTTCACTTCTCAATTAAATACGTGATTTATTTTTCAAAAATAAATAAATATATATATATGTATATGTATGGATATTGTAAGTATATAAACTTCTTTGGTGTTTTATATTATTCAAATAGCAAAAAACATGCCTTTCTCACAGCTAAAAATTGTTTTCTCGCTTAATAATAGCTTATTTTATAATTGAAAATGCTCGATTATGCTTGGTCTTTATTGTTCTCGTAGCTTTCAAAGCTTTGGTGTTATCATGTATTGTGCGCGAAGATATTTTTGAAAGGACGTTCAGGCAAATTGTCTCTATATGCATATTGTCGATGCTCATACAAGCAGGCGTACATAAATGCCTTTATTGCCGTAAAAATGTTGGAGGGTATTAAGAGGAAGTTTTATAAAAACTTTAGTTTCTTTCGGATGTTACAAGTACGTATAGTTTGTTCTGAGAAACGAAGCAGTGCAGTTTTAAATCAGTGGAAACATAACCAATTATTAAAAAAAAATAATATTTTAAAATTATCATTTAGATGTAAATAATCCAGTAACATTGATTGTGTAAATAAAGATGAAATGTGAGTTATAATTATAAATAAAATTATAAACGTGTGGTAGATCTTCATATACAGTGGTGTATACTCAGAGCCACCTACTAGATACAGTAGATATGAAGAAATTCGATTTTTCTTTACTTTAGTTCATGGCCAAATCTTTAAAGCTTTAACTTAACTTTTAACTTAAAACTGTATTTCTTTTCTAGACACAGTACTATTTCGTAAAATTTATTATAATAAATAATATTAGTCTGAGTTTGTACTGGCAATTCGTATTTCCGGGTTTGTAGGTTGTCTTCTTAAATAGGTCTAACAACCAGCGAACCGTCTTGAAGATGTCAGTCGCAGTGTTTGGCGAAACGTCGACATATACCTACTCAAGACTACGGCCTACAAGCTCGGAAATATGCGCAGTACAAACCTTTGAAAATATTTGTCCAAAATTACAAATTTTCATATTCGTTATTATAGTATAAATGTAATTACGAGGGTAAGTTGAAAAATTCGGTAATTAACTATGAGATGGCGTTGTGTGAAAGTAATCTTCGACGTTATTGTATGACTTGATATTTCAATAAGATACGTGTTACTTCTGCAGAAAGTGTGCACTTAATTTTGAAAGATATTGTTAAGGCTACAGGTATCTCCAGAAAACGGGTAATGTACGTTTAAAATGTTAAATTGGAAATGTCTAAACAGTGTGCAAGATGGGTGCTGCTTTTGCTCATACCATTGCTATGCCTTAGTTACCGAATTTTTTAGCTTGCCCTCGTATATTTCGTCCATATTTATACAAAGGCGTGAGTATTACTGTCTAATACTCTATATATTTCCTTTTGGATAAAAAGGAGTATCTAGAAAAAGTGTCACCTCACCCTGTATATAATACGTAAAATATTTTGAATTAACAGAAAAAATTCGTCACAATTATAGAAATGAAAATAAAAAAACTAAATGAGATCCGCATAAAATTTAAAATAAGAAACGTCAGCTGGATTTCTGGCTTTATTATTTTTGCGCTAAATTTATCACATTCTGCACGCCTCGTTGCAAGTTTGTTACGAATTGTCGAACTTAACGATGCGTACACGAAATATATAGATTCCTTTCTTTCTCGAAGTGCACGCTTATATTTTCGATTCTATAGCTTGCAGCTGCTATCTAACTAGTCATTTCGACTCGAATTAAGGCCCCGCTAAGTTTCGATAAATTTACTTACGAGATAATTAAAGAAAAACGTAATTAACACAGTGCTCGATTAAGACAAAGACATCTCCCGGTCTAAACCGCGTTTGCCGAAGGAGTTTTTAAGCTCCCCGTATCAATATTGTGGACTTCAGGCATTTCCACCGCTTCCGGTGGCACCGTCGCTATACTGCCATCTTCATCGTTAACAGAGACCCCTAGCGTCGCTCCTAGTTTCGCCGAAGCTTGCTTGAAGGTGTCGCTTAGCTTATCCTGGACCACGTTGATGCACATGGACATTAAGGCCAATCCGAAGACGAGGTAAACGATGGTGAAGATCATGAAGGTGTGATGTTCGGGCACGAAGTCGCCGAAACCGATGGTCGACATCGAGATGAAGACGAAGTAGAAGGAGGTGAAGAAACTCCAACCTTCCAACCAGTTAAAGGCGACAGCTCCTAGGATTATGTAGGAGACCAGCAGGAACAAGGCTAAAGAGATTGGAAGATTGAATTGGTCGTCTATTTCGAAGTTGGACGGTGCTGGCGTTCCTGGGCTACCGGTGCCGGCCTCGGGATCATCTACTTTCACGTTGGGCTCGAATGCCGAGGGGCGGCGAAGGTGGGCGATGTCGTATACGATTTGGGCTCCTTTGAAGATCTCCTGTAACACAAAAAAAAAATCGAAAATGCTATTTGTGGGGTATTATTAAGCGTAAAGTATGCGAACACCAATATAAATCCAAACAAGAATTAAAAGCAATACTTGAAAGAGTATGGGAGGACATTCCAACTTCAATCTGCCATAAAAGGATTGAAGCTGTTATAAAAGCCCGTGGGAGGCCAACCAAAATATTGAATTTCTAGTTTTTAGTAATAAATATTTGCTTTTATAATATTTGTTTTACTTCTTCATTGTGTATGTTAGATAATTGAAAAAATTGGGGGTGCCTAATAATTGTGTCCCGGCCTGTATTTTGTGGTGTATTATCGAAATATCTAGAATCGAACAAATACCGCCAATATCAAAATATGTATGTAAAAGTGGTATTAAAAGACAATAATACCTTAACAATGAGTTTTCAAATAATAGGATGTGGTTTGTAAATATTTCGTTTTAAAGAAATGTGATATTTTTGAATATATACGTCAGTTTTGTCAGGTTTCACTTGTATGTACTTCAATAAAATTTTATTAATCAATTTAATTTAATTGGTGAGAAGTAAATTGAAGTAGTTCAACAGTTGGTACTAGTAATAGGAATTTACCTCAACATGAGTAGTCTTCCGGACTCTCCTACATCGTCCGGTGTAACACAGTCTCCTGAAGAAAGCCCAAACGTACTTGATACATCTGGTGAAGAGTTTGCCGAAGTCAGTCAAAATTATCAAAAACAGGGGAATTCCGATGAGGGCGTACAGGATCGTTAGACCTTTTCCTAAGGTGGTGATGGGGTAGAGGTGTCCATAACCTGTAATTAGGACAGAGAATGTGGTTGAATAAAATACAACGTGATCTAAAAGGGTTGTTTAAGTTGGTAATTTAGGGGCACCTTATTGCTGTAATTTATTTGAGTAACAAATACATTGGACCGATGACTTTTGTCGGCTTTTACTTACCTTGGAACACACAAACAGATGACTAGTTTTTATGGAATGAATTTTTTTTAAATGAATTGTTAAATTATGATCTATCACCTTTAAACACAAGATCTTAGTGGATGTTGTTTCCACGTCGCCTTAATGTTTTAAGCCCTATTTTTAAAATGTACATTTATATCGGAGATTGTTTTGTCAAAAAGTTTTAGTTCCATTTTTAAATCATAGGTTTTACAACGTAAATGATATTCGCAGCAAATGTAGTTTGCACTGATGATGATGTTCGTAAGATGGACGAAACGTACATATCATGATGATGTACCATACTCTATCGTATCCAGGATTCAATGGTTTTTTGCTAAAATTTTACCATCTTTTTTTTAATATTCTCCCTAATATTGTTTGGTTCACGCCCTTATTATATTTTCTCTTTTTCTTGGAAGCATATAATACTCCATTTTTTTTATAAAGTTACTGGCCGTGATCAAAACTTACTAACCGACTTCACTTGAAATGGGTTACGCATGTCTTGGAATTCGTCCCCGTCACCTCGCAGTAATACAGAATTATTGAATCATTGAATCGATTCAAATTGAAAAAATTGATATGAGGATAGGATTTTGTAGTAGTATTTAAACAAGGGTAGAGAATACCATTAGACAGCGATAGCATACTGCGGATTGGATATGGTATATCGAGTCGAACATCTGACACACAATCGCCCTGTAGAATAGCATGCTTATTTCCTCACCTTCTTAACTTACAGAAATCTTATTCCATCCTCCTTTTATTCACAATTAAACGGCTATCGTCAGGTTTTATTAGTAAACGATTTAACTTAATCAATATTGAGCAATACTACCAATAAGGAAGGAACAGAAAATATCATGGGAATGGGCAAATTATCTAATAATCTGGATTTACAATAAAGGAGAGCAGATCCAATGCAGGAACTATAGAGCTATATGTTTAGCACAAACAAGCTACAAATTATATACAAGCATACTACAAAAACGACTAAGAACTTATGTTGAACAAAGACTAGAGGCAGAACAGGCAGTGTTCAGGTAAAAATCGCAAGAATTACAAATGAAGAAAGGATTAAAATAAGGAGATAGTCTAAATCCACTCCAATTCATACTAATGATGGGCAGAATGGTGAAATGAACAAAAACACAAACCGAACAGCTCAGCGCAATAATAGGGTACAGAAATCTAGAACCTGTACGAGTAAGTAGCTTACTATATGCAGATGATGTGGTCCTGATTGCAAGTCCAAGAAATAAAATACAAAAGCTAGTGGACGAAGGAAATAGAAAACGCGAAGATGGAAGTAAACTTAAATAAAACTAAGGTAATGACCGTAAATGAAAACCGAGACAATAGGGTGAACAAAGAAATTAAGTGTGGAGGCAATACATCGGAGAAGGAATCACATGATTATTTGGGAACATATTGACAGACGACGGAAAAATAGATAGAGAGTTAATAAACAGAGCGAATAAATCAACACGAATATACTGCTCTTTAAATGAGATAATTTTAGGAAGCAGAGATGTTGATATGGAGACATAAATAAAAATATATAAAACTATAACAATCCTGGCAATAACGTATGCATGTAAAAACTGGACATTGCGAAAGAAAGATGGAGTAAAGATAATTGCAATGGAAATGAAACGCCTAAGAAGAATAGAACAATGGGATAGGATCAAGAAGAAAAATAACAAAGCAAGAACCAATAATAATTACAAATTACAAGAAAAATAATGGAGATAGGACACCTAGAAAAGAGAAGAAGAGGAAGATCTAGGAGGAAATGGATGGGCCAGATAAAAGAAATCGGTAGAAGAAAAGGAAGAAAATTAGAGGAAATGAAAGCAATGGCAAGATATAGAAGAGAATGGGGAAATGGATATAAAAAGAATCGGAATCCCCATCTAACACATGGAAAGGTATAAGGATATGATAAGGAGAATATTGGACTACCCCAAAATTTGCACGTCATTCGTTGCATTTTCGTTTCCCTGCTAACTATTTCCTAATTTCGCTAAACTCTTCACTTTTGAGAAATACATGAAGACCATCACAATAGTCTCTCTTGTCGGATTTAGATCTAGTGCCTGCCGACCTTTGAAGACGAATTGTAGCTCCTCTTGGTTTCATGAAACTATTAATGCTGGAAGATATAAGTATGCGAATAATTTTGAACCATTTTCTAAATCACGTAATTTCAGAGGGAAATCATTTGGATATCTTCACCAGTTTCCTTAATTTCCATGCTAATTTTGTAAGTCCACCAACACCACTAGTACATGTTGATCGCTCTGTGAAAAGTTCAACGGAAAAGTTTTTGCTTTCGTTTGTAAAAAGAGTGCAGTAGAGTTCTATTTACGTAGAAGAAAATATTTGCCTTTGTAACTTTAAACCGACAAACATGGAATTTCTTTTAATTCCTTCGGATTTCGATTACGCCACGCTAAATTTAAGTCATGCCATCTATTCCATGTTCACTACGTCATTGCTAGTCGCATAAATCGTCCGAAAATAAATCAAAAGGAATACAAATATACGTATCGGATTTTAGAAGCGTTGCGTCAAAGATTATCCTGTTTAAATCCAGTTTCCTTTTTTCTTTTTTGTTCCATAACAATTTTAATCTGCATGTGGAAACTAATCTTTGATATTGGGGATCTTAGAGATCTTGTGAACCTTTGTCATATGTACTCTGGAAATCGTAAATCATTCTTGTGCAATTTGAACGAGGTATTAGATTTATGCATGTTTTAATGGTGGGCAATAAGGTTACAAATACGTACGTTATTGTCAATAAAATACTACTAGCGAAAGCTTTAAAATGACTCGTTTTACGCTCTGTGTTTTTTGTGATATATAAATATTGTTTATGCAGATTACCGAAAAACGAAAACGTGTTTACATTTGTGAAGACGTAAGATTTAGTGGATTTATTGAACTTGTTTCGAATGTTGAATGTATTGGGTTTAAGTTTTAATTAAATGAATGCGTAAAGAATGTGTGCTTTCTCTTCTAGATGGAAGATAAATTTTCTTCCTTTTGAAGCTAATAAAGCTATAGAAGCGAAGAAGTTCTTTTAATATGGCAGTCAATAAGTAATATAACACTAATAATATATTTTTATTTATTGCTTTTAAAGCATGATGTAACAGAAATGTGCATTTACACTTGTTATTCATAAATTCTTGCTCAATTATTTAAATAATGGTCTTGTATTAAGAACAAAATTCGTTGGGATCTCTTGATTTCTTGTTTTAAAATAGTTCATATATAAAGTTGGGTGAAAGGGCAGTTAAATACGAAGGATGTTTCCAAAGTTTCGGGAATTTAGTTAGAATTGTTTTATTTATGGAAGTGAAGTGTGGGTGCTGTATTAGAAGACGGAAAACAAAATAATGTCAACGGAGATGATGTACTGAAAACGCTGCCGTAAGAAGACATTATTAGATCATGAAAGAAATGAAAGGATAAGGGAAATAATGCAATTTGACACATCATTGATACATGATACAGAACGGAAACAACTATTGTGGTATGGCCATATGAAGAGAATGGACAGTCATCATCAATACAAAGGATTTGGAAATGAAAGCCTGCTAATAGAAGGAAAGAAGGACGACAAAGAAGGTGTTGGGGAAAAGGAATTAAGGAAGCGAGCGAGGATGGTAAAAAGCAATTGCTGTGTATGTCGTGCCATCGTGACTGAAATGAGTTTCCTATAAAAATCGACTACGTAAAAGGTAACTTTCACATCGGAAATGAATTAGAATGCCCAGAAATATGAGCGATAGACAAATGATATTAGTGTGACTATATAATGGCCTTTCGACCCTTATACCGCTGACGGTGATCAATTCTAACGTCGTATTCGTATTCGACGGGGTCGATTTTCTTAAAAAAACTCACTGTTATTTTGATCAAATGAAACTGAGAAGCTTCTTTTATCCGAAAAATTTTTTCTATAATTTCAGAACGTACCCAGAAAGTATTCACTGTGTAATTAAGGGATACTTATATTTGAAGGTAGTTAACGTTTTCCTGAAATGCTCCAGTCTCTTCAAGCGGTCGGAAAAATAGAATGTTTCGGGGTCTGCAAAATAGACATCTGCAGCGGCAATGACCTCCACATTTGAGTGATTTTTTCAGATTTGGGAATAGAAAGTCACTGGGGGTAAGTCCGGTGAATATGGAGGATGAGAGACTAATTCGTAGCGCAAATCATTCAATTTGGACACGACGATGCGGGATAAATGAACCGGTGTATTGCCGTAGTGGAAAAATGCTTTTTTCCGCGGCAAACGAGGCCGTTTCTCCTTCAATACTGTATTGAATTGGGTCAATAAATCACCGCAGTATTGCCTCGTGATCGTTCTTCCCTTCTGCAGATAGTCGATGAGGATTACAGCTGGTCTTTGGTTACTTCGGAGCCGATTCGCCCGGAAAACTCCACTGCTTGTTCCTTGGTCTCCGGTATGCGGTGATGGATCCAAGTCTCATCCGCGGTTACGAAACGCATGAAGAAATCCCTTGGATTGCGTTGGATCCTGGCCAGACACTCCTCTGAAACGGTCACCCGATTTCGTTTTTGCTCCGGTGTAAAATTTCGTGTAGGATATGGGCAACGCGTTCTTCTGACATGCCTGTTGTCTCTGCTATCTCTTTCAGCTTCAATCGGCGACCGGCTAACACGATATCATGGATCTTGTCCACCATTTCATCGTTGGTAGCGGTTTTTGGGGGTTTACAGCGTGGTTCGTCACTTTTGCTTGTGCGGCCACGTTTGAACTCGCTCACTCAGAAGCTGATGGTTGAAAATGATGGAGTACATCGCCATGAATCTCTAGCAAAATATTTCGAATGGCCGTTTTCCCAGTCATCTAGAAGTGTTCTATCACTCGATTTTATCCATTTTTACGACTTCCTACGCAAAACACATTTTGAAACAACAACTATTGACAGTAGACGTCTGAAATTTTGACAGGTGCCATCTCTTGCCGAATCCCGAAACATTTCAAGTGCCCTCGTACTTAATACGTATAAACAATAACACATTTTATATCATTCTTGTATATGTAAATTTAGACTTCATTGTATAAATTCTCTATCAACACTTACTATATTCCCAGTGTATTTGCTGTGTTTTCCAATTCTACAATCTGTTGACGTTCTATTTACCAAATCTAACGTCAAAATTTTGAATTATTACCTCAGATCGATACTATGAAACTTTACGAAACGCTTTAAAAAGCTAAATTTAAACCAGGAGCTATTCCCCGAAAAGAATGCCCGAAATTTATTGTTTCAAGGAGTAAATTTCGATACAATTCGCTTGGTTGGATAAATAAAAACGATGGACTCCCATTTCACTAACTTACATAATTGCTTTTACATTCAATAAACTTGTTATTGGCTATATTTCGCGCAACGGGATATTAGGCATTGCTTTCGAACTGGAAATATTGCATATTAGTTTTGTGTTTGCTTATACAAGGCATTATTTCCGTGCTAATGTTGGAGAGTACGTTGTTGGGGCTTGCGTAGGAACCGATTCGTGCGGGTCTTGTTTAATGATGTAAATATTTTGAAATCTTTATCGTTTCTAATTAGGTTGATCTTAAACTTAAGCAGAGTGGATTTGTAATATTGTATGTAATATTTATCAGAGCTAGAAGTTTATATATATATAAAAAAAAAAGAATTATAGCTCTTATTACGCTCCTAACAAATTGTCCTATATAGTTGTCACTTGCCATAATACTTTGACAATTTTTTAAAAATAATTTATTTCATTTTTGTTTTTTTTATTGGTCATTAATAACTCACTCTCTTTAGACATATATTTTACTAAGTTTCCAAAGCGATACACCATGGCATTTTTGTTGAAAAACAGTTTTCTGTTTAATTTTGTTGTTAAGGATATTTGAAAATATATATGTGCTTGTGGATTATGAAAAGAATTACTTCTAACATTGAACTTTTACCAAATCGAAAGTTACAGCGTCCTCAAGGATGAGATGCCACCGATTTTGTCATGTGATGTAAGTCTTGAGAAATTGCAATCAACCGAAGGAAATTTTTTCCATTTTGGCGTTAAAATTGTGCTGTACACATCTAAGAATATCAGTGCATTGATTTGGAACTATATCTGAGACTAGTGGAATTTTGGCAAATTTTTCAATTCCTACAAAAAATATCTTACTTCGTATATGAATAATAAATTTGTAAATACAGTAAACGCTCGCTCATGTAAATACCCGATAGTGGAAACGTCGCCGTCATGTAAACAGAAAATTGTTACTATAGGATCAAATGGAACACCCGGTAATGTAAACAAGCTTGCACCACGTACAATTCGATAATGTAAACAGTTTAGTGCACCGGTTATTTCCCGATTCACGTGCGTGATTGAATTGATCAAAAGAATGTTTACGTAAACGTTTTCGTGTAATAAAGTAGTGTGCATCTGAAATCACGCCAGAACACATGTGACATCCACGTCCAATAAAAGGAGGCCCGGGAAATCGCAGAACTTTAAAAAATGCCCAAACACCTAGAATGGAAAATTGTCTGTATAAATGGTTTTTAAAACATAAGGATAATCATATTCTAAAATGCAAAATCGAGTGTCTGTACCCGATAAATTGAGTTCTTTAATAAAGGATATAAAAAGAAATCGCACAGGATAATGCACAAGATCTTGGTGGAAATTCAAGTTCGGTGTTTAAACTTATCGATTTTAAGAAAATTGCTGCAGCATCTGCATTGCTTCAC
Organism: Trypoxylus dichotomus; assembly: GCA_023509865.1. Lineage (NCBI taxonomy): Eukaryota > Metazoa > Arthropoda > Insecta > Coleoptera > Scarabaeidae > Trypoxylus > Trypoxylus dichotomus. The sequence goes on from CM042078.1 coordinate 6,728,530, forward strand.
CTGTTATATATGTTCTAGCTTCGTCTTGTTGAAGGTAATTCTGTGTTATTTCTTATTTCTGTTAATGTACCGCTAAAGAAATAGGGCCAATAATTCACCTTAGGCTAATCGCACACCATACACCAATTTTCTGCGGATGAAGAGGTTTCAACATAGAAATTGTGTGGTTGGTCAGTTGTCCACATCCTCATATTTTGTGAGTTAACATATACATTCAGATAAAACCATGATGAGAGGAAATGTGACAATGATGGCGATCTATGCGTCTGAAGAAGGAAAAACTGACGCATTCAAAGCCTTTTATGAAAAACTACAGAATGTAATGGATAAATTCAAAAAAAAACTGACCAAGCAATCTTGATGGAAGTAATTGGATGTTACGAAGATACATGTAACCAAAATGGAAAAATACTTACCTTCATAAATTAAAAAAATACACTTGCTTTACAAGAGGACGGAGATCGATAATAGACTACATAATTTACAAATAACAAATTAGCTGGTCAAGTAAAAGACACAAGGGTATATAGAGGACCAGACAAAGTGCCTAGAATCTGAAGTGAAGAAATGAGACAAGGAACAGCTAATTGGTAGGGTAAAAGTTTTAAAGTATGAATTATAAGAGTAACAGGTTGCGATATTTCTTCGATATCATCTTATGTATAACTCCATATGGTTTCATTTAACTTATTTTGGTTTCTTAATTTGTCCATAATTGGTATTTGAGACAAATAGATCTTCTCTTCTTTTACTAACCTATTTTATTATTTGCAAAACATACTAAACCAAAACAAAGAGTAGGGGCCGTATAAATTCTGCTTTAAATCTCTTATATCTAACAAATTCCACCTTACCAATGGTCGATACGACGGTAATACTGTAGATAACCCCATTCAGGAAGCTCCACGACCTTTGCCCGGTATAAGTATGAACCCCAGCTTCATGAGCGGTATGCAACTCCTCTTCAAAGACCCGTAACCTGTTCCTAGCTAGCGATTTCCAGTCTTCTTCTCTTAGATTATGGCTTTTAATCCATAGTAAATCGATAAAATCCCTCTTCACCCTCTTAACGCCGCACTTATAGAAATTTTCGAACGCTCCCTCAACGAACTTGAAGATGACGCCTCCCAATCCGCAGATCACCATCAAGATGACCAGTTCGCAGAAGCATTTCCGTTTTAGCGTTTGGATCCTGTTGTACTCCTCGATCATGTCGATTTTGAACTTTCTGTATTCGTTTACGATCTCTTTAAGCTTGAAGTACTTGTAGATGGTGACGATATCTCTCCATTTCATGGTGATGTTGATGACCTGCTTAGTTTTGATAACTTTAGATGTTTTCGGATCGAGAATTTCTACGATTTTGTTGGAGGAGTATTGTTTGCACAAGGGTTTCCGTTTTAGGTGGGATATCTGCGGCTTGGGGGGAGCTTGACGTCTACATGGTTTCGCTGGGGCGATTGTTTTCTGTTCGGCGGAAGAAGTGGACTTGACGCTGTCGGTGGAATATTTTCTCGACGTGGAACTTTCGCGTTTTCTTTGTATTTCTCTTTGAGCGCTCTGTTTTTGAGCTTTACGGAAGCTCTCGAGCAATTCTTCGTCTGTCAAATCTCGCGGCACAGATTGACTACGTTTCTGATTGTTTTTGATCTTATTGTACCTGTCTCTACTCGATTTAATCTTTTGCTTGGCTTTATCGAGCATGGAGATGAATTCGGTTTGACTTACGTTGATTAGGTTTTCGATTTTGTCGATTCTTGTTGTCGCGTGCTCTTCTGTGGTGGTACTCGAGGTTTTCGCAGAGTCTATGGGAGTTATTTCCGTGTTTTTCTCATCGATTAGAACCTCAACGTTTCGGATCACATCTTCAGTACTTACTTTAGCTTCCTCCTCGCTTTTTGATGGCGTCTCATATTTTTTCTCCTCAACCTTTTCATCCACATTTCCCACATCAGTTTTTTCATCGTTACCTTCGTTTAGGTTAACACTAGCAAGCGTCTTCGGCGTGATATCGCTGCTGGTCTTCTTGATACGCCTTCGGCGACGTTCGGGCGTCTTCGGCCTCGCCATTCTAACCTCATCCTCGTCGGACGATTGGTTTAAACGGGCATCTCGTAGTGGTGTCAATTCTCGTTGCTTCGACAGGCTCGATGATCGCCTTCTGATTAGGTTTCGTCTTTTTCGCACGCCCGAAACACCAAGCACCTGTTCGACGGGGTTCGCGGTTTGTTTCGGTTCGCATTTCGCGTCGGATTTTTCACCGTTTTCCGATTTTTCGACGTCGTTTTCGCCGGGAATTTCGGCCGGTGTTTGCGACGGGTCCATGCCGGTGGCAGACTAAAGTTATATTTAGATCAGTCGTGCGTGTTTTTGGGGAACGCGAATTGGACCGACCGATCCGTATGTGAGCGTATGTGTGTGTGTGTGTGCGTGTGTGTTTGTGTGCGTGTCGTTTGGCGCGGATGTTGTTGGCATAGGTTGGTGTTTCTTGAGCACTAAAATGTACGTCTGAATTTGCGAGAAAAAAAATGGATTTTGGGTAATAGAAAGACTATCTGTATTTCAGTACTTTTTTTGAGTTTGGAGAACTATATTATGTGTCAAAAAAGTAATAATAATAATAATAGTACTAATTTATTGAATGTCTAACAGATAAATATCCAAAAGTGGACAAAATAATAAAGATAATACCATGCGCACCATTAGTATACTTTCGACGTGTCAATGGGCGTAATTGTGAGCAAGAAGAGGATGAAATACGGTTTCTATAAGTTAACAAAGTCGCGAAATACGCATACTATTCTGCAGGGTAATTGTGTGCCAGTATGCCAGCTCTGTCTGATGGTATCCTCTCCCATTGTTAGCGTATTAATCTGCTTTATATGTATCAAGATGATATGTGGACAACAATTGACTAACACTGAGATGGATATAATTCGTACGTAGCGTGACAAAAATTGGTCAGTTGCAAAGATAGCAGCAAATTTGAGCAGAACCCGTCCTAAAATTCATAGATTCTGAAATAAAGGTGAAAATTACGGAAAAGCACGCAAATATAAAAGACCCAAAGCGATAACAGAACGTGAAGCTTGCATCAAACAAGCAATGACTGCTAGACAAATATCACAAGCAGTAACTGCAAACACGAATCTGCGAAATGTTCAGCGTCTGCTGAAAGCGACAGCTCACTCAAAACTAAAACGATTGCAAAGGAAACCTTCTTTAACTCGTGAACATAAAGAAGCCATATTAGCATTTGCAATCGCGCGTTTGCATTGGCGTAAACGCTGGTGAAAACTCATTTTTACTGATGAAAAAAGGTTTAATTCAGATGGCTATCAGTGTTATCGGCATGGTCTAAGAAATGAGGAAGTAGTTCTGAGTCGTAGGTGGATGGGTGGTGATAGGGTAATGATATGGACCGGTATAGAGTATAACGGAAAAAGTGACATCAAGTACTATTATGTAATATATTCCCTTCTGTAGATCATCCTCTGTTTTTGTTAGGAGTACTAAGTCATGAGCATATAATATAGAGTTTAGGATGATGTTCTGCTCTAAATGTACTCCTTTAATGCATTCCATAAGGATATACGTGTTAAATAATGTTGGCAACACACAGCAGCCTTATCTAACTCCTTTGTTTGTTGGTATTTCCCTAGTTAATCATCCACTTATATCTACCATAATTCTGGTAACAGTGTATAAACGTTATATAGCTCCTATTAAATGATGTGGATATCTCTGTTCTTTCATAATAGCCCATAATTTCTCTGTTTACATCATTGAAACCTTTCTCGAAGTCTATAAACCCTATGTGTGTTTCTCTGTTGTGTTCCCTGTGCTTTTCTATAATTTTTTGTACAGTGAAGCTCATTTTTCCAGTGATAATATTTCGGTTAAATGTAGCACTGATGCAATTTCCTCTTTCAACAAGTGTAACAAAGCCATGCCTCTTAATTAGCTTCCCGTAAGATGTTCCTCGCAAAGGATAACAGTCATTGTTCTTATATGAGAGATATTTCAAAAGTTTGTACTAAATCCGTTCAAGAAGTTTGATCTGGAGGTTATAGAAAGGTCTTTATGGTATCAATGCTAGTAAAATCCTTGCAAGTGTGAAAAACGAATCCCAATACCTCAAAGGCAACCGTCGCAGACCGTCTGAGACATGACTAGAGAAGGTCAACTTTTCATTAGATATCACATAGGAATCTTTAATAGAAGACTAATTAGCAATACTAATATTGTTAATGCAATACGGAGAATAGATTCTAAGCATCCTTCTTGTAAAAGACCTAAAGAAACATTTACGTTATAGACAGTCAACGTCAGTGAAGGAGTTAATGGCATGGTAGATCTTGATGTCGAAGTGCAATTAATTGATTTTAGCAGATTATCAATGTGTATGTTAAAGAGCAGCGGGCCATAATTCATCCTCCAGGTTGATCTAGAAGTGGAGTAAATAAATCTGTTTCTCCAACAATCCATGGTGATCTCTCAGGTCGAATACACGAGAAAAATTAGTGTAAATAACATTCAGTTGACCACCTCCATCTATAATCTTAGCTATGGTATGGGAAATCTGCTCCAAGTCAATTACAGTAGATCTATTTTACATAAAAGCCATGCTGAGATGTAGAGAGATGCAATTTAGTGCCATAAGATGTACGGTTATAAATTAAGAATTCAGAAATTCATTTGGACATTGTAAAGTTTGCATATTTCATAAGATAAATGTTTTCTTATTAGCCCAGATTGAACAATTAATTTTATCATACAAAGGAATGGAAGACCTTTGAAAAGAAAATTATTAACCAGGAATCGTTTTGCTCTGACACTATTGCTAGCAACTTTATTAGTTTACACCAGAATATTTTTGCACAAAATCTCACGTAACTAATCGCGTGAGATTCCGAGAAATGACCCCCGTTGAGTTCGCGAAAATAGCGGCTTAAAAAAATATCAATCGCGTCCAAGTTGGATTCATCTCCACGTTTCTGCGAAGATCCGAAAGCAAAACAACAGAAGATCGACGTGAGGCTTTTAAAAAATTTGTATTCGTTGCTGATGGATTTGGGGCCTTGCCAAATGGTAAACTGGTAATAAAAACCCGAAGAGAGGAAAAGAAAGAAGAGAGAAAACGAATTTTTCTATCGTACATCGAAATTCTAAAAGCCAGATTGATAAATTATTTCCTTCCTCGTTCGAATCGTATCTATTCGAAGTTTAATGGATAGTTTATGTGTAAGGGAAATATTACTTTTCTCTTTGGATGTTTTTGTGTTTATTTTTTTGTTGACATCTCATCAAATTAGAAAGATCTTTGTTTATTTGAATATATTAAGTGTTCTTCATGACAAGCATATATTAACCATTTCAACTAAACGCAGCGAATTCTTAATTATTCAGAAAATTGTAAGAATATTGGAAATGAAACTTTAGTCGATAAAGAAAAACTAACGTTTCCACCTCTTCACGTTAAATTGGGTCTTATGAAGCAATGTGTTAAAGCTCTAGATTTGCAAAGGGGCTGGTTCAAGTACATTTGAGAAGCCTAGACTTCATTCAGTATGGTCGCGAACAATTTCTTGGAAACAAAAAAAATCTCCAATTATAGAAATCTAGTGAAATCAATATTTTAAAAATTTCACCGCCTAGGTTGTAACGTGAGTATAAAGCTTTATTTCCTTCATAGTCGTCTTGATAGGTTTCCTGAAATTTTCCATCAAGATTTAAAAACCGTGGAATCTCAGTACCAAGGAAGATGGGATCCTCATATGATGGCCGACTATTGTTGGAGTGTTCAAAGGGACTGCCAAAGCAAAATACACATCAGAAAGTGCAGCAAACGAAAATGTATTCCCTGATTGTTGTTTGTTTGTAACAACGTAGCCACATTAGTAATTTTTCAAAGAATATACTACGGCATAGAGCTAAATTTTGGTGCGATACACAAGCACTAATATGGTTTTCGGATTCAGCACATTCAAACTAATAAAAAACAAGTCTGATGAAGAAGTCAGAAATTATAATCTCTACGTTCACTCAGAACGCTCATAAACTGTCTTCTTTCACTCATTTTAATCCAAGGCACTGTTGTAAACAATTTTTAAATTGATTTTCTAATGATTTACGATCCTTATTGTGTTGATAAAAACACATCGTCACAAACAGTCATCAATCACGTTTAAATAAATAACGAATAAAACATGCAATTGAAGAGATCAAAAAGTATTGCAGTGCTTTTATGTTTCTCAGTGTATGTTCAACGAATGACTGAAAGCTTTAATATAACGTTCCTAGGCAAATGAATTGTTATTGCTAATAAAAGAAGTAGAATTTAAATCTACACGTGAGCCACTGTGTTTGTTTGTATTTATCCAGTTAACGTGTTCCTACCATGTGTTTAACATTTTAAAATCCTGGTAATTAAAATTCAATAATAAAACCCATTTCGAATTTGAAAGCCGTGCTAATAGATTACATTTATCGGGAATTCTCAAAATTTTGCAACAGATACCATTGCCCAAAAAAAAACAAGACGTCAGCTACGAAGAAAAAACTTAACATCAAAGAGAAAATTCTGGGAATTTTTTTTTTTTGGAGAAAGGATCCAAAAAGATTTTCAAAATTTTATTTACGATACGATCTTTGGAAGGGAAATAAATTTTGATTAGTGATTATAATTTTAGAAAGGCTAATAAGATTCAGGAAAATATTGGAGTGACCTCTACCTCTTTTACGACGACGTCATCGAAATTCACGTAATTCTAAAGAGAGATTATTTGGAGGTGTCAGACGAAAAAACGCTCGTTTAATCTATAATTAGTTCGTGGATATTTCGAGAGATGGCACGAAAACAAAATTCAGTTTTTCTATCTGGTAGGAATGTAAGAATTTCGAGACGGTAGGCACAAATTCTATTATAGTCCGCAAATAAAACGCGCCTACAACTTTGATGTATGCTAGACGCATCTTGTATGCAACTGGTTTAACGGTGGTGCAAGATACGTTAAAACTTGGCAAATTTCTATACTTCCTGCAGTTACGACTGGAGAAATAAAGTAGCTACATGAGTTTGATGTGAGAACAAGTATAAATGATGACTTAGTAGACGCATTTGATGGATAGTTTCCCTGGAATGGTTATTAGTTCAATCGTGTGAGCGACTTTTAATAGTTCGTATCCGTTTCGGATGTTGGCTACCATACATGCTACTTAACCTTGTTTGCTGCTGCTTGGAATAATTTAGCGTATTCATACCGAATCAGGTGTCAATTTTTCAACCAAGAAATTCGTCTTCTACCAACACCCTCCTTTCTCATTACTTTTTCATGTAGAATATTCTACATAGATTAAATCTGTTCTCATTTTCCATTATGTATCCTAAGTATTGTAGTTTCCAAATTTTCACGGTATTAACCACTTCCTTTTCTTTTCCGGACCTTCTCATAACTTTCATGTTTGCTATGTGTTCTGTCTACGGCATTGTTAGTATCCTGCGATATAGTCAGATCTCAAATATTTCCAATTTCCTTGTTGTGGCTTCAGGAAGCGTCCATACTTCTACCCCGTAGAGTAAAACGGAGAACACATAACAGCGCAGGTGTCTTACCTTCCTGTTTAATGTTAGATTACGGTTTTTGAGCAGATTTTTTCATTTTATTATAAGTAGACCAGACCTTTTCGATTCTGCTACATATTTCTTGTGAAGATATCGATTGACTTAATTGATCTGTGCATTTTTAGGTAATCTGCAAGGTAATTTTTGAAGCCTAAGATTAAGTCATTGAAATATATGTATATTAAAAAGTAAATGAGCCAGGTTAGATCCTTGAGGGACACCAGAAGGAATTAAAAATGTATGTGAGGAATATCCACTGTAAAAGTAGATGCCCTCTGGTTTGCCAGATACGATCTTATTAACTCCGAAAGTGATGGAGAGAGGACAACACACGGGCCTAGCTAACAACTAACAACACGCCGTGATCTACGGAATCGAGTGCCTTTGAAAAGTTTGTTTGTTTCTGTTGATCCATAGTTGATCAAAGCTACTGAGTTATATATACAAAGTTTGTTATAGTAGGATCGACCAGTAACACTCGTATATCCATGTTTCTGTATAGATAAAAGAGGTTGTACATTTCTATAAACTCAGTTATATACGTTCTAGCATTTCACTAAACCACACATTATACTTATAGGTCTATAAATTTCTACGCTATATTTATTTTCTTTCTTGGAAAGTGGGATCATCTACGTTATCTTCCAAATATGAGATAATGTAGAAGTTCTTAGAATTAAGTTAAATAAAGGAGTTAGAAGTTGGAAGATAAGCTTACTCGCTATCAAACCAGGAATAATATCTTCTCTTGAAGTCATGTTCTTCTTCAAACGGAGAATGCTAGCAACAACGTCCTTTTCTTCGATGGAACCAATTTTGAACGAAGGATTATAGATAAAAAAGAGAAGAAGCTGCAGTACTGTTAAAGGTAAACATTCTAGAAAAGTCTTTATCAAATTGCGTCCACAATTGTTGATAGCATTGCTAAAGAGGATAAAATACGAAGTCTTGATAGGAGAAAGCATTATATCAAGTTGACGTGATCATATAAAAATGAATTTTATATAAGGGAAAGGTAATGTATAAGATAGAAAAAGAAAAGGTGACGTTGGATCGTGCAAGTTCCTCCAACAATAACAGAAAGACAACATGAAAGAACAACTTTATTATTAGTTGTTTATAACATTTAATAAATTTATTTAAATCAGTCCTAAGTTTACCCTCCAAAAGCAAAAGAAAAAAACATATTTTTAAACATCAAAAGAAACTCTATGATCTTTTTTTAAAATCCTTTTGGATTTATTAACATTTCCATTTTTATAGGTGACGTATCCTACACGCGTCTATACATTTGCGCCTATATAAACTAAAACCCTTGGCAATCGTCTTGAGCTTCTTTAATTGTCTCCGCAAGCTACTGACTTATCTCGCTACCTCGTTCGAATTCGGAGAATAAAAAAGGATATCCTAGTGGCACTATTAATATAAAATAATCATCGTGTTTTTCGACGAAAATTTGTACATTCACCTCGTCTCACGGGTTCATCTAGTTCTTGAAATTTGGCGACGGTTACACGAGGAAGTGCTTATATTTAGTTGATGTGAATCATAGACCCGACTTTGTCAAGTTTCGGTTAATTTTCTTATACTGTGTAAAAATAAATTCTGCACGTATTTCATGGGATCCGGATGATATGAGAATGTTCATCTTGTAATCGTTATAAACGAAGAATAGGATATTGTGTGGGGATATTATCGATGTCGAATTACACGATATGCAAATTAATTTTTATGACCTTTACAAGAGTTCTTTTTAACTTATGGTAGAGCTAATGTACTCATATTTACAGACTTTTCAAGTGGTATGACGATTGATGATAATCTTCAGAGGAATATGTCCTTCCTAGAAGGTATGGACTTAAATTTTGGGCTATTTATGATAGTCTAACAAAATGCATGGAAAATTTATGCTGGAAAACAGGGAATTCTGGAAGGAATATTAGTTGCTATAACTTTTCCCTACAACCTAGGAAACTACTTGCTATCAAAAAATCTAACAGCTTAAGTATGTTCCACAACAGTTAGTTTTACAGACGACTTAATGATTACACTGCCCAACACAATTTTTGCTGACTTCTGTATGAGACTTGATTCAAACGAATTTGGGGCTGCTGAATCCGAAAACCAGACTAGTTTTTGCGTATCACGTCAAAATTTAACTCTATGTCATAGTATACTCTTCGAAGAATCACTAAGGCGACTGACAAGGAAAGGATCTTTTCATTTTCTTCCGAGTTTTTCTGACAAAATATAGAAAACAAAAGAAGCGCTTCCTAATTATAAATCTTTATCTGCTAGCTAATACCTACATAAATTCTATACCATTAAATACGGGAGGAAATGTTCCAAATGAAGAAAATTTTGATGTACAGGGGCGACCTGAAATATTTCCGGAATCGACAAGAAAACCACGGTATTGGTGCGGTTTTTTATTTATATTTTTCGAAGTAGTTTTCTCGAAGATCAATACACTTTTTCAAACGGTGCTCCAGTTTCTTGAAGCCGTCGGAAAAGTAGGATGTTTCGAAGTTTGCAAAACAGCCATCTGTAACGGCGACCACCTCCTCATTTGAGGCAAATTTCTTTCCTCCCAGTGATCTTTTCAGGTTTGGGAATAGGAAAAAGTCGCAATTTGGACACAATAACGCCGGATGAATGAGTCAGTACATTGTCGTGGCGGTAGAGCACTTGTTTCCGCTACAAACGTGGCCGTTTCTCCTTCAATAATGCATCAAATCGGTTCAGTAAATCGCTGTAGTATTGCCCTGTGACCCTCCTTCCCTTCTGGAGATAGGCGATGAAGATCGTACCTTGGGAATCCCAGAAAATGGTCGCCATGACTTTTCCCGCCGATGGAACGGTCTTTGCTTTTTTCGAAGCCGATTCGCCCGGAAAAGTCCACTGTTTCGACTATTCCTTGGTCTCCGGTATGTAGTGGTGGATCCAAGTCTCATCAACGGTTAGGAAACGCATGAAGAAGTCCCTTGGATTGCGTTGGATCTTAACCAGACACTTCTTCGCAACGGTCACCCGATTTCGTTTCTGCCCCGATGTGATCAAACTCGGTACCCATGGCGCCGAAAGCTTTTTCATATCGAAAATTTCGCGTAGTTTATCGCCAACGCGTTCTTCTGAGATGCCTATTGTCTCTGCTATCTCTTTCAGCTTCAATCGGCGATCGGCTAACACGACATCATGAATCTTGTCGACCATTTCATCGTTGGCAGCAGTTTTTGGGCGTTCACTACGTGGTTCGTCACTTGTGTTTGTGTGGCCACGTTTGAACTTGCTCACCCAGAGCGACCCAGCTGATGGTCGAAAATGATGGAGAACATCCGCCATGAACCTTCAGCAAAATATTTCGAATTTCCGTGACCGTTTTCCCAGCCATCCAGAAATGTTTTATCATCGCGCGAAATTCGAGTTTATGAATTCTTCCGAAACCACCAGATTTACTACACAAAACACACCCTTAAACAACAACTATTGACAGTAGATGTCTGAAATATTGACAGTTGCCGACCAATGAATCCACTTTCATCGTCGTGCGCCATCTCTTGCCGATTTCGGAAACATGTCAGGCCCCTCGTAATGACATGTTTATTTTTTTTATACAAGGTAGAGCACGTTGCATGAGATTGTTGAAATGCCGAAAACATATATTTCGAAATAATTCAGATCAAAAATTGAATGCAGTATTTAACAGAAACTTTATAAGTCAATTGCGAGTTCCTTACAAAAATCCTAAATCAAACATCAAGTCCACGCAATTCAACACATCTGCATTTTAAACTATTCCACGCCTGCTAATTTTTTCCACAAACAAATTTACGTTTACGCAGAAGATCTAATATTAAAACAAACGCATTCACTATCCGATAGGTAACTCATGTTTAAAAATATTGAAGCCATTTCCCGGAAAACTTGCTCATATGTAACCTATTACTATTATTACTATCATTATTATTAATACCATACAGTTGTTCCCGCATGACAGATGCTGATATAGGTGTGATGGAAAAGTTGGCAATCCTTTCCACACGTTCAAGCAATATAAGTGCCTTTATATAAACAGGAGCAGGTGACATACATCCGATCTCGAATTACGGCATTTACTAGACTGTAACGACTCTACAAGTGCCTATCGCAGCGCTAAAAAAGCTACGAACGACATGAACGGGCTGGACGTCGAAATAAACGTCAGAATTGTGATTTAATAAGTGCCGTATCGGCTAAAAATATTTGTAATTATTCAGAAGCATATAACTCGTAAGGAATTTGATGGGTTAATGTAACGTATTTCAGTGAAAATTGATGTTTAGCAGTTCTTTGAACTTTGTGATGTTTCTAGTACTTATAAGAATTGTACAAGGAAAAGTTGGTACTTTAGGGATTTCAAAGGGGGATATTTTAAATTTCCCATTGCATAAGAACAAGTTAACAAACGCTTCTGGAATTCCCGGGAATATTTTTCTTTAATTTTGAACTTGAAAGGGATGTATACATTACCAGAAATCTGCCAAAACTATGAAATGAAAATATCGGCAAAATAATACTAAACTCATGGCTTTCCTGGATAAATATCCAATTAGGACAATAATAGTCATAAACGATACTGTGCTGAGATGCAGCACCTTAAGTATTTAAGCTGCAAAGAATCTTATGATTAAAACAACGACATAGAAGAAAAACTGAATAGATTGACACACATCTGCGGAATAATGGGCAGAACGTTAAAAGGCAAAAGAAGAAAGGATACACAAGTAAAATTTAACAAGACGACTGCAGTGCCAACCCTCTTATTTGGTAGTGAAACATGGACGACAACGGAAACACAAGAAAGCAGGATGCAGACACAAGAGAGTAAAATGTTGCACAACATCTAATACATAAGATTTGAGAAATGTAAATATAAGAGGAAATATCTAATGTTTACATTGTATCCTTTTCCTGATTTGATGGATGCTATTCCTAGCAGTGGCAAGAGCAATGTCTTATTGGTTATGAGGCAGTCAACTGATTACACAAAATCAAAAGCTGAATTGAAAAGGAAAACAATTTAAAACAAAAATTGCAAAAGTGTAATAGAGACGGAACAATTTTGGTCGAAAAGTATAGAGAAAGGCTAAACCAAGATTTTGAGCTACCGACTGCTTTAATGGATAAAAGAAAATTCAATCCAGGAGGACCTGAAATAGCTGGATTTGACGATACTTCAATTCGAACGAAAGAGACACCATTGACCAGAACATCATTGCGTAAAAGCTTTTCAATTGCGGAATTATCTTCTGCTGCTGCTAATTCTCTAGGGGCAATTGGGGAAAGAATAACAGCAAGCGTAATCAAATAAGCAACACAAACAACACCAACTAGAGGAAAGAAAATTTGGATGAATTACTGTAGTCTGTCTGAGAATATTTCCAAATTGATTGAAGATGAAGCTTTGCCGTTACTTGTGGAAGCTAAATACGGAAAATCTCAATATAATTCGTTATGGAGAGCGATGTTGCAAAAAAATATAGATGTCTTTCCGTCATATCGTCATTTAAGAAACGCTAAAAGAAGATACCATATTGATGAAGAGTTTTGTACGTATAATAGAAGCGAGTGTTGAAATTAAACTGCAATCGTTGTTGAACCACATCGTAGAAAGGTTTTGTTTATTGTAAGATGCTGTTATTCAACATATTCAGAACAAATACCGAAACGACTTAGTTCTTATTTCTAAGTTGGCATGTAACAATGCAGCACAGTGGCATATTGCCTAATTTAAAATGTCTTTCCTTCTACCATCTCAATATAATTTAAGCGAAATTTATCTGTCGCAAGTAGTTGTAAGCAATATAAAAAAATAATTGATAAAATCCTGACCCTCTAGATTTTCTATGATCATATTGTATTTTTTAACTTCACGTGCTCCTTATAAATTAATTATCCACCATACCCATTTTCTAACTTACTCCTCAAGCATAAAGATTTAAATATATGCATATCGGTTATATGCATGCCATGAATAATTGTTGGAAAAGGAAATGTGATGAGGTGGACAGACCTATAGGAGGATCAAAAACAGGGTAAGCATGGAAAATCTTGAGAACATTGAAAAAAAATACAAGTGAAATCTATAAACCCAATAGGATTGGAGAGCTGGAAGAGATACTATGTATCCTTATTAATTGAAGACAGAAATAATTTTAGGGGATTAGATTACACAAATGAGTCAGTCAATCAAATTGTAAGAGAAGTAACAGTGATGGAAGTTATAGAAGCAATGAAAACTGTGAATAATAACAAAAGCGGCGAGTCCAGAAGGTATGCCTATGGAAATTATTAAGAATTCCTCAATCGTAACATTAGAAGCAACTGCCAGGTTGTTTACATCCTTGCTTAGAGGGTAGTGAAGTCCCAGAAGAATGGAAAATCGCATATGTAAGCTCTACACCCAAGAAAGACAGCACATTGAAATACGAAAACTATAGTGGAATTAGTTTTACGTCTTCTATATGCAGACTGTATAGATGAATAGTAAAAGTCTCAGAGGAACAGAGTGGTTTCAGACCTGGAAGATCTTGTATTGATATTTTCTGTCTAAAAATAACTAACTGAAAAAAAAAGTAGCACACGGAGGTGAACTACATCTTATATTTATACACTTAAGACAGGCTTATGACAGTGTTCCCATGAATTAGTTATGGCAGGCTATGAAGAACAACAGAGTACAAACAAACTATGTAAACGTGATTAAACAACTATATAAAAATAACAAAAGCAGAGTGAAAGTCGAAAAAGCTACTCGGATGAATTAATTGTAAATAAAGGGTTGCGAGAGGGATGCTGCTTATCACCAGCGTTATTCAAAATATATTTGAAGACGGTAATGAAGGATTGGGGAAAGAAATGTACGCCGATGGGAGTGCTTCTCGATGAATAGCATATACACTACCGCTCAAAAGTATTTAGGCTCTCTCACTGACAGCAAAAATGTATAAAAACGAAAATTAAAACATTTAATTTAAATTTTGCTTTCATCTATGTGACCTCCTCTTGATTTAATAATTGCATCACACAATCGAGGCATTCTCGCAATAAGTTTTGCCAGAGTTCCTTGTGTTATTGAGGTTCAATTCGATTGCAATTTGTTCCACACGTCAGTAGCTGATGTCGGAGCCGATTTCCGTACTTCCCGATCTAGTTTTTCCCATAGTAACTCGATTGGATTCAAGTCGGGCCCCTGGGGAGGCCATTCCATAATTTTGAGAGTTCCTTCCTCTTCTAAATGGCGTAGATAGTCTTTACATAATTTAGAGGAATGTTTTGGGTCATTATCTTGCTGGAAGATAAAATTTTGACCCAAAAGTCGAATTGGGGAAGGTATTGCGTGGTTCTCCAAAATTTATTAAAAATTACATGTTCAGGAAATTGAGGGAAGAATACGCGACATGAAGTTTGGAGATTAGTATGGATAAGACAGAGTACATAGTAATCACAAGGAAAACAGCTACTGGTAGAAAATTAAGTGATAAAAACGACAAATGTGTATAAATATCCAGGAGTTACGTTGGCTTCCGATGGTAGAAATGAAATAGACGTACAGAATAAAATAATGAAGAGAAAAACTATAATTAGTCAACTATACCCTGTGATGTGGAATGACAATATATCAAAGAAAACAAAAACCCGGATGTTTCACTCTTTTGTTGAAGACTGTGTTACTTAGGTGTGAAGAGTGGGCGCTGAATAAGAAGATGGAAAACAAAATAATGCCACCGGAAATGATGCACTGAAGACGCTGCTATACATGAAACAACTATTGTGGTATGACCACACGACCAAAATGGAGTACGACAGACTACCACAAAAGGTTTAGAAATGGAAGCCTGCTAATAGAAAGGAAAAAAGAAGACCAAGGAGTTGAGATAAAGGAATAGAGCCTCTCGGAGATTTGGATGCGATAGATTGCAGATTTAAGTATTGTAGAATTCATTCTAATTCATTTGAAACAATCTCGCAATTCACTCACCTATAGTCGTATATATTGTACTACAATAAAACACTGAGTTCCAAAATGTCCATCTTTTCGCACTTTCACTAATCATTAACAGTTTATATCGTTGGTACCAGACTATGACGTCACTTTCGAACTCCTGCAGCTTTCTGGAACCTTCACCTAACCACTCTCCTAATGACTTCTCCTCCGGTACTGTCATTGAAAGATTTCGGAAAAGGAGCAGAAGTTCCTTACGCTTATTTCTGAGATCAACCACAACGTCTTGTTCATGCGATCCTGGAACAGAAGAGAAACGTGTTAGAATGAGATTAATCAGGGTGTCATAGATTTTAACTATGAAATCTTAAATAAGCAAAAAAAAAACTGCGACTGATTAAGCAGCTCTGCTTGTGTAAATGACTAATACGTATAGTATTTGGTAAATAGAGCCGACATTATGAATATATGGGACGTTTAAATCTGTTCCTGTTCAATTCTATGGCCTTAAAATATGATATACGATGACGAATAAGTAAATTTCCAAAATTCCACTTGTGACTAGCCATAAATTTTGAAATTTATTCCTCGTTTAATAGTCGGTTTAGTTTAAACGCGTAACAGCTGATGTTTTTCTCGACGCATAGTCTGCTAGAATACTTATTTGATCTAGTCATACGTCTTTAGACGTGAAAAGAATCAAATCTCGATCTTCAGCGACGTCGTTCTTTGATAGATGTAATGGGGAACATGTGCGTTAGCTTCGCAAACAAGCGACTACTGATTATTTTTTCGGCTTTCACCGGAAATAAAATGTTTACGACTTGGTCGACTGTAAAGACCGTATTTAAGATGTAATGAAAATAAATATTCGATGATGTTTTTCGGATAACTGTGACAATTTCGATCAAATAAAATAACAGAAATCGATCCAATTGGGTTCACGTTTATTTTTGACGTGTTCGTTTGAAAAATTTACGGCGGACATGCCTGAAAATCTGTCAAAGATATATACAGTAGACGTTCGAATATGTGAACGATATCAGCCAAGCATTGTTCACATTACTGAAATATTATATTAGCGAGCCTTATTTTATTTATAAAGAAATTGCATAAAAGAAAATATGTATGTTTATTAAAAAATAAATTATGAAACCATGAATAACGTAATACATATAATATTAAAAAATAACAAATAAATTTTACATTATATTGGAAGATAATGTCCTGTTCTTGTTCAGCCCAATTTAACGATTGATTAAAAATTCCTACAGTTTGCGCGTCAATTACTGTATTTTTTTATTTCAATCGGAGGGTCGTCATCTTCACTCATCCCACCTTCCTCTTCATGTGCATCATCCATCTCTTTAGCGTCATTTAATAAACTAACATCGGTAATTGTGCAAGCAATATCGGGATTTATTGCTTTTAATAATTTGAGAACGTCAGCTTGTTGGTATTCCACTCTATATCTAAATTTAAAATTGCTTCACGTAAAGTTGCTTGTTTTAAGGATTCAGAAACGTTTATAGGATTTTTTGATCCATCGGTTGGATAAGTGGGGTTACGTTAGGCGACACGAACATAACAAAGTTTCAGCGATCGTTGCTTCTTAATTATTCCTCTGGAGGATGACTTGGTGCATTATCCAAGATCAACACCGCCTTTATTAGAAGATTTTGCATTCTTAAGAAATCTTTCATCTACTAATTGAATATGTGTCATTAAATTACTTACTTATTATTACAGTTTTATTGCCGTACCTGAGGAACCATTCCAGAAATATGCCTTTGATCATCCAAGCGGATTTTGAACAGTTATTATCAACGGGAATTTTAAAATTTCTAAATGAACGTGGATCTTTTGCCTTGTGTGTACCATTAGCATTAGTGCACGCTAGAAAAGTTGTGCGTTTCTACCCGGAGGAGACTTTTCATGTGATGCAACATAGATTTTTGTAGGTAATAATTTCCAATAAAGACTGCTTTCATGAGCATTGCATATTTGCTCCTCATTTAACAGTAGCTCTTTGATTTTGTTCATTAACTTTTCCTTCAAAGGTTGCACTAGTTGTGATGGTGCTGATAATTTTTCAACAGATATCGACAGCAGTCGAATTTTATACAGAGAATGTTTACAATAATGGTAACTCAAAACAACAAAATTTCTATAAATCCATTAACGCAAAATTAATAAATTCAAAATAACTTCAAACATTTGAGTCTTCATGTTTCTATCAATTTGGTCATTGTTGAAATAGGAATATCATTCCAATACACCTTGTTATCACAAATTTTAGTTCTTTGCCGTTATTGTATTGTTTATTATTGGCATGCACTTTTCTTGCCTACATTTTCCAAAGATTTTAGATCGGATTCAGATCGGGCCAACGATTCCTTTTGAAGAAATCAGCTCTTAGTTTGTTTGGAACTAGGGATTGTTCACCAAAGTCTATCACAACTATTTCTAGAAGTTGTATATAAGAATTAGAATTCATTCGCGTAGAAATAAGACTATAGGGAACTTACTTTACTTACTTACATTGGATACCTCCTGCTTGTACAATTTTTATTGAAGTAATCTACAAGGCAAAAAAGTTTAGGAATTACTGGTTTAGGCGGTAGATTTCAAAATTATTTCTATTCCCTTCGAATATAGCAAGTATAACGTTGGAAAGTGGAAAATTTATTAAAATTACATCTTTTCAATATTAATGCTGCATTTAAAGTGTTTCAAATGCCTTTGACATAGTTTTGAATCTACGAACATCATTATCGTCCCACATTTTGCGGCCGTTTTGGAAATACCTTTGTTTATGTGCCAAGGCGAGAAGATGATACGTAAGATATTGCCAAATTACCTTTCGGTCCCGTAGACCTGGCAAACGCTACACAGGCGACGGTAACTTGGCCACTAGTACATCATACAGACGACTTTATTCAATAAGAAATTGTAGAAATAAATCCTGCTTTCAATGTTTATGTAAATATTGTCGCGGAAAACGTGACCAAGAAAAGTAAATTTAACCGACTTATGGTCATCCATGTCGTTTGTCTCCTAAAAATATACCACCGCATATGATATCGGCTTCTGAAAGCGAACTGAATCATGCGATAGCAGTCAGCGTCATCGATCAAGGAAAACGTTATTGCCGTGCGATTTTCGCACAGATGAAAGACGTTTTAAAATAAAAAGCGTTTTCTGTCTAGGTTCCCGCTCAGATATGTGCCGAAATATGCGTACATAATATCGAATATAGTTCTGTGATTCAGTACTTAACACCCACTTGAGCTTATGTAAATTTATACTCGTGTTGATATTATTCGCACTTTGAAAATTATTTACGAGATGCGGTTTGGTGTTGAGGCAGTATATTCGTCATTTTCTTTTCGTATCGGAATGAGGTCCGTTTAGTATTGTGGTGGTATCGGTTTTAAATATGTTTTTAAATGCGTTTGGGATCAAAAAGAACACAGTGATATTAAATTTTAGTAAGCTTGAGTAACAATGTTTTTACTTGATAAAGAAATGTAACCAAAACAATGATTTACCAAAATTCGAGCAAATCGGATGATAGCTTGTAAAGTTATACGCGTTTTAGTGACTATAAGTTAGGTGTTCATGACGTGAAGTCACAATGGAACAAAAAGATAATATTAAACTTCAGAATTGTAAATATTGGGCAACTGAAAGCTCAAATCAATTACGCGAACGACCATTACATAGCTAAAAGGTTACAGTGTGATTGGGCATTACTTCTTTGAGGATGTCAGAGAGAATGCACTGACAGTAACGGGTGAACAATATCTTAATACGTTCGAAGCCTTTGTTACCGAGCAAGTTCAAAACTTTCTGGATGTTCATAATCTTTGCTTACGGAAAGATGGAACCTCGACCAATACTAGCCGCGCGTCAGTACTGCAGTATCCATGGAAGTGTTTCAACGTGCTATGCAAAATGTCTGCATTCGCATCCAAGAATGCATATGTTCAAGAGGCTATCATTTTATGGACATAGTTCTTAAAAAACGAAATTTTTCTGGCGAGGCACTTAATGGCATGCACTTTATATTTTTTTCTGTTGCAATGAAAATTTATTCACTAACAACGTTTATCCAACTGCTTTATCCCAACACCTTCAGGTCATTAAAGATTAAGATCCGGACTATGGGGTTTGAAAAGTGTTATGGGGACTCCGCTCCATCAGAAACAACAATAAAACGTTGGTTTGCTGACTACAAACGTGATCGTAGAGACACCGATGATGCGTCCAAATGAGGCAGTAACACCAGAAAACATCAAAAAAATCCATAAAATCGTTTTGAATGATCGACAAGTGAAGTTGCGTGAGTTAGTTGATATCGTAAAGATATCAAAAGAACGTATTGGCTTTATATTGGATGAGCATTTGACTATGAGAAAGCTCTGTTCAAAGTGGGTGCCGCGTTTGCTCACTGTTGACCAAAAACAAGAACGTGTTGATGATTCTGAGCAGTGTTTGGCCATGTTTAAACGTAGCAAACCGGAATTTTTGCGTCGATATGTGACAATGGATGAAACTTGGATCCATCACTTCACTCCGGAATCAAAACGATCGTCATCTGAATGGACAGCAACTGGTGAACCTCGTCCAAAGCGCCCGAAAGCACAACAATCGGCTGGAAAGGTTATGGCCTCGGTATTTTGGGATGTGCGTGGTGTAATATTCATCGGCTATCTTGAGAAAGAAAATACCATGAACAGTGAATATTATATAGCGTTATTGGAGCGTTTGAAGGCCGAAATTGCAAAGAAACGACCGCATATGTCATAGAAAAAAATTTTGTTTCATCAAGACAACGTACCGTGTCACAAGTCAATCAAAACAATGGCAAAACTACATGAATTGAACTTCGAATTGCTCCCACATCCACCGTATTCGCCAGATTTGGCTCCCAGCGACTACTGGCTGTTCGCAGACCTCAAAAAATGCTTGCCGGTAAGAAATTTCGCACGAATGAAGAGGTTATCGCTGAAACTGAGGCCTATTTTGAGGCAAAAAATAAATCGTTCTACAAAAGTAGTATTGAAATGTTAGAGCGGCGCTGGAATGATGGCGTTGCTCTTGATGGAGATTACGTTGATGAATAAAGCTAATTTTGAACCAAAAGAACCGTGTTTTCTTTGTTAGGCCCGGGACTTTTCAGCCTATGTGTTATTAGTCTTCGAGGAGACTATATCGAAAAATAAAAATAAAAAACCACACCAATATGGTGTTTGTCGATTCCGGAAACATTTCCGGTCGCCCTCGTAAGTTCTTTAGTGGTATACAATAATACAATAAAATTAATGTAAATTAAAAGCCAAGAATGATTTCTGTACAGAATTTTTATTAATTGAATTTAAGGTAATTTTTAATAATAAACATGCATGGTTCCATAGTATGTACTTTTCTATGTCTATTAATCTCAGTGTCTACTTATAAAAAGTAATCTCAAATTAATAAACTTTTACTTGACAACCATAATTTATTATGCAAGCTACCATTTAAATTTTATCACATAATATGGATCATGCAGTGAAAACTGTTTAAAACATTTTGAAACAATATTTCAAGACAATGAGCAACTTAGACAAACATAACATATTACAAGAATGCACTACTAGATGCCAAAAATTTCTATCTTAATGGGAACCTTACTGCTATCGTCTGCTAAATATTTCTCGAAAATATAAATAAGCACTCACGTTCATTACATAAGTACGTATACAAAAACTTACTATTTTAAACAAAACATTTTGGGAATAGAATTCTAATGTAACGTTACCATTAGTTTTCTGCATGTTAATCGATACGTCTCTGCAGTACGCAGAGGTAAAACGGAGGTAAAACGACCGTGAAAATTCTTTCTTTCTTTTTCGAAAAAAAAAAGAAAAATCGCAGATCTCCAACCAACCGCATATTTTTAGAGATGTGTGCATGTTTATCGTATACGACGTAAATATATGAATTTATCTTTAACTGAACTATTCATAATATAGGCTAATTTATGATTCGAGGATTGCGTAAAGGATGACCGACATAACATCTGTGATATCTCGTGTGGTTTTTTGTATAAAAAACACATTTTTTAGTGATTGAATATTTTTATAGAAGGTTTATAGAAAAATATAGTTACAATCAAATTATATCCTACGTTAGAAACCTATTGGTAAAGGATCTATCTTTAGCAAAGAACGCTCGAACTGCCAGTGGATGATTAATGTAGTTTATTTCTTGCGAATTTTGCTAAAAATATTGCGATAGACTTCCAGGACGTTGTCTCTTTATTTATCCTTTTCCTAAATTTACCCGTTTATTGTTGATATGTTTACTAATATCCTCAAATGTAACTACATTAATAATCTCATGAAGAATGCATATCTCCGTGATTTCTCCCGAAATTCCTCTAAAAATATATACCGGGTTCCTTTCAAACGATTACACATACATTTTTCCTGTATGTACCCTTAAAAAGATAATTCACAGCGAGTTAGTAGGATAGCAAGCAACCAGTTATACACTCATATTAAACTACTGGGTTCCTATCAAAACTAGTTACCAGTGCTACCAATCTCTTTTAATGCAAATAAAATAACTATTCTGCAAATTTGATGAAGACATTGTTTTATTTGATGATTCATTAAGGCAACCAAAACAATATAACAAAAATAAAATCTAATTTTATAGTAAGTTTTCGCAGTGCCCTCCTTGTCTTTCGCGGCAATGATAACAGCAATTTATTTCCAACAGGCACACTACGCAGTTACAGGAAACACTAAAATTAATATGCATTACAACAAAATACAAAAAGAAAAAAGTAATATATATGTATATAAAATAATTGCTAAGTTAGATGTATTTAATGTCTCAACAATACTAAGAATTACTATTACTCTATGGTATAAGAGGATATATAAAATAAGGGAGTATTCAGCTAATACTAAAACTAAAATGGGTGATGAAAAGTTGACAAATGTTAGGGGGAAGACACCAGACGAAGAAAGACTGCATCAATGAGAGATTTAAATGGGTCAGCGTGGATGTCACAAAGATCAGAGATGCTGTTGAAGTTAGTACGCATCAGGTACACTGGGGACTTTATAAGGACATTTGTTCGTGTGCGACCATAATGGAAGGCAAATGACGACCTGGAGCTAATACTGGGAATAAGAAAATTACACTTACTCAAGAGACAGGGGCACACTTCGACAGAAAATAGAGGAACTTGAGAAATCGTTCCTGCGCCGTCTCAATAGAGTATATGTGTGTTTCATAAATAGGGAACCAGACCAGCGCGGTATTCCAACCGAGATCGAATGAGAGAAAAGAATAATGCAGATAGAGCTTATACAAGGTGGCGCAGGGGAAATTTTGAAATAACGTCATTTCCACGAATAAATTCATAAAACTAGCAATTTATTAACGAAAGTGCATGTGTCTCTTTACTTTTTAAAGATGACATCGGAAATATGTCCTCCCATTCGGCGTTCACACTCTAACAGCCTGTTATTAAAACTATGGAATGCGCGGTGTAGCAAATCTTGGGGAATGGCAGTGATTTCTTGTTGAATGTTCTCCTTCAGTTCATGGATTGTTGCAGGTCGTGTACGGTACACCTTGCCTTTAAGATACCCCCACAGGAAGATGTCGCACACACTAAAATCAGGGGATCTCGCGGGCCATTCAATGTCACCGTTACGTGAAATAATGCGTCTTCCAAACAATTGACGAACTGCTGCCATCGAATGTCGAGCAGTGTGTGACGTGGCTCCGTCCTGCTGAAACCACATGTTTTCCATGTTAAGATTAAGCTCGTACAGTCTCGGTAAAGAATGTTTGAAGCATTTCAACGTATCGAGCGGATGTTACTGTCGCTGCACTACCATCCTCACGTGCAAAAAAATAAGGGCCGATAACACCATGACATGATACAGCACACCATATTGTGACCTTGTCGCTATGTAGTGGTCGCTGGTGTAACTCACAAGGATTGTCCTGGGCCCAATAACGAAAATTCTGTTTGTCGTTAATTTTAGCCAATATCTGCCTACTAAACTCCATACGTGACGCTGGGTCTCGTTCATGTAATTGTTGCACAATCTGCAACTTATAGGGATGGAAATGTAATTCGTGCAGTATTCTTTGTAAGCTTCGTCGCTTAATCCCTAGCGTAGATGCATGCTGTCGAACGGAGCGGCAAGGACTTCTCTCGATTGCAGCTCTAACAGCCTCAATGTTCTCTGGGGTACGTACCATTCGAATGCCACCTGGAGCTTTCTTTTTCAAGACAGATTCTGTTTCTTCAAAATTACGCACCCGCGTTGTAATCGCATGCGCAGATGGGACACGTCCATGACGTCCAAGCTGGTAATGCTCTCGAAATATTCTTTTGCGCGGCATTTCTATAAAACGCTCTCACAGCTACTGCACGTTCCGCACCAGTCCAACGATCCATGATTACTAAATGGCAATACGTTCACAACAATTGTGCGACGTTACGAACAACTGCCGGCTCTACAGTGCTGACAACTGTAACGTTCATAATTTCCCGTTCCCCTGCGCCAGCCTGTATATTGCGGAAGTCCCTACAATTACGGTAAATAAATCCATATATTTTATTACATCGCGATACCAACTGAGATATGTTATCAGAAAAAGACAAAGTGATGTCAAAAGGCATCCCTGAATCTTTGACAAATGTGGGCACCTGCAGTGGTATTCCATCAACGTTATAATTGTAAATAATAGCTTGCTGACGCTTAGTAAATGTCATGGTAGTGATTTTGATATAGTTAAGGATAATCTATTAAACTTACACCAACTAGAAACACAATCGATACTTCTCTGAAGCGAAACACAATCTGCAGTAGAATCAATGCTAAGAAATAGTTTAATATAATCAGCGTACATTAGCATTCAACAATATTAGCAATGTCGTTAATGAAGAGCTGGAATACTAGAGCTCCAAGATTAGATCCTTGGGATATATCAGAAATAGTGATGTGCTTGGATGATACGTAGTTCCTATAGCATACTTGAAATTCTCTGTGGTCTTGAAAATCCGAAAGTCCAAATAAATAGTGTCAACTTGGCTTCTGCTATCTATTGCTTCAGACACATATTGCGTAAAACAAGCTAGATTAGTGACGGTTGAACGCTGGGATATAAAACGATGTTGCTTTTGAAAAGTTAGTAAACTGTTGGAAATTTAGACTGCTTCGAAACAAAACTGAAAATGATGTGCAAAAGCTTCACAAATACATAAGCACCATCACAAACGATAAATCCCAGAATATTATCTAATCCCGACGTAAAAGAGTCCTGCGACCGCCTAAGTGTCAAGCGAGGCCATCTTGAAAGCAACGCAAGGTATTCCGAATAAGTTCTGGATTTCTTCCATCAGATACAGTACGTTCAAGTTACGTTATAAATTCTACATCTCACGTAACCTCAAAGAAAGAAATCATTTGAAGATAAATCGACTGATCTTGGAGGCCATGATATGGGGACTAAATCTCCCAACACATATTGAAATGCATCATTCAAAAAAAGTTCTGACGGTGTTTGTAGATTCTAGCGCAATCCCATCCATTTGGAGACAAGCTTCATCAATATTCAGTATCTCAGTTGATGGAATGACGTGATTTCGCAGCAGGACCAATAAGTCTATCGCTTATTATTCCAATCTAGATATAGACTTATTTGAACGTAGTCGGTTCAAGTTAGGTTTTGAGCATGATGATTTATATGAAACCAATATCTAACGGATTAATTGGGAGGAAGTTTTGTATTTTCCAATGGATAAATGTAAGATACTAACCGTCAAAGACCGTTACGTGGAGTTGTGTACACCTTTTCTGAGTCAATATGATAATATCAATTGTATCGAATATTTTCACCCATCCACTACAAGATTAGATAAAGATTGCTGCTTGGATTCAGAAGCACAGCGCTAAAGTCAAGTTTTTCAACTGTAGTGGATCTTTAGGAAAAGCAATTTGCTTCTTATTAAACACCTTCAAGTTATAGCCTACCGTTAATTTTCTTCCACGTCTTCGATCTCATTTCACCATGTTAATTAGCATCTTAATGTCAACTTTCCGGTGATTCAAAACACTAAATCGCCTAACAAAATATTTTTTTCTCGTGATGCCTGTAAAATAGGAACTGATTTAGGGGCATTTCTGTCGTGCTGGTCCCAAAAATAACTGGAATTTCTTCCTAGCAGCTCTAGTTTTTGGGAAACACCACGGTTAAATCAATTACTTATGCGTAATAAATTTCACCGTTATTTATGAGTAGAACATATGCTTTCTAACTTTCACACGTTTGGATGTAACATGAGCGTCAAGATTCCTTATCTTTACAGCCACTTAGATCGTTTCCAGAAAACTTAGGTGATGATAGGAACAGGGGGAAAGATTCCACAAAGAGATTAGCATTATGAAAGAAAGGTACAAAGGAAAATTACTGCTGGAATCTTCAGCGAGACTGTTCCAGTAAAACTCACCCGAGGAAATCACATAAAAGGAGATTTTTGATGATTTAAAGTTGTATATGTATATTTTTCTGTTAAATAAAGACCTCCTACCCATTTTTTGTGTTTCAAGCTATCAAGAAGTAATATTTAATTACGTATATAACAACATGTTATCTATCTAATGAAAAGAAAGAGTGAAAACTAGATCTGATGAAACAAATCTGATGGCATTTTTGGATTAGGCACACCGAAATTGCTTGATTACACTTTATAAATTCATGCGGCTCAGAAACAAAAGAATGATCAGGAGAAAAATAATTGGTTGGTAAAACTTAAACCAGAAGGGGTTGATCGTGTTATTTTAAATTTCTAAAAACGTATAAAAATTTCTAGTGACGTGCTTGGTTCTCTTACCAGATGGCTCTCAATCTAGTTTATTTTACAATTTTAAAGTATTTAATTCTAATTATAAATACCAATGTACATTCCTACTATATACACAACTACCAAGCAGTGCCTTTGCCAATTAGTTCAATGGTAAGTATTTTTAAAAGAACTATAAATTATATATGCCGACATCATCGTAAAACTTGATACAGACGATGTACTAGAATTATGCGATAAAACCATGGAATTCGATGCTTAAATTATATACAGTCAATGTATTCTACGCACCTTCAACAATAATGAATGTTAAAGCTCCGATCGTTGTATAAATCAGCAGTATCAAAACTAGGAACACGTGCGAGAACCATTTTTTACTAAAGTCTTGTATCAACTTGTAACATCTCAACATCTTTCGGTTAGATTCGCGTCCGAGTATGCCATGACTTTGTATTTAATAGAACTGAAACGATGTAGACGATTATCGAAGACATTCTTCGTTTAACTGTTGTTATTTTGCAGCGTATAGTTTGTTTATCGGCTTGTTCGTCGGGTATTATCTCTTGTTTGGGTTAAATTTTTAATAACAACGATCGGGTTAATGTCAAACAATGCCGCGTATATAGGCGTTAAAGTCTTTTTTAACTAGAAATCAACAGTATACAAAGTATTCTTCACACAGCATTTGTAATATACTTGCGGATACCAATACAAAAAGTAAGTATTAATAGTGGTACCAATTTGGCAAAAATATTTAAACATATAAGGCCAATTTAGGTGAATGGTATACTATTTTATTGGTCAGGCTCTCTTCTCAGAATTTGCAACTGATACTGTCGAATCCCGAAAACAGTTCATATATTGTTTGTTTAAGCGTGGCCTTGGAAATTCGCGTATGCAATTCGACAATCCGGTGTCAAACTACAGTAAACGCTCGTTCATGTAAATACCCGGGAGTGGAAACGTGGTGGTCATGTAAACAAAAAATTGTTACTAATAATGTAAACAAGCTTGCACCACGTACTATTCGATAATGTAAACAGTTAAGGATACCAGTTATTTCCCGATTAACGTACATAATTGAATCCATCAAAAGAATGTTTGCGTAAACGTTTTCAGCACCGGCACCGGTTGTTCCCCGATTTATGTATGGGATTCTTGTAAGCGTTGGCTCTCTTGCCTCTCGTGAAATAAAGTAGTGTGCAGCTAAAATCACGCCAGAACAGACATGGTATCCACGTTTACGTTAAAGAACATTTTTAAAATTAAGTGACAAAGTGAAAATTATGGACGAGATTACAAAAGGTACGGGGATGACTAAATTGGCAAACAAATATGGAGTATCTAAAGCCACAATGTGTAAAATTAAGCGATTCAAGTCATAAATTTTACAACGTGTGTCAGATATATACGGAGACCCGGGAAATCGCACAACTTTCAAAAATGCCCAAGCACCTAGAATGGAAAATCGTGTGTATAAATGGCTTTTAAAACAAAGGGATAATCATGTTCCAATTAGCGGCAAATTAATTAAAGAGAGAGCAAAATTATTGAATGAAAATCTAAAAGAGACCGAGAATGTTGTAGCCAGTGGTGGCTTGCTAAAATGATTTAAAAGAAGGTATGGAATTCGACTGCTGTCGATATCTGGTGAAAAATTATCGGCACCATCACAACTAGTGCAACCGTTTAAGGAAAAGTTAATGTACAAAATCAAAGAGCTACATTTAAATGAGGAGCAAATGTACAATAAATTATTACCTACGGAAACCTATGTTACATCACATGAGAAATCTGCAGAAATCCATGTTAATTTAGAAATTTTAAGAGTCCCGTTGATTATTAACTGTTGAAAATCCGCTTGGATGATCAAAGGCATATTTCTGGAATGGTTCCACAAGCGCTCAGCTATGGCAATAAAACTGTAATTATAAGTAATGTAATTAAGTGATATACGAGGTGAGGTCCAGAAGTTCGTGGAATGGTAGGGATGGAGTGGGGATAGGGGCGCTCGCTAGGTGTCAGTCTGATTGGCGACTCTTCATTAGTATATAAGTTAAGTTGCAGCTCTATAGCGTCAGTCGTTTACGAATAGTTGCCTGCTAAACAAGTCAATCCGAAAGGAAACTGAAACTATGGAGGAAATTGAGCACCGTGCTGTGATAAAATTCCTTACAAAGCAAGGAAAGAACGCTCAAGTCATATTGAATGAAATAGATACCGTCTATGTGGAACAGTGTCCTAGTAATGATTTATAAGTGGTACGGTCTTTTTAAACATGGTCGGGAGTCGATTGAAGACGAGCCCCGCTCAGGACGGCCAGTTGAGGCCATCACATTAGACATCGTCGAAAAAGTGCAAAAATTTGTACTGCAAGATGCCCGTTTGAAGAAAAAACAATTATCTGCATTACTTGGAGTATCAGATACCACCTGGGTATGACAAAAGTCAGTGCAAGATGGGTACCAAGAATGCTCACGTCGCTGCAGAAACAGCAGTGCGTCTGTGCGTCCAAACAATTTTGGAGCTGTGTGGAGACATACCTGCACAGATTTTGGAGCGGATTGTTACCGGGGATGAAACATCGGTTCATCACTTTGAGCCTGAGTCCAAACAGGAGTCCATGCAATGGCATAAAAAGGGGACACCACCGCCAAAGAAATTCAAAGTGTCAGAATCGGCTGGAGAGTTAATGGCTACTGTTTTTTGGGATTATGGGGGGATATTATTGATTGATTACAAAGAAAAAGGTAGGAGCATAACCGGAGAATATTACGCAGCGATATTAGAAAAATTAAAGGAGGCCATCAAGGAAAAAGGTTGAGGAAAATTGGCCAAGAGTGTGTTGCTCTTGCAAGACAATGCGCCGGTTCATAAGTGCAAAGTTGCAATGGCTGCTCTGCACAAGCATGGCTTTCAATCAATGGTCCATCCACCCTATAGTCCAGACCTGGCACCTAGTGATTTTTATTTGTTCCCCAATTTAAAAAAAGACTTACGTGGAAGAAAGTTTTCAGACGACAATGAGGTAAAGGAGGCAACTTTGGCCCATTTTGAGGTGAAAGATAAAAAATATTTTTATGATAGATCTAATAAATGTATTGTGCTTAAGGGTGATTATATTAAAAAGGAGAGATAGATTTATTGTTTTATTTTATTTAAACCCTTTCATTCCACGAACTTCTGGACCTCTCCTCGTATATTCAATTTGTTCTTGAAAGATTTCTTAAGAAAGCAAGATCTTCTAATAAAGGCGGTGCTAATCTAGGATAACACACCAAGTCATCCTTCAGAGGAACAATCAAGAAGCAACAGTGGCTCAATTTTTGTTATGTTCATACCACCCAACGTAACTCCAGTTATCCAACCGATGGATCCCAATGTAATAAAAATTACTAAATTGTATTATCGAAAATTTCTACTTTCGTCTGTGTTATCAAACAATCCTAAAAACATTTCCGAATCCTTAAAGCAAGTAACTTTACGTGAACCAATTTTAAATTTAGATATGGCGTGAAGTGCCCTTAACCAGCAAACAATCAGAAAGTGTTGGAAAAATAATTTGCTTTACTCCAGTGATGATTATGACGATGAAGACAATGTAGCGCTAACTATCATTAGAAAACAGTTACTATCTGGTGCTGAAGTTATTGACAGTGCATCATCGGACGTTCTCAAATTATTAAAAGCAATAAATCCCGATATTGTTTGCACAATTACCGATGTTTGTTTTTTGAATGATGATAAAGAGATGGATGATGCCCATATTCCGATATGTTAGTAGTCCGTAAACTACGGGCAATGGCATTAGAAAATACCTAAAAATAGGACATTATTTTTCAAAATAATGTAAAATTAATTTTTTATTTTTTAATATTATGTATATGTATCATGTTATTCATTGTTCATAATTTATTTTTTAATAAACATACATATTTTCTTTTATGCAATTTCTTTATAAATAGAATAAGGCTCGCAAATGTAAACTTTCTGTAATGTGAACAGTGCTTGGCTGATATCGTTCACATAATCGAGCGTGTGGCATATTTACAGTTCTAATTACTCTGAGACAATTCGAATCGACATTAATAAATTTGAAAATAATACATTGGTAATTACAAGACAGGCTTGAAGGGAAGATTCGTATCGTAAGAGATTCCAACTTTGCAACTGTAAGACGTGTTTCGATTTTGAAATGATACCATGGCACTAACCGAAAGACGAAAAAAAAAGAACAACTGGTTATAAAAAATGTGTAACGTTAACATCCGTTTAAATTCTATTAACTCAAAATTGAAGTAATAGCTAATAAATCAATATACTAGCGATAAACTTATCTTTGATTATCTTCCTCCATTTTTTCTAATATCTACTCACCTTCGATCGAAATGAATATCAAGGCACCACCAACAGTATATATAACAATAACAATAGTTAGAAAAAAGTGCGTGAACCACCTCCGGCTTAACCTACTAAGTTTGTTGTAACACCAGAAAGAACACTTCTCCCCGATACCTAACCCCGACCTAGCCGTTCCTATTGTAAAGTCCTTGATATCGTTGAACTGATTGAACATGTAACGGGACGCCTTCCTTGTGTACAGATAGGGCGCCGATCTGGGGTCCGGGGAGATCCCGTGCATGCTAATATTCGCGCTGTAATTACCACTCCCCCCTATCGGTTGCGATGTCGACAATCTCGGCGAGGGTTGGGAAAATCCCGTTGGTTCCGGTATCGTCAAAGTCGGGGGCGCCCATCCTAAGTTTTTCCTGCGACTTCTCCGGGTTTCACCCCTAACTAATATGGTCGGCGTACCCGGATCGCTTCTGGGAGGCGTCGGAGGTGTTATCGGTGAAGATAAGCTTTGGGAATCCATAGTTTGCTTTTCACTTCGAAGAGTGAGGTTTATCGAATGTCGTCCGGTGATAATCAAAAAGGTCACATCGTGTTTATCACAAGAAAATCACACTTTTTTTAACGTTAAATACCTGAAGATGTTTATCGATTTAAATCGAAACTTTACTATCGCGAAAAATCTCCGCTACGGTCACGTCCCGTGGAATTACCGCAGTGGGATGTCGAATAGGTCGACTCAAGCCGTCTACTGCGTACGGTGCCGAGCGTCTAGGCGCCAACTAGCGTCCGCCTTTTCCGATGAAGCGAGGATTATCTTTGTGTGTGCGAGTCTCGTTTCTGCCGATTTATAAATATTTTTCTCGCGGACTGTCTTTTGTGTGTGTCTCTCAGCGTATTGGTGTTTGGTGACTCTTCTCGGCACGATGACGGACGCAGCTGCTACGACCGTCTTTTGTTCGTTGTCGTACGTAGTGCGGTTTTAGAAGCTGACGCCTGTTTGATTAACGAGAAGGGGATGTGTATGGATTCGAAGAAATGGTGATAATCGCTTTAAATACGATTGGATATTAGAAGCGTTCATTTATGAGCGTTTCGGACATTTCCTTCTTGTGGGTTTCGCAAAACTTTTCCCTTTCGAACGCTCAATTTATGGATGTGAAGTTTACAGGAAATATAGAATAATCAAAACCAACTTAACGAGTTTCACTAATTCAAATGTTTAGCTTCAAATTAAAAGAATGTACGATGATCCTTAAATACACATGTACAATATTTATAGAAATTATTAGAGAGCTCTATGCGAAGTAAAGTTTAACTAATCTCTATCTTATACAATACTTGATTAAAATTAGGAGTAAATCTATCTATCTATAATTTGACAATATATTTACAGCTGGTGATGATAACATTCCTTGCTTTTTGTAAAAGATTGTGCTACTCTCTATGCCACTCCTCTATGTATAATCTTTAATCTAGCCCTACAGACGTGTGCGTTTCCTGATATATGGAAAGTAGCCAGAATTTCGCCAATCTAGAAAAAGGGTGATAATTCCAATATTAGCAATTACAGACCTGTGGCTATAATTTCTTCTTTTGCGAAGGTTTTTGAAGTCTTAATTTATAAACGTCTTTCTTATGGTATTAAATCATGTCTTTGTGAATCTCAGCATGGTTTCTTGGCAAATGGATTTGCTGCAACTAACTTTGCACAGATTTCTCAAACAATAGCTGAAACCGTGGATGGCGGTGGTCAACTGTTATTTATACCGATTTTCCCATGCTTTTGACCTGATTAATCGACATAAGTTGTTGGAGAAGCTGAGTTTTGTCGGTGTCAGCAGGAATTTCCTAAGATTAATTCGATCATATCTTCTAAACAAGCTTAATTACGTTTATTTTAATGGATTTAGAACGCGAACTTTTTATTCCACCTCTGGCGTACCTCAAGGATTAAACCTTGCCCGCCGTTTAAAGTCCAGTAGCGGCCCTTTATTAGCCTATGCTGATGATGTTAAAATCTACCACGCCGTTAACTCCTTCAATGATTTTGGCTTTCTGCAGCATAATTTGGATATGATTCATACCTGGTGTCTGCATAATAATTTAAAATTAAATGTAGATAGTGTTTCTTCGTGTCTTTTACAAAAAGGGTGTGTAGAATCGATTCTCTGTATTGTATTTACAACATCCAAATCAATGTTCTTGAGCGGATTCAGCGCAAATTTTTGAAATATCAGAGGCATAATTTTGTGACGCTTGTGGAAAGAAGAAATCGTATTAGTGCTTCAATTATGCAAAACATTCTCACCGGAAGCATTGACTCTCCTGGTTTACTATCTTGGAGACAGGTGAACGCCCAGTGCCGTTGTTTACATTGACTTACATGATTGTGTGATACTGTGCCGTCATATTAATATTATTAAAAAGGAAAATTTAAAAATGTGTACGCATTTAAATACAAGGACAATGGTGTTTTATAACAGATACACGTTATCAGTACACGTATCTCTGGAAACTGATGAATATCTGGCATCAGCCATAATACCCAAGTATTTCGGTATTAAGAGACAGAAAATATCAAATATTTATATTAAAAGATCCCATGGAAAATATACACCAACGTGTTTAGTTCTAGCAAAATCGTTATCGTAAGGAATGGCATGCTATTTTCAGCCATATTACATTCTCGAAGCTGAACGCCGAATACGACCTATTGATTTTCGCCGTTGCTGCAAAATTACGTATTATTATCGCGAAATCGTTAATCCATGGTTGTACGCTAATTTGTCCGTAATTTTTGTCCGGGGTATTGTTTGTTCCTGGAAGGAATGCGATAAGGAAATCAAATGAATTTGATGCCACTGGATCTTCTTTTTTCTCTTATTACCGTGATTTGAATAGGAAGAAACTGCGTTGTTTTTGCGTTTTTTGTATCATCTTTTTCTTCTCCTTTATTATCGCAATTATCTTTTCGTATTCTTAAGGTTAACAGCTGGAACAACATTCTGTTTGCCTTAGTATGCAACAGATCCTCTAACGATGAATTTATTCTTTCATTAATTTTATTCACCAATTTGTTTAATTGAAAACTATAACTTAAATTTCTTTTTTTTTTCTCTTAAAATTCATTACATTCACTTCGAAATCACGATAAAACCATCACAAGTTCTAGTACTGTTTATCAACCAATTAAAACTAATCATACTCACTGAACATTCGGTTGCAATAAACCGCACGCAGCAGACACAGCTGTCTATCTCATACAGCTCCCTCTTAGCGGTTGCAAGTCCGGAGATTATTACTGAAATATTACTAATCATAACGGTAATAACGCACGCTTCTACAATGTTTAGATTTGCAAATTGACGCATAAACCGCCTTTGAGTGGTCGCACGAGGTTTTAACGTCCTTCCAGATGTAATTAAATGCATTTTCACGAACGTGCTCAAATTTTCCTCGTTGCGTGCACTAAAAATATCTACCGATGCGTTTCTGATGAGGCAGCCGAAGCGTGCAGGAACTTAGATGTTGTTTTTTTTTTAATGAAACTTGTAAACGTTTGTGAAAATTGTTGTTTCTAGAACAGACATTGTAACGGTAAAATGTTGAAAAGTTCACCACGCATTTTTGCATGCGATATCAATTATTACAAGTCAAGGAATGTCTTGCGTTTATTGTTTATGAGATAGGCAGCGATCGATACCGATATCTATAGAAGTAGTTTGGTTAAAAATGGAATGAAACACATCTAAAAGAATGCCTAGAAAATAACACCAAGATAAGAAAACTCTGTAAATACAGCTTTCGCATGGTATTAGTGTTTTATTTTCTAGGCATTCTTTTAGATGTGTTTTAAATACGTCATGGTAAGCCTTCAGAGTTTTCCTGTGCACTGCCTTTGGTGCAAAAACGCCCTCTCGGGAGAGAGCAATCTACGAATTGCACTAGAGAAGGCTGGGAAACTGTACCCGCTTCCTTTCGCTGTCTGACTTTGCGGAT
This sequence comes from Trypoxylus dichotomus, assembly GCA_023509865.1. NCBI lineage: Eukaryota > Metazoa > Arthropoda > Insecta > Coleoptera > Scarabaeidae > Trypoxylus > Trypoxylus dichotomus. Next base: position 6,763,378 of record CM042078.1, read on the forward strand.
AAATGTTTCTTTCTTTTGGCACTAGTTAGCATCAGGCATATTCATTTGTATCGGTGTGTTAAGTATGATGACAGAAGCAGCGAAAGAATTACATGTGTTAGCATAGAACTGCTCGAAACCACGCTGATGACGCCGGGAAGGCAAAAACATGTCCGTGTGTTAGCGTTTTATGTCTCACATGTCTTTCTCGTGAATTGACTTCACTAATACCATGAGAAAGCTGTATTTACAGCGTTTTCTTATCTTGATCGAATTAGATTCTAAATTTATTACGTACAAAGTTAGAATAGAATCTGGTGGGTAGTTTATTCGATCTCTCAAGATATTGTTAAAGTTCTTTCTAGAAAACTTCGGAGGTATACTGAAATAAGTTTTGCTTAGTGTATTTGATGTCAGAAAGATACCGCCAAACAAAGAGAATCTGATTCTGCATTCAGCAGGACCATGGAAGAAGGTATGTTTGTACAGTCTCCTGGTTCTATCTCGACTAGGGGTCATCTCTCATCCTTCATATTCACCGGACCCAGCCCCCAGCGACTTTTTCCTATTCCTAGACCTGAAAAAATCACTGGGAGGAAAGTGATTTGCCTCAAATGAGGAGGTCATCGCCGCTACAGATGTCTATTTTATAAACCTCGAAACAAAAAAACTGAAGAGACTAGTGCACCGCTTGAAAGAATGTATTGATCTTCGAGGAGACTACATCGAAAAATAAAAATAAAAAACCGCACTAAAACCGTACACAATTCGAAATATATAGTCAATTTCAACACTTTTTTAACTAAATCGCTAGTCAAATAGGGTCCACTCCATTTTTTGTCATTTTATCCAGAACGTTTTGTATTGAAATTCAACACCTACGGATTAGTCGCAGAACGCCACCATGAACAACGTTACTTTTACAAGTACTCAGTAAAATTGACATTTCTGAAGGAGTCACTAATAACACGTACGACAGCCAAATTGACTAAGTTTTGATATTTGATTTCAAACCTATTAAGCCCTTGTGTATCCACTAACCGAGGGATCTCTTCAATTTTGTTATCAATTGATTTTCTAGATGAAAAGGTTTACCTCATTCTGTCATATATGCCACTGATAGGATGGCATCTCTAAATAGATATTGTCTACGTTAAGAATAATAAATTCTTCTTTACCTGAATATAATAAAATAATTTTTATCAGCAAAAAAATTACTTGTTTGCTTTACGTACGTATATATACTAGTTTAAAATTTTAACTCAAATTCATTAGTAAAACGAAATAAAGCAAAGAAAACCCATTACTTTTTTTATCGCCGGTTTTAATATTTATCTTGTATTTCTATTCTAATTAAATCATAATATTTACGTTAAATTATTTAAAAACCAAGCAAATTAAACCAGAAAAAGTTTACAACCGAAATCGTAAACTAATAAAATATAAAATATAAATGGATATTGGTTTTCTGCGCATCGTAGAGTTTACTTCACATACGTGTTTATACATCAAGCAGTCAATGCAAAAAAAGAACGTTTAACAAGAGTATCTGAATTGGAAACCTTAGGTAAAACACGGAGGTGTGATGTTAAGTCCTTTGCACAATGATGTAAGATTGTTTGTTTCTACTATCACATTTTCAGCAAACTTTTCTTGATCGCCGTTAGGTTGTTTCGATTTTTATGTCTAGACAAACTGATGGTTGCTGTGCGATCGTAAAAACAACATTTAAAAAGCAGCTTCATAATCAACCGCAGATTATTACACTATAAAACGAACGCTTTAATTTCGTTACGTAAATAGGATGCTTTATAAATTGAATCTGCCACATGTAACCTATATTCGCTGAAAAAAAAAATAGCATTGCTAATTTATTAGTTTGCAAAAGAGTAGGTATAGTCACTATTTCACATAAGATTAGATGTTAGAAATTAGTTTCAAGAACTGTATAAACGGCGAAGTGGTTCCGTATCGGGAAATTACCTTTTCATCGATAAGTGACCACAAATTTAAATTCTTTTCCAAAACATGAACTACATAAAAATGTCCTTCGGTTGTTCTTAGGTATTTGGCCGTCACGTTGAGCTTAGTAATGTATCAAGGCTTCCACGAGGAACAAAGAAAATTGATCCCTTTAAGCTGATGAATGTTCGGATGTTCTTAAAAAAGAGTGTTACCCAATCATACAGACTTATTTCTAGGAAACTTAGAAAAAGCTTCAGAGGAGCAATGAGGACAAGTTCAACTTGTGATTCCCAAGGTGTGATCCTCATCGAGTATCTACAGGGGGGAAGGACAATCACGGGGCAATACTACAGCGATTTATTGACCCGATTGGATGCAGTATTGAAGGAGAAAGTGGTTTTCCGCCACGACAATGCACCGGCTCATTCATCCCGCATCGTCGTGTCCAAATTGAATGAATTGCGCTGAGAATTAGTCTCTCATTCTCCGCATTCGCAGGACCTAGCCCCCAGCGATTTTTTCCTATTGCCAAACCGGAAAAAAAAATCACTGAGAGGGAAGAGATTTGCCTCAAAAGCTATTTTGCAGACTTCGAAACATCCTACTTTTCCGACGGCGTAAAGAGCTTGGAGTACCGTTTGAAAAGGTGTATTGATCTTTGAGGAGACTATATTGAAAAATAAAAATATAAAACCACACCAATACCGTGTTTTTCTTCTAGATTCCGGAAACATTTCAAGTCGCCCTCGTACCAACAGATTTCCTCAATTCGCATCTTTCTAAATGGACACGGTAAACGTATTTATCCTTGTTTACCGATACCGACGTAAGTTGCATAAACTAAAATTACTTGAAATCTGATTCACGCGTCTGTAAAGCTCGACTTTTAACACCGGCTCTCACTTCCACCTCCCCTGCCTCATCTACCGACGACGGTAAAATTAGAAGTTTGTCGTCGATTGATGCTTGCCTCGGGCCGAAATAGACGTTCGTTTTTAGGCTTCGGGTTTTATTTAGACCGTACTGTTTGACGTCACGGTTATTACGAACCCGTTAGACGCACATGTCACGGATTTACGACAGCGGCCTTCTCTAACGTGTAAATCTGACGGGAGGTGAGTAGGAAGGCAAGGAGAGGCAAGAAAAGTAGGTGCACAGCTGCTCGTGTAGATCGTGGATTTAGTTATATTTACATGTTTAGGTTGGTGTGCGAATTGCCTTCGAGTAAGCAGACGCGTTTTCTTGGTTGACCGATGGCTAAAGCTGCTAAATCGGTCGGGATACCATAACCGTACACATTTTTGGTAAATATGCAATAACACATGGGCTGAAAAGTCCCGGGCCTAACACATAGATGACGCTAGTTTTATTTCAGTCACCTTTCTCTCAGTTAGTACTAACCTTCAAAAGCTGTTAAAATTTCATGATATTCTATTCATTAGTTTGTGTGTTATTGTGCGAAGAGTCACGCTACTTTTGTTATTTTCAAAACAATGGATCAAAAACAATTTCGTGTTTTAATTTTACACTGTTTCTTGATGGGAAAAAATACCGTTCAAGCGAAGCAATGGCTTGAAAAGTGTTATGGGGACTCCGCTCCATCAGAAACAACAATAAAACATTGGTTTGCTGACTTCAAACGTGGTCGTAAAGATACCGATGATGCAGAACGCAGTGGACGTCCAAATGAGGCGGTAATACCAGAAAACATAAAAAATACCACAAAATAGTTTTGAATGATCGAAAAGTGAAGTTGCGTGAGTTAGCTGACATCGTAAAGATATCAAAAGAACGTATTGGCTTTATATTGCATGAGCATTTGACTATGAGAAAGCTCTGTTCAAAGTGGGTGCCGCGTTTGCTCACTGTTGACCAAAAACAAGAACGTGTTGATGATTCTGAGCAGTGTTTGGCCATGTTTAAACGTAATAAACCGGAATTTTTGCGTCGATATGTGACAATGGATGAAACATGGATCCGTCACTTCACTCCGGAATCAAAACGATCGTCATCTGAGTGGACAGCAACTGGTGAATATCGTCCAAAGCGTCCGAAAGCACAACAATCGGCTGGAATGGTTATGGCGTCGGTATTTTGGGATGTGCGTGGTGTAATATTCATTGACTATCTTGAGAAAGGAAATACCATCAACAGTGAATATAGCGTTATTGGAGCGCATGCCGTAAACGAAGCGAACACATACATTCTGAAGTCGCTGTATTCTCTGATAGTCCAGGCCAGTAATGCAATGAGTATATACACCATCTGCATAATTAAAGTTATATAAAACAATAGTTTTAGAAAGCTCTTGTTCCCCTATCGAAGAAGCTTGTAAGTATAAAAATTGATTTTAATGCCATGGTGGCTTTCCTAATGATGTATGAGATATTCTGATGCAAGCGGACAGAAGAATCACACACTCTAATGAGATAATCTTCCAGCCCTCAATATAAATGTCAAGATTGGACAAGACTCCAACTCTTTTAACAAACGAAAAATTTAATTCAAATTTAGCAAGGGATGATCTAGAACCTGGAAATTCAAAAAATTATGTACACTTTTGGAAATAAAAAAAAATCGTTAAACAAAAGTTTTATTTTATTAGTAAGTATATATTTACAACGATGAGGATTTCGATCATTTCTTCTTCTTATTCTTAACCTTGCCCTCCTTAGGCTTCTGCCAATCGCCGAAGATCTCCATAAAGAATTCGTCAGTCACCCCATCCGCTAGCGGAAACACGAACCTCTTATTCTCCTCCTCCTTCAACTGTTCGGCTTCGAACTCCTGTTGCAATTTTCTCTGCCTGTCCAATTCCGCCTTCTCTTCCTTAGTCAATTTCTTCGGTTTCTCCTTTTTTTGCTTTTTGCCACCCTCACTGCCTTTTTTGCTCTTCTTGTCGCTACCTTTTTTGCGTTCCTTCCCTTTATCCTTTTTGCCCTCTTTCTTGGAGGATTTTGGCGATTTTGGCTGCTTCGGCGGCTTCTCCTTTTTAGGTTTCTTCTTCTCGGACTTTGGTCTCGCGAATTCCTCCCTTGTCGCCTTCGGCACCTTCCACTCACTGTTAAGCTTCTGCGTTATTACAGTTGGGATCGTTCTGGTGGCTAATTTGATGAGGGTGAAGTGAAAGTTCCTGTAGAAGCTTAATGTATTATGGTTAGTATTTTCATTTAGTGGTTGAGTGTAGGCTTTTACGACCCTAGTCCATAGTAGAAATGTTTTTGGGTCTTGTCGTGTATTCACTGTTTTACGACGTTTCGCTGATCATGCTGTTAGCTTGTTCAGAAGTTTTCTAAAGACTGGTGTTGTTGTCTCTTGCTTCTCGTTATATATCCCATGTCTGTTCCACTTTGCTGATCCATAAACGTTCCGCTTTGCTGATCCGTAACCGTTCCGTTTCGTTGAATCGCGTCGTTCGTTGTGTGATGACTCCGCAGTGCTAACTTCCACGTGTTGCTAATGTGTGCTTCTCGATTGAAGTTGATAGTATTCTTCATTCCTCGGGTAGTAGTGGCTGGTGCCGGAGATCGCATGGAGATCGAAGAGGACGACAACTTACCATTCCTAGATGACCTAGTGGAGCGCACCGATAGCAACAAACTGGGCCATAGTGTGTACCGGAAGAAGACTCACACAGACCGATACCTGCATGCAACATGCCACCACCATCCTCAACAGAGGAGATCCCTCATCAATATATTGTTAAGAAGAGAGGATAAAATCGACGAGCATCACAGAAATAGTGAAATACATCACGTCAAAGACGTCTTGCAGAAGAAAGGCTATAACACAAAAGATATAAGAAAACCACGGAAACAGAAAATGGAGGGACCAGCTACTCCCTCCCAACAAGGACATGTTATCGAAAACACGAGAGAGACGCACGTCTCAGGCATATTGAAAGATTCGCATCAGCAGAACATCTGCATCAACAAGGAGACCGCCGGATAACCTACAGCGATGTTAATGTATTAGCCAGGACCAGCCACCACTACCCGAGGATAATATGATAACAATGAACCACGCGATTCACCGGAACGGGACGGTTACGGATCAGCAAGGCGTAACAGAAATGTGATAAATAACGAGAAGCAAGAGACAACAACACCAGTCTTTAGAAAACTTCTGAAGAAGCGTCAAGTAAAACAGTGACTACACGACAAGACCCGAAAAACATGTCTGCTATTCATTTAGTTGTGTTTTCAATCCAATGTTTCTGTTAATAAACTTGAAGGTATTTTATTTACCCTTTAAACCCTTGAAAAAATACAATATTATAATTGATGATTATGAAACTATAGTCTATTCCCTCGGACTGAAGTGCATAATGCCGAAAGCAGCTTAACTTAAACTGCTTCCAAACAGAACTTTTCACACGGCATAACGTTTTATAATTCCTGAACTTACTAGTCAAAAACAAAGTCCACAATGGCGCAAAGTACCCCGAATCCAATGTACAAGTTGGCGTCTTGCTTGCTAATCTCTTGTGGGTCGACCAAATCCTCCCAATCTTCCGCGTCCACGTCGATAACCTCCTTCTTTTCCGGAACCGGATCCTCGGACGGCACATACCAACCTACCTGCGGATCATCCATATCCTCAACGTGTTTCTCACATAGCTTAAACTGCTGCAATCTCTTCATTATTTCCGCGTCGGTTAAGTTGATATCCGTAGACATCTTCACCGCCAGCTTTGAGGGGAACGATTTTCTTCTTTCCTGGACGGAACTCTTTCGCGATCCCATTCTGGAGTCGATATTTAGGCTTGGTTTGGTGGAGGTCTTGCTGAATCCCATCGAATTCTCGGCCTTCCAGAGTTCTTGGGTTTCTTGAGTTTCGATTTCCTGCTTAGGTTTGTTTTCGGAACCGGTGGTATCTGAGGAATGTTGAAGATGGAGAACGCTGGATGTTTCATTGTTTTGCTATTGCGGATATCTTACCTACGTCGAATTCAAGACCTGGAAATAAAAGGAAATTAGATAATATAGGGTTTGAGTAAATTTATCTAGCTCATTCTATTTTCAATGTTTGAATGAAGTTTTTGGCATAGGAAACGCTTCTGAATGAAGTATTGGGGGAGAAGGCTAGAATAAATAATCTTCATTATTACTTTTTCCTTTGGAAAAGCGTAGCAGTTCTTGAAATGGAACGTTTGCTTACAAGAAACCATAGGATGTTCAAATGGCATAGCATTTTTGATATTTGTGCAATATTGTGTATTATTCAAATGTTGTGATATGGAGATATTGAGGATATTAACTTTTCTAATCTTCAGCAAGATATATTTATATTTTACTTGAAGGAAAAAGATCTTAATTAAGTATTGTTTCATAGGGCAAACATTCTTTTTCTGTTGCTAAATTTCTCTCACTTATTTACAATGGGATCGTGACTAATGCTTGATGGCGAAGAAAGTAATGTATTATTCACAGGTATAGCAGTAAACTCCACTCACACAAATTAATTAATTATGCGGAACGCAGCGTTTCGAGAGCACGTGGGCTCTCATTGTCAACCGTGTTACCAACTGAAAGTAAAAACTGTATCACACATGCAAATTATTTTCTACGCAGCTCTAAAATTTCTAAAACTTATGACTATTTACAATCTACTCGGTGGTCTAATGCCTTTTACGGGAAAGGATGAACCGAAAGCGAACCGTATCTTTAACTGGGCCTATGGTAATAAATCCATCAAACTCGAGTGTGCAATTGGGAGTGGTTCTCTGTTTAATAAGTTTCCGTTCTTTTTCATATATACCGTTTCGTAGGCATCTAATTCTCTATACGAGTTCACGTTTTTAAGTAGTGTCAGATTTTTTAAATCAATCTTATGTCCGAATTTTACCATTCGCTCTGCTACGCTTGATAGTTCAGGTTTGTCGAAGCGATAGTGTCCAATATGTTCTTTGAACCTCGTTTCGATACTCCTTTTTGTTTGTCCAATACAAACTTTCTCAAAATCATTGCATGCGATTAGGTATATTCCAGACCTTTTTATCATCTCCGGTTTATCTTTGGGATTTCCTAAGAGATTCTTTAAGTTGTTTTTTGACACAAAAGACACGTTCATATTTAGTTGTCGGAAAATTTTACTTAACCCTTTTACTGTTGGGTGAAAAGGAAGAGTTATAAATTTCTTATTACCGGTGTTTGTTGATGTCAAGGTCGTGGAATTTCTGATGTGTTGTTTTGGACCTTCCTTAAAATACGGTCGACATCCATAGAAGAGGAACCATTGTACCTCGCTACATCTTTGATATACTAATGGTTTCTCTTCTATGGATGTAAGAAGACATTATTGGATCATGAAGGAATAAGAGATAATGCAAGTTGACACATTACGTGAGGAGAATTGACCAGGACAGGAAACCTGCTAATAGAAGGAAAAAGGAAGACCAAGAAGGTGTTGGGAAATAGGAATTAGCTATGCAAAGGAGAGTACTGGGCGAAGATGGTTTTATGGATAGAGCTTCTTGGAAATTGTGATGCAGTAGATGGTAACATTAGCTAATTACAAACCTCCATAATAAAAAAATAACGTATTATAACAAAGCATCATGAATCTTCATTTAGAGGATATTGACATTTTCCATTGAGGATACAAAGTAAAGAGTAGTAATATATTATTAAATTACCCTCGTATTCTCCCCCAGTATCACTTTCCACCCTAAATCGATACCCATTGGTAAAAATTTCTTTTTCTTCTTCAGAACTTGACGGCGACAATGGAAAAAAACGTTTGGGGAGATTGGGATCAGGTTGATGAAAAAGGTTATAGTCCTTATTGGGAAACGCGGGTACCTCTTCCTCAGTCTGAACTACTTCGTCGCCATTAATTAATTGAGATAGAGTATTTGCACTTACACCGGCACTTTCTGAGTTTCTACTTTCATCTGGAAAATAACGTAGGGATGTTTTTTTTTTTTTAATAAAATCTTCGTGAAATGAAACCTTTTCGAGGGGTTACAGTTGACATGAAGGTGCTGGTCAGGCTCGTCGGAAAATCATACTTATCCATTGAGTTCTCATCTGGAATAGAATATTTGATTTTGGTGCTGAAAATTCTTCAGAAGCTTACCCATGTGGCAGAAACACTTCTTTCGCTTAATGGTATACATCCTTTGTTGATCACCGATCTTAAGTTCGATAATTTCTTGCGATGCGTTAGTTGAAAACGAAATAGTGGAAGAAGAGCTTCCCAATGATACGTAAGAATTCGAAGTAGTGGAATTTGATGAATCCTCTCCTTCAACCCCTTCAGGTTTCCTCTTCTTTTCGTCCTCAAGAGGAACAAGGACAAAAAGGTTTTCCGGCAGGGGAAGTTCGTTGCCGCCTTCGTTTAAGACGTCCGCTGCCATGAATATCATCTCCCTGAAGAGTTTGAAGAATTGCTTCCGCGAAATGCACAGTTTAGGATCTGCAAATTCATATCTCTATTAGTGGAAATACGTTTAAGATATCAAAATGACCGATTATCATCTTAAAAGCGTAGACGATCCATTCCAGCACGATTTTCTGTTCTTTCTCGCACAGATAATACTCATCCTGCGTTTTCCATAGGCAATCGACGAGGATATCGATGAACCAGAACTGTAGGTAATTAAAAGCGTAATTGGTGCAGTGTAGATATTCGCCCAAGACATGCATACAGGCTTTGATCCCAATTTCGCGAACGTACGGTATGGTTAAGTCGTTAAACGAAGGAAATGCGTCCGGAAATGCCTGCGGTAGCATCGTTAGACTCGCGATGTTGTCGGGAGTACATGGTGGCACTTCTGGATTTTCTTTTTCCTTTCCGGGGACTGTATAGAAGTAAATGACTTCGCTCTCGCTAAGGAATTTCGGCTCTGGTGGTGGTTGCTGCTCTAAAACCTCAAGTTCGGGGTTTTCGATCGTAATAGGTGCATTTTGTATGGCTTCTTCTTGTTTGGCTTTTTTAGGAGGCATTTCGCCGAAATTACTCGAGTGTTCGTATTAGGTTAACATATTAATTGTCATTTTATCAAATTTCTATGAAGATCTCCATAGTAACTTCTCGAATTAGCTTTCATAAATAAGGCTTAAAGTTAAAAAGCTGTTAAAAGATTAAAACTTATGGTGTCATCTATCCGTACAATCATTAAACCCACTTATACACGATGGCCGAAAAAGAAGAAAGTTATTTTGAGAGAAGCTCCCTGTTATTTACTGATCGTTTACCTACGATGAGTATTTAAAACTGAAACTAGATGGCGCTCCTATTTTGTATAAGTGGCGGTATAAATATTCAATAAATAAATAATTTTATTTTGGGACATTGTTGTTAGTCTATAGTTAGACGTTCAGTTCTTTTTTCTGTGGCATATTTATTTAAAGGCAAATTATTTAATTTATTGAGCAGATTCATTGAATTATATCTAGCGAAATTAAATAAAAACCAAAATTGTATTTACTATAAGAAAAAAAATAACGCAGCAAAAATATGAATAGATAAAATACATGCTGTCCGTTATTATAAGTTACTAAAACAATCATATCCCCAATTGTTTCATGTAACCTGTTTGCTCGATGCATGTCACCTTGAAACTGAGTTTATTAGAAATATTTATTCAATAGTAGAACTGATAAGATAAAACTTTAATAATTCATTTATTTATTTAAATACAGTATTAGTCACGAGTATGGTACAAGTATTTACTTTGATAATCATTACAAAATTACAAGAGTACTTGATAAATACAATTAGTAATTAGTGAATAAATTATCGTTTGGTGCACTTTCTGCTGTGTAATTTGGTTTGGCAGTCCTTTTGAACACTCCAACAATAATCGGCCATCAGGTGAGGATACCATCTCCCTTGGTATCGAGTTTTCATGGTCTTTAAATCTAGATGAAATTTGGCACATTGTTCGTCGGCTACAGCAGTTAAATTTTCGGAAAACCTGTCAAGATGACTATGAAGGAAATAAAGCGTTATGCTCTTGTTATAATCTAGGCTGTGAAATAGTTGAAGCATTGTTTGAAAGTGTTATTGTGCCGTGGCCAATTCTTAAATTCTGTGTAGTGATTGTTCATAAAATGGATGCTGTAGAACAAATTCATGAAGATACTATAGTAACTACTGGTGAGTCTGAAGTTTCTTATGATATAGTTAGACGCTGGTGTTGAGATTTTAAATGTAGAAGAACGTCCTGTGAAAACCAACATGACGATGGTTCTCCCATAATGGTAACAGAAGATATTGTGTCTTCCACAATGTCCCTGATGCGGCTTATCATATCATGTGGTGCATACTGACTAAAGAAGTAGGTATGAAAAAGATGACTGAAATATGGGTACCCCGAGTGTTAACCATTGATTGTAAAAGAAATCGTGTGTTGATTTGTAAGTGTCCTTTGGACAGGTACCAAGCAAACAAAGAGAGCTTTCTTAATCGGTATGCGACCATGGATGAGTCATGAGTGCACCACCATGAACCCAAAGTGCAAAGTAGAGAGTGGAAACACCACGGTTCTCCTCCTTCGTGCAAATTTAAGGTCGTGCCGGCTGCTGGAAAGGTTTTGCTATCTGTGTTCTGGGATTCTCAAGGAATCATCCCGATTGACTATTTTCAAAATAGACAGAGCATTACAGGGGCTTACTACGCACAATTGATTTCTAAATTGCGAAAGGTTATTAAAGAGAAACGCCGAGGCAAATTAAGGCATGGTGTGCTGCTCCAACAGGATAATGCTCCCAGCCATACATCAGGTATTGCTATGGCTGCTACACACCAAGGAGTCTTTGAATAAGTGGAGCATCCGCCATATTTTGCCGGATCTGGCCGTTAGTGATTACAGCCTGTTCCCCAATTAAAAGAAATTTTCGGTGCGGCAAAATTTTCCAGTAATTATGAAGTGAGGCAAGTTGTAGAGAGGTGGTTTGCAGAGGTTGGAGACACATTTGCACAGGAGGCTGTTGAGATGTTTAAGCATCGATTGACCAAGTGCGTTAGTGTAGGGGGAGACTATGAAGAAAAATAAAAATATAATTCCACTGTAGGTAAGGGGGTCAGGGTACAGCATAGAGATCCACCTTCGTATATACATGAAACAGTCCCCTTGCAAATCTAAAGCTTTAACATATTGCTTCATTAGACCTAATTTGATGTGAAGAGGTGGAAAAACTAGTTTTTCTCTGGCGATTAAAGGTTCACTTACAGCATTCTTACAATTATTTGAACAATTAAGAATTCGCTGCGTTTAGTTAACGATTTTTAAGAAATTTGAAATCGGCAAAAAACAAAGGCTATAGGAAAAACCTATATTAGTTAAGAATAAGTGTCAGATCTTCGAAACAGCATCAAAAAAAGTTATTTGTTGGCCAGTGTAATTTGTTAATTGGAAAAACTATTCTCAATCTGAACGAGAACTCCTCAAACGTAACCTACTTTTGAATCACCCTGTACTAACATTAATGATTCATTGATTTTAGATTAAGACAAGCGACATGACAACATCGAAGCAGTAGGCAACTATTCGCCCCTAAGGCTTTGATTAAGTAATATAGATATTCCCCTAGAATGGCACCTAGGTCTTGCTATTATCCCCGTATAAATTCGTGATATATCAAAACCGCACCACTTCCCTTCGTTTACAGGTCGCGTTTGAGAACTTGAGTGCGTACACCAACGGTATTAGTGATGGTTTTAATCATTCTGCGTTAATGTTTGAAATGGAGCGGTGAGTATTGTTAGAACTGAATCATCTTATACTTACTTTAGTGTCTTCTTTCTTTGAGAGGTTTTTTGTTGATGAACAATTTCTCATTATTGTGGTAAATCTTTGTATCATTTGAATATTTCTATGTACTTTATCGCTCACTGACATTCTTTGCTCTTCGCAATGTTGCGAATCAGCCGTGATGAATTAGTTTCTTTTCTGTAGATGTCTATTTCTAATTTATTGTTATTGCGTATGACTAGAGTATCTAGAAACGGAAGCCGATTGTTTACTTCTTGTTCAATAGTAAACTTGATCGTAGTGAATTTTGAGTTAAGTTTTGTTAGAAAATCTTGTATATTCCCTTTATTAGTATCAAACACCGCGAAAATATCGTCTACGTACCTAAGCCAAATTCTCGGAAAATATTTGGTTTCTCTTTTTAAGTTCGTTTCAAATTTGCTCATGAAGAGGTTCACAATAAAAGGAGATAATGGATTACCCTTCGCTGTGCCTTCCTCCTGTTCGAACCATTCTCCACCTATTTGAAAACAATTTTTTGTCATACATAATTTTGTTAACCTTTTATATTCCACGTTTTTTCCCGTTTCATCTACGTTATTTAACTTCAAAAATTCAACCAAATACACCATAGTTTCTGGAATTGTACTATGTTTATTTTCAAATTTACTAGAAAATGCCAATTTACAAAAAAACGAGACCCTGAATGACGTTTGTAACAAAAAAGAAATTCCCTTTTTAATTATCTGTATTAATTAATACACCGATAGAAAGTATTAGATAATATATTGCAACTATCACGCCTATTTCAATTCAACGTTTTCGAATAGCACTTCATATCTGGGAGATCTGCCATATCCCCCACCGTCGTAAATCATTTCCCTCCCATCGAAACGTAACTGAATTTACGACACTTTTTCCAATCCCAAAAACGGAGCATGTCCCGACCGTATATCCTCATCGATCGAATAAAACAATTTCAAACACGCTGCTGCGATAGTACAAAGTACAAAAAAAAATCGCCCATTTGGGTCGCTTCCAACAATAACAACAAGGCCACAACAATAACCGGATACATGACACCCTTCCGGAATATTAATTAAATTCTCGTTTGCAGTTTTAGTGTCATAGTTGTGCTTTGTAGGGTCGAAAATATAGGTCGTTAGAGCAAATCTGAGGGTAGTGAAATTTTGACATAGTTTTGGAAGGATAACTTCGGAGTTTCCTACGAAAAATCGCAGCAAGTATATCTAAAGAAGATCAACTGTTAATTACACTAATGAAATGAAGCTTCAGTTGTATCGTGGAGATCTAGCTCAACATGAGATTTTGTGTTATTGGTTGATGAAATACATACATACTAATCTCTAGGAAGAATATAACTTATGTCTTTAGTACATTTACAAGTTGTCATATTATATTAGACTATATTGAGATGAAATCTGAAAAGCCCGTTTACTTGATTGGCAAAAATTAATATACATTTCGTATAAATATATGAATACTGCCCAAGGACTTGTTGGTATAGCTCTAAATGGTATAGTAACACATGGGCTGAAAAGTCCCGGGCCTAACACATAGATGACGCTAGTTTTATTGCAGTCACCTTTCTCTCAGTTAGTACTAACCGTCAAAAGACAGCTGTTAAAATTTCATGATATTCTATTCATTACTTTGTGAGTTATTGTGCTAAGAGTCACGCTACTTTTGTTATTTTCAAAACAATGGATCAAAAACAATTTCGTGTTTTAATTTTACACTGCTTCTTGATGAGAAAAAATACCGTTCAAGCGAAGCAATGGCTTGAAAAGTGTTATGGGGACTCCGCTCCATCAGAAACAACAATAAAACGTTGGTTTGCTGACTTCAAACGTGGTCGTAGAGACACCGATGATGCAAAACGCAGTGGGCGTCCAAATGAGGCGGTAACACCAGAAAACATCAAAAAAATCCACAAAATCGTTTTGAATGATCGAAAAGTGAAGTTGCGTGAGTTAGCTGACATCGTAAAGATATCAAAAGAACGTATTGGCTTTATATTGCATGAGCATTTGACTATGAGAAAGCTCTGTTTAAAGTGGGTGCCGCGTTTGCTCACTGTTGACCAAAAACAAGAACGTGTTGATGATTCTGAGCAGTGTTTGGCCATGTTTAAACGTAACAAACCGGAATTTTTGCGTCGATATGTGACAATGGATGAAACATGGATCCATCACTTCACTCCGGAATTAAAACGATCGTCATCTGAGTGGACAGCAACTGGTGAACCTCGTCCAAAGCGCTCGAAAGCACAACAATCGGCTGGAAAGGTTATGTCCTCGGTATTTTGGGATGTGCGTGGTGTAATATTTATCGACTATCTTGAGAAAGTAAATACCATCAACAATGAATATTACATAGCGTTATTGGAGCATTTGAATGCCGAAATTGCAAAGAAACGACCGCATATGGCAAAGAAAAAAATTTATTTCATCAAGACAACGCACCGTGTTACAAGTCAATCAAAACAATGGCAAAACTACATGAATTGAACTCCCAGCGACTACTGGCTGTTCGCAGACCTCAAAAAAATGCTCGCCGGTAAGAAATTTCGCACGAATGAACCTCTTCATCGCTGAAACTGAGGCAGGCCTATTTTGAGGCAAAAGATAAATCGTTCTACAAAAGTGGTATTGAAATGTTAGAGCGGCGCTGGAATGATTGCGTTGCTCTTGATGGAGATTACGTTGATGAATAAAGCTGATTTTGAACCAAAAAAACCGTGTTTTCTCTGTGAGGCCCGCGACTTTTCAGCCCATGTGTTAGCATAGCAGCAACCACTGGTGCTCTACTTTAACATCAAATAAAGAATGTGTTGAAGATTGTGGCGAATTAGAAAATATGGTGTTTGGTGATTTACTGTTACTAAAGATTTTTAATTAAGAACTAATTTTTATACACGTGTGAGATTTGTTTGTATCCTGTTTATTGCAATTGTTTCATTTTTGGCAACTGCTTATCTTATTCTTTAAATCAGTAGTAAGTATCCACATTTACACGCACATTTGGCAGATAACAATAGAACTTTACATCTTGTATATAAAAACATACTCATTTTTTTAGTATCAAAACTACAAATTTATTTAACGCGAGTGCATTCATTTTTATTATTTTTTGTAAACGTAACTGTACTTAATTATAGCTTGATGACATGTTTCAAATAATAAAACAAACTGTTTAAAAGAAGTTTTTTTTATTTATACTTTTAAAAATATTTTGAAGTGTAAACTTCTGAAATTAAAGAAAATTACAAATAGATTACTGCTTCTCAAATTTGAAATATTATTATGCCTTCCTGTGTAGTGACGTACGTAAAAAAGGAAGGTAAACAATTAAAATCTTTTATCAATTAGGTCACCAAAAACAACATGTTTCAATACACCAAAATCTTCAACAACTTATATGATGAAATAGAGTACAGGTGGCTAATGTATGTTACTACACTGTTTAGAGTTACGTTAACAAGCCCTTAACTGTATTCATACATTTATACGAAGTGTATATGTTTCATCAACAGGTAATACAAAGTCTTCTGTACAGCGAGATCTCAATGATGCAAGTTTAACTAGGCAGATGAGTAGAGATTCCAATAATAATTGTAATGAAGTTCATAATTCTACTAAACGGACAAAATAATGCTGCTTACGGTCACAAAACAGCAGAATAAACAAAGTAAACATGAGGAATTGACAGGAATAGGTTGGTTTTATCATGTGTCTTTGTTTTGTTTGGAAACTTATCAGTGTAGCCACAATACTTACTGACGTCACACTTACACGGTCCATTGCAGACAGTATACCTAACGCATGTAATAACACTGCTGTCAGATACAATTGCATTGTTGTTTCTAAACTGAATCAATGAATGTGGTAGATAGCACAAAAAAGTCTCGACAAATCGTTTTACCGTCATCAATATTCAAACAGCCCATATTAGTCACCAAAACAGGGTATAGTAATAATTAGAGTTAGTGTTTAGGTTATTTCCATAGTTTGTTAAACTTATGTAATCCGATGTTCCGGTCGTCTTTAGGGTAGCACTGAGAAGGGTTCTTACTAGCCACATTCATTATATGTTCGATGATTTTTTTGTCTTGTGTAGCTGAAGATGGCAGCAGACGAACTGCCGAAACGTCGGACTACATAAGTTCAACAAACGATGCAAGTAATCCAAACAACAACTCATGATAATCCATCCTCAATAATATTAAATCAAGAGACAGGGTATATTGCCACAAATCGGTAGCAAAATATTTCGAATTTCAGTGGGCGTTTTCCCAGCCATCCAGAAGTGTTTTATCACTGCACGAAATTCGATTTTATCAATTTTTGCTAAACCGCCTGACTTGCTACACAAAACACGCTATTAAATACACAAATATTGACAGTAGGTGCCTGAAATTTTGACAGTTGCCATAAAAAAGGTTGAATGAATGCACTTCAACCTTCTAGCACCATCTCTTGCTGATTCCGGAAACATTTCAGGTCGCCCTCGTAATATTTTATTTAAATAAACAAATGAATTAAAATTTTATACTTTCTTTATATCTTATAACAACAATTTAGCCGCAGTGATTCTTCCAAGAGTGTAGTATGTTATAAAGTTAAATTTTGACCTGATACGCTAAAACTAATACGATTTTCGGGTTCAATACACCCAAATTACTAAAAGAAGTAAGCAAATATTGTGTTCGGCATTGTAAACCACAAATATAACCGCGGTTTTTCTCACCATCTTTGTCATATTTTACGAATTTCATTCTTTTTTCATCAGTCATTCACACTATTCGGTCATCTCTTACCTCTCCACATCCTACCATTGTTATTGTTCAATCTTATTTCCCAGACGTGTAGTTTCGTTCTTTAACACCATTCCTTCGCTTGATGCGGTTCTCTTGTAACTCGTACAGATCCTGTGCGCGGCATATGGTACAATACATCCGGTAATACCGAGCTGACTCCCCCAAAACCATTCCTTTTCTTTCACCTCGTACCAACGTGATTGATTACCTTCGCGGGCTAGCTCAAAAAGATTAAAGACGCCCACGATCCGCTTGTCAGGTGTGTTCGGCTGTTCGTAGTGGCCGTATTTGGAGTGGAACGAACCTGATAGACGGGAGAAAGAGAAGACGACGAATATTAACAAACATCTTAATCCTGTCGGATTGTTCGAGGAAGTTGACGAAGAAGTAACGTATCGGCATTCGTGGTTTTAAGATTTTTCTCGTTTCGGTGGGAATCGATTAATTTCGATTGGTTGACTTTAATGGAGTGTTTTCGAAAGATGGAAGGTGTTATGTTAGAATTTACGAAAGTTTCTTAGTGTATCGAATATCGTCGGCGCCTTTTCTTCTGTGTCTTTTAGTTTGTTGGCTAGCAGATTGGAAAATGCTATTACACTTTTTAATTTTTCATTACAATGAATAAACTTTTACTACGACAATTTCTACGTTTTGGTAGATTTCGTCCCATTATTACATTTGGAAATAACAGAATAAACTTGTTGAGCTTTGATTTTTAAGAGAGAACTTTTGTAAATGTTTCACGTGGTTGATCCAGATGATCAGCTTTTATCAAATGCGCATATCAATCTTCAAGAGTAAATTATGGAATGTAACGTGTAATAATTGTATTCTATGTCTTACGTCGATTTTAAAAAGAAGATTAAAAGAACAGTTTCAATGTATAAAAAAAGAGGAAACATGTTACTAGCTCACTTAGTGTTACCCGTGGAGGCGAGCTGGTTTTGCATCCCGCCCGTATACAATGAATTTTCATGTACTACCGACTATATGTCTGCTGTCTCTGCGGTTAAAAATCAAAGAATTCTACATTATCCTTAATGATTATCGTACAGATGTTTAGCGGGTTTGACCGTTAGGTTTATGTTACCGTTCAATGCTGCTTCCTTCACAATGGCACTGAGATTGCTATGCTTTTAATATGAAGCTTTGAGTGTGTTGGTCTTTGTTTAGAAATTGACTTTCGCCCCACTCTAGTTTTGTTTAGACTTCTATTTTTCATGGACATTTTGTTTTCCTTTTCGGTGTCCCGTTATCTTTTTTGATGTCCTGTGTTCTTTTACGATGTCTTGTTTCCTTTTTCGATGTCCTGTCTTCTTTTTCGGTGACCTGTTTTCTTTTTAGATGCTCTGTGTTCTTTTTCGATGTCCTGTTTTCATTTTCGATGTTCTGTATTCTTTTTCGATATCCTCTGCTCCTTTTCGATGTTCTCGACGTCCTTAGGTACTTCATATTCATCGCAGTTTCTTTATTTCTAGTGTTTTTGTAATTCAACTGACTCTACAGAGTTTAAGCGGCAGATGCGTCATCCACAGGCCCATTCCAACGCCTTGGATCCTTTCTGAATTCTTCTAAATTTTAAGAATAGATGATTTTCCTCGACGATTTTCCTTGATGGCCTCCTTTAATTTTTCTAATATCGCCGCGTAATATTCTCCGGTTATGCTCCTACCTTTTTCTTTGTAATCAATCAATAATATCCCCTCACAATCCCAAAAACCAGTAGCTATCAACTTTCCAGCTGATTCTGACACTTTGAATTTCTTTGGCGGTGGTGTCCCCTTTTTATGCCATTGCATGGACTCCGGTTTGGACTCAGGCTCAAAGTGATGAACCCATGTTTCATCTCCGGTAACAATCCGCTCCAAAATCTGTGCAGGTTTGTCTCCACACAGCTCCAAAAATTGTTTGGACGCACAGACGCGCTGCTGTTTCTGCAGCGGCGTGAGCATTCTCGGTACCGATGTTGTACTGACTTTTGTCATACCCAGGTGGTCATGTAGGATACGCAAAATGGTGGTATCTGATACTCCAACTAATGCAGATAATTGTTCTTGCAGTAGAAATTTTTGCACTTTTTCGACGATGTCTGATGTGGTGGCCTCAACTGGCCGTCCTGAGCTGGGGTCGTCTTCAATCGACTCCCGACCATGTTTAAAAAGACCATGCCACCTATAAATCATTGATTTACTAGCGCACTGTTCCCCATAAACGGTTTCCATTTCATTCAATATGGTTTGAGCGTTCTTTCCTTGCTTTGTAAGGAACTTTATCATAGCACGGTGTTCAATTTCCTGCATAGTTTCAGTTTTTTCTGGATGACTTCTTTATCAGGCAACTATTCGTAAACGTCTGGCGCTATAGGGCTGCAACTTAACTTATATACTAATGATGAGTCGCCAATCAGAATGACATCTAGCGAGCGCCCCTATCCCCATATTGTACAAGCATCAGAGTATTCAGAACTATTTATAGATATCGTCACAACTACATAACTAGAGACCGGATTATATGCAGAGCAAAAATTTATTTTCTCTTACATTTGAGTTTCTTTGTAGTTGAGCATTAACTCCGATGCATAATTTGCAGAAGCTATTAAAAGCGTTAAATATTCTATACAATAGTTTATATGTAACTATAGAAATTTCGTTGATTGTGAGTATAATATACAATTCATTTATAGTTCTTTGATTAATTAGGAACAACTTTGCACCTGTAAATGATATCAATTTATGATAATTAGGGATCCCATTACGATTATTAAAAGCCACACACACGTAACAATCAAATAGGGCTGGGTCCTTTATAGAAAGGTAGTGGTACAAGCATAAGTAACATATATAGGCATTATTACATGCCTTTAACAAAGCTTGATCACGTATACGTTGCGGCAGTGCATCATATACCAACAAATAAAGGTGAATGCATACTTATACACACGCTAATGTATGTATGTTTGTATATTTGATAATTGTGACATTAATTTTATTTATTATTTATTTATTCATGGTATTCTTCCAATGGGGGCCCAAAATCTTTGAAAGGTTTAATTTCTTAAGGTTTTCTGCAGTCTTGTCAAACGGAATAAGCCATGTAACCCTTGCATGATTTGCAAGTAATTATTTAAATAATCAAAAGTTTATAAATAATGACGTTGCAAAATATACAAACTCCAGCATCAACTCGTAAACAAATATCCGCAGTCTATTTTTCTCGACGTTCACCGAGTTTATAGTTAGAGAAAATAATCGCCAAGAACAAACAAAACAAAGACGAGCGCATGCAATCCATGTACTCTTGCACAACGGGCTAGATTACGCGATCCATTGCTTGTTAGGCGGACGCCTGGTCGTTCTCAAGTTTGCATACGTTACGTTGCAAAGTAAACTAACGATCCCTCCGTGTACAGTGCAAGTAATTAAGCTCCCACATCGCACAGAGGTTCGGAGTCCTACCAGCAAAAAAGTGCTGCTAATTTTAACTTCACTTTTTTACTATACAGACTTCATTAAGGAAAATACAGTAGACGCTCGATTATGTGATTATTCACATTACTGAAAATTTACATTACCGAGACTTATTTTATATATACAGAAATTGCATAAAAGAAAATATGTATGTTTATTAAAACTTAAATTATGAACAATGAATAACATAATACATATAATATTAAAAAATAAATTTTACATTTTTGTTTGCGTAAATTTCCGCTTGGTATTTTCTAATGCAATTGCCCATAGTTTACGAAGCACTAAAATATCGGAATATAACATGTCCTTTTCTTCAGTCCAATTTAACGCTTGATTAAAAATTCCCACAGCTTGAGCGCCACTTACTGTATTTTTTATTTAAATCGGAGGGTCATCATCTTCACTCACCCCATCATTCATACCTGAGGGGCAAAGTGCTTCTGGAACTATTCCAGAAATATGCCTTTGGTCATCCAAGGGGATTTTGAACAGTTATAATCAATGGGACTCGACGTTTCAACTGCTGGATATTTGCATAAGCGAGCGTTTACTGTATATATATTTTTTATTATTTAAACAATTAAGTCATACCATCACAGTTAACCCTTTGGTATACTTTTGAGAACATCGACCCTCTTAAACGTCCAAAACTTCGGATACTTTTTCTCTAATTGACTTAGCATTGAACGTCTGCTTAAAATGTTATCTGAAAAGTGAACGGAAAGGAAAATTTCGAAAGTTAATTACGTTAGGAACCCAGTTAATTAATTATCTCCTAAATGACCACCGGATTTCTTAAATCTTTCACGTCGTCCTCTTTGGGACGTACCCTTGTTACTTCTCATCATTTATCTAAACAATGTAATTAACACGTTGAAAGTTGTTTAAATAGATAATGATTTATAACTGCACTGGCAGGTCTACAGTTACTAATTTGAGTGTCATATCCTGACAAATTAGATAAGTACTGAGAAGGCGTTAGCAAGTGGATGTAATTTACACAGATTTCTCCGAGGGATTTAATATAATTGACCATGGAATTCTGATCAGTATGTACATGGGTCACGTTTCTTTTTGTCCCGTCCGCCTTAAAACTTATACCCTCTTCTCTGTTGTAGCTGAAATATTACGTATTCTATACCAGATATCTTTCTGATGAGTACACTCTGATGTCAGGGATCCCGCAAGGTTCTAACCCGGGTCCAGTCCTATTTATATTAATTATTTATTTCTTCAGACGGACTATCATATTCTACCGTACGCTGATGACACAAAAAATCTCTTTAGAAATTACAATTGTCTATGACATTATCGAACTCCAGCGTAACTTGGACATATTGGTGGAGTGGTGCAAAAGATTTGCGTTGAGGTTGAATTTTGAGAAGTGTAATCACACACTGCCGTATTTGTTCACCGTACAGCATGCTGTCAGAGTATCTTAAGTCGTCAAAACTGAGTTTAGGATTTTGGCGTGCCATTTAATTCCAGCATGAACTTGAGACCCCATATTCCAATGATGTATACTGAGGTCTACAAAATGTGGTATTTTTTGTTTATTATGTGCATATTTTTATTGTTTTATTATGTGCATATTAAAATATTTCAAATAAATGTCTTTAATCAAGTGATAATGATTTTGGTGTTAAACTTTACTAACTAATCTAAAGTGAAATCTTATCTGTTTTATGAAGGGAAAGTCAAAATCCAGTTTTAAATTTATGTAAGTAGAATAAATATTTTTCAAAAATATTTGACTATACATCCGATATTGCACATACGGAGTAAATAAATATTATCATTCGCCTTGCCCACTTTAACATCCACTCTAAAGAATTAGAAATACGCGTTTTGTCCGATTTTCGATACGACTGGTATTGGTTTGAATTCCTTCATATGAGAAGAGTTAAAAAAGTAATTTAGACATAAATAACCTGAGGGAACAGAGAGAGAACACCCGTCTGCAGAAAATTCTTTTAGGTCTGAACCCATTACATTTACTGGTTAGTGATAGCGTATAGGTTAATCACAAAACAGTTGCATGTTTTTTTGGTGTGGTCCAAGATTTGTATGAATATCGGACAACGTAAAACAGCATTTCCCATGATTATCTTTATAATCTTTATCTGATACGGGGTGGTCTAGTAAAATTGGTGCTATAAAAAGAATTACCAGAAATTTATAGCATTTCATATTGTAATAGCAACTTATAAGATAAATTTGATCAGTAGTAGAAATATTAAACTAGGTGTTTAGAAGATAAAATATCCATATTTACTTTTATATGTTCACATCTGGTATGAAATTTCAAGCGAAAGTTAATGTTAGCAAATTCTTCCAATTAAAAACTATGAATATCTAATTGGTTCTGGACGTGTTATAAAAACTTAAGCAATTTTTGCTCGACGTTCGAACAGATCAGAAGTTGAAGAATGTAGAGCTCAATTCTCAAACACCCACAAAGTATCGACGAGGCCCTGGTAACATAAAACATTGACTGTAATTAGAATATGTTTTAAATTCAAGCAATGCAATTTTTTTTTCCATTTTGTAAATTGAAGATATTGCTTCTTCAAAATTACAGCACCAGTATTGAATAGTGTGAATCAATCTTCAAGTTTACAAATAAACTGATACGTTTTGTTAACTCCTTTTTATGTTTTCAATTTTCCTTTATTCCCCTATTCAATTTGTCAACTAGTTTTTAAACATTTCCGCTAAATTTCTGTACGTATACTAACCTTCGGACGACCCAAAATCAGTTGGAACAATCTAATTTATCGAAACACTAAGCTCTGGATTTCAATTATTTACTTGCGTGAGAGCTGAGAGCTTCGACACGCTGCAGAGCGTTTTTTCTCTATCAAGAAGGCGCTTCTACGGATTCATCATCCGACACCGTCGAAAATTAATATCGCCCCATTGAATAAGCCACCGCCAGTTTCGAATATTATTTCGTCTTGGATCGTTTAGACCGTCTTTTAGGCTTGCCTCGTCTTCTTCGCTACGTTTAATCAATCACATTCTGACGTCTGTCTATGCGTCTGAAGATATTTCGTCTTTCTTCCTTCGGGGTTGCTCCCTGTTTGGCCCCTCGATCTCCGAAGTGCAAGCATTTCTTCAGTAAGTATTCCGATAGTAGGCGGCGAAGAAAAACTCTGCAGAGAAATTGATTCGTGCATACGGGGCGTTTTCTTTTGTTTACTCTTGAAACCGTCATTTTATGCTTTTAAGCAATAAAGTGGTAGATTTATCGTTGCATAATCTTTAAGTTCGTCAAAATTAAAGCGTGCGTGACTATGATATGTTATATAATAGAAAATGTTGCAAGTCTTCTTCGTGCCATTTATAGTCTTAAGAATTTTCTCATCCGTCACTAGGTATCAGCCCAATCCAGCTTTATGATACTCAAGCGACAGTTGCCATGCGCGTACGCCGGCAGTGTTAAAAAGGCTACTTCGCGCTGGGCCTTGCCTTGATGGCGTCGGGTTCCACGTTGCAAGACGTGTGACTTTGTCGACTGAAGGGCGGGGGACACTTCGTCGTGGTTCTGCGCGGACGTCTTCCGGGATAGAGCTAGCGATTCTGCGCATCGTCTGGTTCTCCGATCTCAGGGCGCATAATTTTCTCTCTTTCTTTTCAGCGTACTCCTTCGGCAGCTAAGGGAAAATAATAGGACAAGCTTCGACAGGAGCATCTGACTGAGTATTAATATTTAGTATGAGAGAGTATGAATGATGACAAGGATATGCATCCGCACACATGTCTAATGAATGAGAGAGAATGAATCAGATTCAGTAGGCATAATTATGTTGAGCGTTATGACTAGCGGTCTCCCATTATTTCAGGAAGCTCGAGACGGCAACTGGCGGCGGGACGACCGTTATGCAGGATCCCGGAGGGGAGAGAGGATCACCTGGACGACCACTCATGGACCCTAGGACCTTCTTAAACCAAAGGGACAACCAGCGAGATGAACCAGCCTTGAAGAAGTAGCAGTCATAAGGAAAGATGCGTATTTCTGTGATAATGTATTTAAATAACTTATAATAATTTAAGTAACTAATCGCTTGTCGATCTGCTTCTTCAGGGCCAGGAAATAATATGTAAATATTTAAGTTAAGTAGGACGCGGGCTAGGCCCGCATTATTTTATTCCACTAGGTTAAGTTAGCTAGGTTTGCGTTCATATTAAACAGTTAAGTTGAGGACATCCGGTGTAGTGCCTCTGGCGGAGCACCGGAGCTAGGACACTTATTGTCAATTAGTTAAGTTTATTATTAAATAAAGTGTTAAAAAGGCGGCCGTGCTCACAGAGTGTACTGTGGAAGAACAGCGTTGCTTCTGGGCAAAAGGATTAGGGTGAAAAGTTTTTGTCGCGTAAAGCGGTGTATAACTCGGTCAAAAAATTCTCTCGAGGGCGCTCGAAGTTTGTTGACGATCATCCGCCGCGCCATTCAAATTGCGACAGATGCTAAATTTCGACGGGTCGAAGAAATGATTTGAACTGACAGGTGGGTAACAATAGACAGCACAGCAACTATAATAGAATATTCTCATGGTTTAGCGTTATGAACTGAGGCGTGATCGTTTGAATTTTCGAAAAGTTTGTCCACGGTGAGTAACTAGACAACCTACCTTGTCTTTGCAACATTTCTCTCGGTACACAGAGGAAGGGAAGGACATGCTTAACAGGACTGTTACTGGTGATGAGTCATAGGTGCCACCAACATGAAACATAGCGCACTTCAATGCAATGAAAACATCCTTTTTCACCATCAATAAAGAAATTCAAGGTCATGCTCTCAGCTAGTAATATGATGATTATCGAAATGAGAGCGTGATTGCTGAATCATACTGTAGAGTTTTGTTGTTGCTTCGGAATGCAATTCGACGAAAACATTCAGGCCTACTGATGAGAGAAATATTGTTGCATCACGATAATCCCAAGCCGCATTCGGCCAAAAAAGCATCTTGAAACTTGTTCTTGACTAATTATTGTTCTAATTATTTCTATAGTAGCTTTTTTGACCTACTTACTGACTTTCCATCTATTGGGAGAAGAGTGGAAGCATTTTCTACAGATTGTGTAACTAACTTCCGAGTACAACAGCAATCAAAACGTGTAAGAGTCCTCTAATCACGCAGTGTACGGGGTACAATTAAATTTATTATACAAAACACAAATACACTTCGCATTTTGTCTCTTGTTTGTTATCACAAACTCAGCAATGACTGTGCAATTTTTACTTTCTTCCACTTCACTTATTGATCTCTTTATTCAAACACCCACATGTACCTTTTTTTTTTTTCATTGTTATATCATGTCAGGTTTAAGATAAGAAAGGATCTTCACCGGAATGTCGCGTGAAATACAAAGGACACCAATCAATCACATACATTCCATTGCTTTCACGCTCAATGGAAGGAAGACGTCATTGCGACCATAGAGAAGCAAAACATCTAGGTCTAGATAAATTTATGATATAGATATAAGCGCCTCCTAACTGGATTATTTTCAATAAAATAATGGAAAAAGTTCTGTCAAGTCACCATACACAAAACAATGACCGATCGCGAGATATTGTCGGATGGAACAAAGCCGCCCACGTAACTACGAAATCCTGTCACACAATGGAACGCTTCGTTCTGGCTGTCGAGTAGATAAACCTTAAACCCTAGGCTTACCCCTCGTCACCCTTAAATTCGCCCTCTATCATCCCCGTCGCGCTGTATAGCTGGAGGCTCGCGTCTACAATGTTAAATTTTAATTCGAGGCCCTAAAAACGTATAAATTAATGAACGTAGGGTATGGAATTCGCGACGGTGTCTATATATATGTATGCGGTGTAGCAAACAGCCTACGTATCCTGTGATAATTAAATTATACAAGATAATCAATATAGGAGCGATATCATTGCATGACAAAACAATTGTGCATTATTAAGGTATTTAGAAAAATCTACATCTTTTAGGTAAAAAAAAAAACAATTTAATCTAACGAAACCTAAGCAGTAGATTAATTGGAAACAAGTTCTACATTACTAACAAGTTACATCTGGACTATATGAGAAAATTATTATACTACATAATTTATACGAGGGTTTCCGTTTAGGTTCTGTATATGGAGTTGGAATAAAACAATGGATAGCTCTGACAGCTGTTATTTCACTCGTTCATCGGTTACTGTCAAAATTGTGTTTTTGAAGATGTCGGCCGCCCCTTCTGACAACTGGAACTTTTGACCACGCAGACCTTTCTTGATATTCGGAAACGTAAGCGGACTGTGCGAAGAGTGGTCTTACAATTCGAAGTTATGTTGTGTAAAAATTTAATTATCCTTTGTGCTGTGTGGGAACGTACATTATCTTGGTGGAGGATGATCTGCCAATAAGGATTGGCTTTTTAGCTAGACAAGTAAAAGACACAAGGATATATAGGGCTTCAGATATAGGATCAGATCATTTTTTAGTAGTAGCAATGATAGAAACATATAAAAGGTGGAAAAAAATACAACGGATTCAAACGAATGAGTCTTTGAAGTATATGCACTTGAAAAGGATTGCATGGAATTTTGCTGAATAAGCTAGATTGTTTTGGACTTACTTCTTCGTTTCTTAAGCTTATGAGTTGCTATTTATCGCAGCGTATTAACTACGTATTTTATAATGGCTATCGGTCGCAAGAATTTGTATCTACTTCTGGTGTACCGCAGGGTTCCAACTTAGGACCGCTATTGCTTTTATTATTTATTAATGATCTGTTGGTTGGCCATTCCTGTCGGGCTTTGGCTTATGCTGACGACGTTAAGATCTATTCAACTATTTCTAACCAAGAAGATGTTGCACTCCTTCAGAAAATGTTGACTTCATAACCACCTGGTGAACAACCAATAGATTCAAGTTTAATGTCAACAAACACCGGTATACCACCTTCACGCGCAAAACGAATCCCTTAAATTCGTTCTATACAATTAAAGGGTAGATTGTACCTACCGTCAAATCGTTTAAAGATCTTGGAGTTATTTTTGATAGCGCTTTAAGTCCTATGTTAAAGTCCTTGTATTTTGCCTTTGTAGTGAGTTGTCTGGAATACGCTTCTATTATTTGGTCCCATTATTATACCTGCCATCAGCTTATATTGGAACGTATTCAACGTCGTTTTCTTAAATTTCTTCCTTACAAAACTGATAGTCGATACCCTCCTAGAGGAACTGATTACCATTCTTTGCTGGAGCGTCATGGTATGCGTTCCCTTAAAGAACGCAGAGAGACTTATTGCTCTCAAATTTATCTGGAAATTAATAAATGGATTTGTTGATTGCGGCGATTTATTATTTAAGTTAAACTTTCATGTATCTCGTTTTTCGTCTAGATTCTGTTCTACGTTTGCAGTACCTATTCCGAAAAGTAATACTTTGCATAATACCCGCATATATAACATGTGTAGCTTAGCAAATAAATACTATAATGATATTTTTTTCGAATCTAGATAAAATTTCACTAATTTCATTTTAGATTTATTCATAGTTAGTCTTTACGCTAGTTATTCTTAGGTCTTTAGTGTCTAAGTTTTCTTTTCACTATGTATGTAGGACGTATTATTTTTTGTCCTGTAATTGGTATTGTTGTTGGACAATAAATTCTATTATTATTATAGAAAGGAATCACTTACGACATATTATTTTCCATTACTAAACCGCACCTTTTGGAATACCAACTGAAATAAAGCATTTCACAGTATTACGCAACATGGATTTCTCGTATTTGCTCCCTATTTACTTTCTTTGAAAAAGCAAAAGGAAATTATTAGGTTAATTTCAAATTGTTCTATACTTTCGCTGGTCTTTTCCCGTAGATTTTATCGCAAGAAAACACAATGAAGACCGTTAAAACAGAACGTAAGAAATAAAAGCGCTGCAAGGCTAGTTTCCTGGTTTTTCACATGCTGCACGAACCAATCTAGATTCCCTTTTGTTCAGCACTACAAAAGAGCGTTCCTTAAAGTTTTCAGAAACGTTCGGCGGGGCTTCCTTTCCAACATCGTCGATTTAAAAGTCGGAGACCACAACGCATTTACGAGGTTAAGAGAAAAGAAAAATCTGCAGTAAATTTAAATCTATCGTATTAGCTCGTTAGAAGGATGTTTTAATATTTCCGTTGGTAATAAATAGGTGAATTTTGAACGAGATTTTACGGGTAAATGAAACGCTAAAGATAAATAGTAATAGTATTTATTTATTTCATACCTATTTATGTGTCTATTTATATATAATATTAAGAGTTATGTACAAGAAACTACGATATATTAAATGTAAATCAAAACAATACATAATAAACCTATATGCATAGAGAATAACAATAATTAATTTGTTTATCACACACAAAAATCACATTCTGTAAAACCTAGTTATGAAAATTGAAGTAGCAACATTATACAGATCGGTTCGCTGAAGTAGAACGTCGTATAAATAGATGTTTATGAAACACAAGAGAAACTGCAGATTTTTAAATGGTTTTATCCAATTTTTTATCTAAATTTAAACTTTCAACTTAGGTAGAAGAAGATCCTAATTAGTCTAATTATTCTATTGGTAAATAATCTCAAATGTCGCAAGGAGACGTTCTTAAACTTTTGAAAAAGCGCATATAAGCTTGTTACGAGTTAGAAATATTTCCACAACAATGCGTGAACTCCATATTACTAAAAAGCTAACGATTGAATTGGTATCTTCGATTGTATTATTTTATTGACGATAATTTAACTAAAGCAAAGAATACAGATCTGTTAGCTAATGAAATTATACCAGATATTACTACTTTATTGGATGTAGACATGGAGCTAAGCTGATACCTGCTTAAATACAAGTATGGATATTCAGATGCGTTTTGAACACTCTTTTTGCATTAGCGGATACAATCTACTTTAAATTCTTCATATTTGAAAATGTTATTTTCGATTTATCTCTTACAATCAACAATCCCTTTCTTTTAATACTCATTAAGTTTTTACAGTTTCTTTTTTGTTTATATTTTTCAAGATTCTTTCATTTCTGAAGCTTTTGATTAGGTTATCCGACACTTAATAAGAGAAAGTTGTTGTTTTTTTTTTGTTTGAGTTTGTTTGACATTTGATTATTATCATCATTTAGCAACCTTAAAAGATATGCAACTATTAGCCTTATATAATTCAAAAGAACTTTATACCGAGTATTATGCATTTAAATAATAAGGCGTATTATTATTATTAGGAAACTTGTTCTGTAACTGTATTATAATACAAAATTTACTATTATTATCTGCTTAGGCGTACTGATCTGTATATTTACATTTACGTATATCAAAAAAAGAGTGTTATATTTCATGAGCACACGTTTTATCCAAGAGATGACATAAAAATTCTGTTTTTACTCACAAAAAACCGGCACGTGAGAAGGAATTTCTTATGTTTACTATATTTCTTCTAGAGTTAACCTTTTTTTTATAAGTTTGAAAGGAAGGTACCTATTTTACATAATTTTTTTCTCGACCTTTTGGGTTACATGGATCTACGGTACAACAATGTCTTGCTGTTGTATTAGAATAATGCAAATGATCCTGCTTTATATCAAAAAGGAATCATTTTGCATTATTTTGTACAAGTATTAATTATCTACAAATTCGACTACATTATACATTTCTTCACTTATCTCTTTAATATTAATAAATATTATTATTACAGATTATTTATTACATCTATATCGACAGCCTTTTCTCTTTAATTATATATACTTATAAGTATATAATTATATATAGTTCTTAATTCTTCATCTCTGTATAAAAAGCATCATTCAAAAAATTGACTACAGAAGAGGAACATATACATACCCTAATATTCTTTATTTATAATACATATTAGTGTATATTTACAGTACAGTTCTTTCTTTGAAAATGTACTTACTTATATACTATCGTACAATATATTTTATGTATATATTTTCGATTGTCTATTATTTATTTATATTAAGTGTATTAAATTATTTACTATTACTATAACTATTACTGTTTATTTGTTTCAAATACAGTGAAACCCCTAATTAATATTATATATTAGTACTGGTGTTAAAATAAATACAATTTACAATTTCAGTAAATTACATGGGTAATGATACAATGGATTCTTTTTTAAAACAAGAGTTATATTCAACTTTATTTAAGATCGATCGTGTCATTCGGATAGAACTATATATACAGGATGTCTTAAATGTTCATGAAATTTTCGTTGTGTTTTCCAAGTTGTTTGCTTTTTTTGAATTGAAAAATATTAAAAAGGAGAATTCAACTTTGTATGTTTAGCATTTTAACTAATTTATCTAAAAATAATTAAAATCTGAATACCAATGTGCAGTTGCCACACCGATCGTAGTAGCCGTGATCTAACAGATGTATTGTTATTATCTCGGAAATTTTTCGATATTATTGTGATTTGGCATTCAATTTATATCTTAAACCATAGCAACTTGATCCTTGAAAATCATCAATGTCTAACAATATAATAGTTATTTAGCTTTGTAGCAGGAGGAGTTCAGCATTCTTATTATTTCTTGATAGTTACGTAAGTAGACAAAGTTCTATAATAAGGATTTTGTATCTTGAATGTTCATATAGTAGAGGTTCCACTGTATATGACCCTTTAATTGCTTATACATTTCATTGAAAATAAGAAGTGAAAATACTTGCTTATGTTGATAAGAAGTCAGAGTACATTGCTTTGTGGCATTTGGATAAAATCCCTTTTACATATTTTTGTGTATAAATAACAAAGGAATACCGTTTTTGATTATTTTTATTCACAAATCCTAATTTAATCTGTTATAGTATAATTCTTATAAAATGGAAGGTTATATTACAATAAATTTTTCAATTCCATAGGTGGAGCAAACAAGAACATCTCTATCAATAAAATTTGAACACAAACAAAGAAATAGACCGCACCAGTGCGTTAGGTATAAATATCTCTTATAATTTATTATAAATATATCCTTGATACTATTATTATATTCTCTTAAAATATTTACATACCGTCCACAACCTTTTTCTTTTTGCAAATTACATCAATTCCCACTTTAATTCTATCTATCTTATATGGTATCTATACACCCTGTTCATATACCGTTCGCAAAATTCTAACTAATCCAAATGTAGTGTGTAAGATCTAAATAAGATGGCCGGGGCACGTTAATCTTTAATTTTAAAATGCCACGAGATCGAAATGAAAGTAGTTATTGTCCGCCGAATGTAGTTACCAGTAAGACAATATGCAGCAGAACGTAAGGGTAAGTCTAAGATAGACAGGTGTTAAGAATTAAACTTTGACATTTTTTTTAGTTATTTTATTCATTTGGTCCTTCGAGCATATTCAGACGAAACACTCTACAGCATTGTAGAAAAACGATAACTATAAGATGATGCTATCTTTCGGAAAAACTTGTAAACATTGTTGAGAAAGATCGTTATAAAAGTAGAGTAGTTACACTTATATAGCGTTGGTCCACATTGAGTAATAACAAAAGAGCTTAATGCCTCTCATTTGTCTATTTCGTTCCGACTCTCTTTTCTTGGAAACAACACAAAAATTTGCGAGGTAATTTGTGTAGTGAGTTCAGTATTACTGCTGAAGATTGTAACTTAGCTGTCAAAACGTGTAACTAGTTTTTAGTTAAGTGTTTCAGTGTATCAGTACCACAGTGTTTGAGTTTTGTAATTTAATAATAATAAGCTTCATTGCCCATCAGATTTACATTTAATAATAGGATAAAAATGTGAATAGAAAATAATCAACACACAACGAGTAGAGAAAATAAAAAACAAGAAAGGTGGTTACAAAAATTCATTGTAGTCAAGAGCAGTTACCTTTTTTATTGTGTCTAAGGAATCAAAATATTATACTGTGAGAAAAAGAGAAGTTAATTCAAACATAAACAGGAGGCCTTCGCAAAATATTCGTTCGAGGTAAGATTTAGATAAAACGTATTAACATTGCGAACACCAAAGTGCGGAATTAAAAACTGTAGTAGTTGAAGTATTGCTGCGATGTGACCGTTACACGACTTCCAGAGGAAAAGTATGCCAGTAGATATGTGCTGAAAATTAAGGCAGGGTAAATCGTATAATAACAGAACATGATCGACACCTCTAGGTAGATAAATTCCGTTTAGCCGAAGTCAAAAGTATTTTGCGAATCTGCGCTGCACCAATTCTAATAGACGTCTGTGAGGCGCATATTCCAAACGGGATCTGATAACAGTGTAATACATAGCTTTCAATGCACCCTTATTAGAAAATTGTCTGCAGTTACGTACAAGAAAGCCATGAGATCTTCTAGTGGCGCGTGATATGTTAAACATGTGCTGCGTATCAAAAAAAAATCCCTTAGTCCTTAACCAGTTCAGCACGGTCAACAACCACTTGATTAAGTTCATAGTGGAAGATAATAGCGGTATCTCAACAGGTGAAGGAAATCACTTTACACTTCTTGATATTAAGGGTTAAGTTATTCAGTGTGCACCATCTAGATATGTTTATAAAATTGAGCTGCAGCAAGTTACTCAAGACTAGACATTTCACGGAACAATTTTAAATCATCTGCGAACAATAAAGCACGAGATGATATATGGATTGTTATCTCATTTATAAATAAAATGAATTATAAAGGACCAAGGTTAGACCCCTGAGGAACTCCTGAAGAAGGAATAAATTCGCAAGGGCCAAATTCATTAAAGAAAATATATTAACGTCTATTAAACAGATACTATTGAAACAATTGTGTCAGAGAGTCACTGAATCCAAACAACGTCAATTTATAGGGAATCAAAGAATGATCAAGAAATCAAGAAATAAATTGACATAAATTAGTCACAGTTGATCGCCTTTCAACAAGGCCATGGTGAGAAGATGAAACGCTGTTCTTTATGCAAAGATAAATAGCAGAGTATAAGCATTGTTCAAAGATTTTGGCCAAAGTTTGATGGAATAGATGTAGGACGATAGTTAGATATATAGGAAGGACCACTAGTTTTAAATATAGGCACAGTGCGAGCAATCTTCCATTTGTCCAGGAACAGAAAAGAAAAGATTCTGGACAAAGGATTCA
The DNA here is from genome assembly GCA_023509865.1 of Trypoxylus dichotomus. Classification (NCBI taxonomy): domain Eukaryota; kingdom Metazoa; phylum Arthropoda; class Insecta; order Coleoptera; family Scarabaeidae; genus Trypoxylus; species Trypoxylus dichotomus. The sequence goes on from CM042078.1 coordinate 6,797,461, forward strand.
CCAACACATAACACATGGGCTGAAAAGTCCCGGGTCTAACACATAGATGACGCTAGTTTTATTGCAGTCACCTTTCTCTCAGTTAGTACTAACCGTAAAAAGACAGTTGTTAAAATTTCATGATATTCTATTCATTAGTTTGTGAGTTATTGTGCTAAGAGTCACGCTACTTTTGTTATTTTCAAAACAATGGATCAAAAACTATTTCGTGTTTTAATTTTACACTGCTTCTTGATGGGAAAAAATACCGCTTAAGCAAAGCAATGGCTTGAAAAGTGTTATGGGGACTCCGCTCCATCAGAAACAACAATAAAACGTTGGTTTGCCGACTTCAAACTTGGTCGTAGAGACACCGATGATGCAGAACGCAGTGGACGTCCAAATGAGGCGGTAACACCAGAAAACATCAAAAAAATCCACAAAATCGTTTTGAATGATCGAAAAGTGAAGTTGCGTGAGTTAGCTGACATCGTAAAGATATCAAAAGAACGTATTGACTTTATATTGCATGAGCATTTGACTATGAGAAAGCTCTGTTCAAAGTGGGTACCGCGTTTGGTCACTGTTGACCAAAAACAAGAACGTGTTGATGATTCTGAGCAGTGTTTGGCCATGTTTAAACGTAACAAACCGGAATTTTTGCGTCGATATGTGACAATGGATGAAACATGGATCCATCACTTCACTCCGGAATCAAAACGATCGTCATATAAGTGGACAGCAACTGGTGAACCTCGTCCAAAGCGCCCGAAAGCACAACAATCGGCTGGAAAGGTTATGGCCTTGGTATTTTGGGATGTGCGTGGTGTAATATTCATCGACTATCTTGAGAAAGGAAATACCATCAACAGTGAATATTATATAGCGTTGTTGGAGCGTTTGAAGGCCGAAATTGCAAAGAAACGACCGCATATGGCAAAGAAAAAAATTTTGTTTCATAAAGACAACGCACCGTGTCACAAGTCAATCAAAACAATGACAAAACTACATGAATTGAACTTCGAATTGCTCCCACATCCACCGTATTCGCCAGATTTGGCTCCCAGCGACTACTGGCTGTTCGCAGACCTCAAAAAAATGCTCGCCGGTAAGAAATTTCGCACGAATGAAAGGGTTATCGCTGAAACTGAGGCCTATTTTGAGGCAAAAGATAAACCGTTGTACAAAAGTGGTATTGAAATATTAGAGCGGCGCTGGAATGATTGCGTTGCTCTTGATGGAGATTACATTGATGAATAAAGCTAATTTTGAACAAAAAAAACCGTGTTTTCTTTGTTAGGCCCGGGACTTTGCAGCCCATGTGTTATTTGCAATCATTGCTAAAGAATGAGGGAATTTGGTCATGACCAAAACTGAGAGTATTTTTTTAGTTTATTTATGGAGTGCAGTATAAAATTGTTAGAAAACTCAGAAATGCTAAAGTAGAACTCAGTGTTACATGCTAGTCTGGTAGGTTGCTGGAAGACGATGTATCGGTCAAACCACTACTAAAATTTTCAACAAATCCATAAATAATTATTTATTGAAAAGGAATTAAATATAAGCAGGTACTTGAGATAGAAACGCGATATCTACATCTTTAAGGTGGTCCCTTTTTAGGGTCTTAAAATTAGTCGATAAAATGCGCCTTTGATTGAACTTTTAGACGGACGTTATTATGCTAACCCAAATGCAAACAAGAAGAATTAGAATTATTTAGCTTTTTAGCCACTTAAATATGCAGCAAATTAAATCCCCAGTTCTCCCAGCACAAACCTCCAAAAAAAAAAAAAATAATAATTACGTACGCCTCCACGTCAATAAAATGATAATTTTGCCTCCAATCAAATTACATCAAGCTCCATCGAACTTTAAATCGAAAACAAAGTAAAAGTCGATCCACCCCTAAAGCTACCTTTCAGCTCTAATTATGCAGATAGACGCCAGATGGAGTGGGAGGACGTCTTTCCCGGCTGCGAAAAAAAAGTCAACAGAAGAAGTTTATGTCTGATGTTTATTAAAACTTTCCTTCTTTTTCTTTCGCAACTGGCCAACCAGTCCGGGTAAGTCGTGAAGAAGTTAGTCAAGTGATATTGACGGACCTCCGAATTGCTGAGGGTAGGTAGGCTCGCGAACGTAACACTTAGTTCGATTAAGTTTGGGGGGAGAAAGTTTTACTCATCTTAAAAACGGCTCGATGACATGAGGGAAAGATCTATACACTTACCGGGAATGTTTATGTTTCTTGGAAAGTTTGAGGAGAGGATAATTTTGTTTTTGTACGTTGGATGTTAGAAGTAAACAGAAGAAATTTTAAAATGTTTAAGATTTTTTGAGATTCCTTTTTTTGGTGCTTTGGATGATGAAGCTTCTGTGGTATTATATTAGTCAATTGTTATCCACGTGGTATCTTGATATGTGGAAAACAGATTAACACGTTAACATTTAATACACCATCTAAAGACTTTATTATAACATATCTTCCTTATTTGCACTGTATCCGTTGAGGACAAAATTAAAACTGATGACATGGTCTATAACTTTGCCGCCCTTGGATGTGTAGTTTTCCCAGAATTACTACAATTAACCTTATACGTTTGCAACACAGGTTGCCTACTCGAATTTTTCAATATACGAGGTAGGCGTTATAAATTCTCGGCCTGACAGGATTATACAGGTTCAAGCGTGTTTAAACTCCGCCACGGAGGTCTATGCTATAAATATGACGGTTACAAGAGTAGTAGTTTTTAGGAGCCCACCAACCAATGTGATTAGCGCATGAAAATGTGTGAAGTAATGAAAATTGAGTACCGCGCGATCATCAAATTTTTAACAATGTTTAAACGGCGTTTACGGTGATTCGTCTCCTTCGTTTTCCACTGTAAAAAAGTGGGCAAAATGTTTCCGTTTGGGGCAAGAATGCCTGGAAGATGTTGCTAAGTGAAGTGCTAACGTTTTTCTGGGACCAGGTTCATCAGTTCGCCGACATTAAAGGATGCCCTTTCCGATAGAGATCCTAAAACAGAACCATTGTTTCATCGTCTGTGACAATGGACTCCAAAGTCGGTTTTGGATCGTCTCCACGCATGTTTAAAAACGACCGCGTACATTCGACTCGTGGTCCACGTTGGAGAACAGAAAGAAGTCGCGGTACCCATCTTGCACTAGTTTTATTCTATCTACCTGCATAACTCCTTTCATATCTGAGCATCAGCACGGTTTTGTTGCAGGTAGGTCGACGATCACTAATTTAGCATGCATTGGCCAATATCTTAGTGAAGCGCTTGATAAGCGAAAGCAGGTGGATGTTATTTACGTAGATTTTTCTAAAGCTTTCGACTGCATTAACCACGAGATGCTACTACAAAAAATGGATAAATTTGGTTTTGGTGTGGGTTTCCTGACGTTGATTGAGTCCTACCTTACTGGAAGGGAGTGTTATGTCTGCTACAATGGTTATTCCTCTACGCCGTTTTCTCCAACATCAGGTGTTCCTCAAGGTTCAAATATTGCACCACTTCTCTTCAATTTTTATATAAATGATTTACTATCTCTGTTTACGTGTCACGTCTTAGCATACGCAAATGACGTAAAGATATTTAATACTGTTGGTAGCATTTTCGATTGTAAACATTTACAAGACAATCTTCTTCGCATTGATACTTGGAGCAAAGTCAATTATCTCCCTCTGAACATCAACAAGTGTACTGTGGTTTCCTACAATAACACTCACACTACTTTACACTATAACTACCGGATTAATGATGCAGCCATACCACGCAATATCAAAACTTTGGATCTTGGTGTTTTGTTTGATAATAGACTGTCATTTACGGAACATATTTCGTCCATGTGTTCATCTGCTTCCAAAACTATCGGTTTTGTCATGCGTTCTTGCAGGCATTTCTCAGACTTAGGTGTAATGAAACGTTTATATTATGCCTACGTTCGTTCTAAGCTTGAATACGCCTCCATTGTTTGGTATCCCCGTTATTTACACCAAGAGCTTATGATCGAACGCGTTCAAAAGAAATTTCTAAAGTATCTCTCCTTTCGAATGGACAACGTGTATCCTGCAAGAGGTATCGAGTATTATAGCTTACTTGTTGAGCATGGTTTTCTATCTCTTGCTGACCGCCGCGAGCGTAACAGTGTGGAGTTTCTTTGCAGGATCCTGAAAAATACTATCGACTCGCCAGCCCTTCTAGCGCAAATAAACTTTACCGTACCTACTCATCATACTCGCAACTATAATATATTTCAAGTACCTAGAGCTAATACCAACATTTTGCTTAAGGCACCTCTCAGTCACATGGTGAGGAACGCAAACAAACGGGATCTGGAGCCATTTTTGTGAGTCTTTCTTTTTTTTTGTTTCATTATTATATACATTTTCAGCATGTTATTATTGTAGGCAACACGATTTGAATTATTTTATTTTAAATAAGAATTGTATTGTAATTTGTCCTGTAATTGGCCCTTGGGCTGTTGGGCAATAAAGGATTATTATTATTATTATTCATATCCAAATGGTGATGGCGAATACTTGTTTCAGATATGTTTGTTGTCACTGGTAATTCTTTCACTTTCAAACGCCGATCTTCCACCGCTAAATCTTCAATAATTGAAATTTGTTGCGGCGTTATCACTTCAATTGGTCGACCTGACTGTCCAGTACCTTCCAGGGATTCTTGTCCCAAACGCAACATTTTGCCCACTTCTTTTACGTGAAACCGTCATATTTATAACGTAGACCTCGCGAATGTGCATACATCCCGTGACGGAGTTTGAACCCGTTTGAACCTGTATAAATCTATCAGGCCGAGAATTTATGGCGCCTACCTCATGGAGATTCGGTTGGATGCTGGAATCGTTTGAACTTTGAACTCTCTTGATCTTAGCACGACTAATCTGTAATCGGTATAATTTTTTTTCTACACCGGGCAAACCGAACGTAGAAGATTTTTCGATTTCCTCCCATCGTCTCTCGTTTTTCTCTCTTTTTGATCCTCAGTTGGTTGCGATTTTAAATTCCGAGCCGTCCGCGCTTCGTACGGACAAGTAATTTAAATACGCCGTAAATCGCAAACGTTAAACTCGCCGGGTCGACATCGTACCGGCACCAAATCACAGCGAATTTAATAATTCAACGATAGAGCCCGTATTACACTCGCTGCATACCGTTGCCAGATATGCGGATGCAAGGCTCTAGCTTCCAGAGATTTTAGGAACGATGCTATTCCCGGCCTGGCATAAATCACTGCCAACATCGTTAGTTCTACCGGTTTTTAGGGTAATAATGTACAAGATTCGATGTTTTCGAAGCGTCTAGACGACTTCTAGGTAATAGAAAAATTGATTGCGCTTAAAGCGGAGGGAGAAATGATAAAACGCAGAAATCTTTATATCCTCTTGCTAACGATCAAGTATTAATAGCAAATGACGAAGACATACTTGAAAGCGCTGCTTACGAACGAAACAAATTAACTGAGGGATACAATTTAACTATATGTATAATGAAACTATCACAGCAAATCGGGAGTTATGTTTGTGTTAGATCTTTGCAAACTTCCTCCACCACTATAATAAAGATCTTGAAAAAGGAGTACAAGAAATTATAATTTTATTTTAATGCTTATTTATTTTATTTGTTTTATTTGTTTTATTTCTTTTATTTTTTTTATTTCTTTTATTTCGTTTATTTCTTTTATTTCTTTTATTTCTTTTATTTCTTTTATTTCGTTTATTTCTTTTATTTCTTTTATTTCTTTTATTTCTTTTATTTCTTTTATTTCTTTTATTTCTTTTATTTCTTTTATTTCTTTTATTTCTTTTATTTCTTTTATTTCTTTTATTTCTTTTATTTCTTTTATTTCTTTTATTTCTTTTATTTCTTTTATTTCTTTTATTTCTTTTTATTTCTTTTATTTCTTTTATTTCTTTTATTTCTTTTATTTCTTTTATTTCTTTTATTTCTTTTATTTCTTTTATTTCTTTTATTTCTTTTATTTCTTTTATTTCTTTTATTTCTTTTATTTCTTTTATTTCTTTTTATTTCTTTTATTTCTTTTATTTCTTTTATTTCTTTTATTTCTTTTATTTCTTTTATTTCTTTTATATCTTTTATACGTACTTCTAATGCGAAATTCATTTTGGGGTGAGAATAAAATGATTAATTAAACATTAATTAATAAAATAAAATTTACTAAATTTAAAACCAACAAAATTATTAACAGTAAGTCAAGAACAAAACTAAATTAACAGCAGTTATCGATGTTTCCAATTGCTTGAACTTCCTCTGCGATAAAAACATCTCCAAAATCTTTAAGAGGTTCCATGTTCATTCAGAATATTTCTATATGAAAACAATCGCACGAAATAAAGTGAGGTTATAATATCCGATAGATATACATTAATCGGGAGGATTTAACAACAAGTAAATTTATCCCTCTAATAAGGAATTTACCGTGTTTTTATCAGCCAGAAGGTGAATAAACACATGTTTGTCTTTATCCGTTAGATTGCGCTACCTGCAACTTTATAAGAATGTGTATAAACCGGCCTTATTGATTTCAAGAATCCATAAAATACTTTTGATTTTATCTTTTCTCCAAATTCCCTCCATGTTTTATTTTTGATCTCTATTATTAGTTGTTTTTTTGTTTTCGGAAATTTGACACACTGAATAAGCTTCTTGATGAAAAGCAACAATTACAAAGCGCTTTTCTAAACCTGTCGATTTTCCTCTCGGTATTTTAATAACTTTAAACAGGTTCGCACAAAAAGATACGTTCTTAACTCTAACCCACGTACAAATAAGTTTATTTAGAAACTAAAGCATTTATCAATAGACAATACACTTCCGGATGGCCTGCTCCCACCCCAAGAATTTATTATCTGCAATATTGTCCCAAAAATAATTCTATTTCTGACGATGAGGCTTATCTGAAAATTACTATATCGGATCATAAAATATAATAGGTTTTCTCTAATCGATATTGTTGGAAGTTTGTCTGTCAAATTAATAAATAATAAACTTCATAAAGGACCTAATGTAAATGTTATTTATATATAAAGGCAATTATATTATCCTTTAGTAGAGTTTCCAACATTTTACTGGGTGTCCGAACTAATATGAACGGTACTGTAGTTCTGTTATTTCAGATCTCCTCAATTATCCGGTTGTAGAATTGCCAAACTTTAATTAAGTATAGCGTTAATACTAGTACAACGTATAATTAAAAAACCATGGAAGTTCTGGAATTGTACCGTGTCTCAACTGGACAACTTTTTCTGTTACTCTATCTCGCTTTAAATTCCCCATGTTTGGACCTAACACATGGGCTGAAAAGTCCCGGGCCTAACACATAGAGAGTGATGCAGTCACCTTTCTCTCAGTTAGTACTAACCTTCAAAAGACAGCTGTTAAAATTTCATGATATTCTATTCATTAGTTTGTGAGTTATTGTGCTAAGAGTCACGCTACTTTTGTTATTTTCAAAACAATGGATCAAAAACAATTTCGTGTTTAAAATTTTACACTGCTTCTTGATGGGAAAAAATACCGTTCAAGCGAAGCAATGGCTTGAAAAGTGTTATGGGGACTCCGCTCCATCAAAAACAACAATAAAACGTTGGTTTGCTGACTTCAAACGTGATCGTAGAGACACCGATGATGCAGAACGCAGTGGACGTCCAAATGAGGCGGTAACTCCAGAAAACATCAAAAAAATCCACAAAATCGTTTTGAATGATCGAAAAGTGAAATTGCGTGAGTTAGCTGACGTCGTAAAGGTATCAAAAGAACGTATTGGCTTTATATTGCATGAGCATTTGACTATAAGAAAGCTCTGTTCAAAGTGGGTGCCGCGTTTGCTCACAGTCGACCAAAAACAAGAACGTGTTGATGATTCTGAGCAGTGTTTCGCCATGTTTAAACGTAACAAACCGGAATTTTTTCGTCGATATGTGACAATGGATGAAACATGGATTCATTACTTCACTCCGGAATCAAAACGATCGTCATCTGAGTGGACAGCAACTGGTGAACCTCGTCCAAAGCGCCCGAAAGCACAACAATCGGCTGGAAAGGTTATGGCCTCGGTATTTTAGGATGTGCGTGGTGTAATATTCATCGACTATCTTGAGAAAGGAAATACCATCAACAATGAATATTATATAGCGTTATTGGAGCGTTTGAAGGCCGAAATTGCAAAGAAACGACCGCATGTGGCAAAGAAAAATATTTTGTTTCATCGAGACAACGCACCGTGTCACAAGTCAATCAAAACAATGGCAAAACTACATGAATTGAACTTCGAATTGCTCCCATATCCACCGTATTCACCAGATTTGGTTCCCAGCGAATACTGGCTGTTCGCAGACCTCAAAAAATGCTCGCCGGTAAGAAATTTCGCACGAATGAAGAGGTTATCGCTGAAACTGAGGCCTATTTTGAGGCGAAAGATAAATCGTTCTAGAAAAGTGGTATTGAAATGTTAGAGCAGTGCTGGAATGATTGCGTTGCTCTTGATGGAGATTACGTTGATGAATAAAGCTAATTTTGAACCAAAAACACCGTGTTTTCTTTATTAGGCCCGGGACTTTTCAGCCCATGTGTTATGTTTACTACTATTCAACTCACCCGTTCATTTTGTAATCTATTACCGTATAATTGGCATATTCCCAAAGTTTTATTTAACAATCATTGAAAAAAAAAATTCGATTTCCTGGATTCCAAAAATAACACAATTACACGGATATATTTGCCTTAACACCGGGGAGTACTCGTATCTAGCGACTTAGTTATACCCGACGTTCGAAACCAAAGCCTTCGCTTCAATATTTGATGCGCTAGCGCTTAGTCCGCACAGCATGTTTAATAAGCGACGGGAATTTATGAAATTGGGTCTGACGCGTCGGGTCCTATTCGATTATTGCGCTTCCAGGTGGGGGCGAATCGATTCGTGCACTCGAAACGTCTAATATGATGTCTCGAAATGACTGGCGCTAGACTCTATTGCAATGGACTTGTTTTATGGGTTATTTCTTATTCCCCGGAGAATGTAGCTAATATACAATGTATATAAATGTAGTACATTATGAATAGCGCGAATAGTTCTATTGGAAAAGGAATATTTATTTTTATCGTGAATGTTTGATAAATGTATTAACCTTTGCAATTAACATACGAAAACACAGATGGATAGAGAAGGACTGGGCGAATGTGATTTGGACAGATGAGTGTAATATAGAGGTAAATATAATTAATCGTTTTATATTGAGTATAAGGTAACTATTTTATAGAAATTTAAACGAATTGTGTTAAAAAAATCTAGAGTTGAAAGAATTAACTGCATAGGTTTATTACAGCTTTTTAGTACACCTGGTGCCGTGCTAGTGTGTCGGAGGCCTGGTGAAGAATACCATGCCGATTGTGGGGGACGTCGACAGGGGTTAGAGAGATATTCGTGTGCACTGGTAGAATGAAGTCGAGTACGTACGCCAGCATGTTAGACGAAGTTTTACTACCCTCAATTGAAAAATTATTCGGAGTGGATACTGACGAAGTTTTGTTTCAACAAGATAATGCTCTATGCCACGTTGCAGCTGCAAGTTTAGCGTGTTCGTGTGCACTAGTAGAATGAACTAAAGGACCTTCACCGGCAAGTTAGATGAAGTTTTACTGCCCTCAATTGAAAAATTGTTCGAAATGAATACTGACGAGGTTTTGTTTCAACAAGATAATGCACCATTCGACACTGCGGCTGCAAGTTTAGCCTGGTTCCGGGAAGCGAACATTGACATCTTGGAATGACCACCCCAAAGCCCGGATCTAAATCCGATCGAACATTTGTGGGCTATTATTAAGCGAAAAGTATGCGAACGCAAATGCAAATCCAAACAAGAATTAAAAGCAATACTTGAAAGAGTGTGGGAGGATATTCCAACTTCAACCTGCCATATGTTAGCGGCCAGTTTACCAAAGAGGATTGAAGCTGCCATAAAAGCGCGCGGTGGGCTAACCAAATTGCCATCTGCGAATGTGGCTTTCAAAAATTGGAACATTCATCGTATAGTCCGGATATGACTTCTTGTTATTTTTATTTTCAAATTGAAAAAAAAAGACTTGAGATTATTTTTAAGGGCATCGAATTATTAATTAGTTGTAATAAATGTACAGAAGTTAGGGGAGATTACATTGAAAAATACAATTTCTTATATTGTTCCAAGCTTATTTCTTCCATTTATGAGAATTTATGACGCTTACCTCGTAAATCCTAAAGTTAGATCTTGCCGTAACGAAGCGTCACAAAGCGACATCTTAAATTCCCCCGTTTTGCGACGATTAAATTTCGTTCGTCCCCCACCTCTATCTGCAGAATAATAGTAATTAGTTCCGAACGCAGGTACTTACCGTTCCGAGCGCCATCTTACGGCCACTTTCGGAAACTGCGCTCGATCCATTACCGCGTTTCAAATTACGAGATGAATGAGAAGACGACGGCGGTGGAAGGGGGCGGAAGATAAGAAAAAGAATAAGGAGAGAAGAATTGGATGACTTCACTAACGTTTATAAATTGCCAAAGGAGAAGGTGGGGGCTGTGGTGTTACGTGAAGAAGGGCGGGAATGATGGAAGTTTTCCGAAATATGAGAGGTTTTCTTCAGATTCCAGGCTAATTCTCTTCGAGGAGGGATGCGGAATCGTGCTGAGTTCTAGCCTCAGGCGTTTATTTCATTAAAGGGAGATTATGTACATACATTAGGCTCAATTATTTAAATCCTTCGGGGCATCCGTCTTGTTTGATGTTTCTTTCGTTTTGTGGGAGTAATAAGTTTCAATTCTGTTTAATTAAGAAATTTTCCTGTGTGATAATTTTGAAAGTGCGGTGAGGGACGTTAAGATATTTAAAATATTCTCACGATCGATATGCGATGTTTCCTCTTTTGAAGGACACCTCTATTTAGCCCTTTCGCTACTGGATTAAGAGCAGCTACGCATTCCCTTTGTGCTGAATTAAGAAAGCGGTAAAACGTATATATACAGATACAGAACACATTCTTTCGATGGCATATGTATATAAGTTTGCAGTATTAGGTAAAAATATTCCGTACGTATACATATTTACGATCCCTTGTTCTAAAAGCATAAAAATAAGAAAAACGTACAATTAAATGATTTTGTTTCGTACTGGTGATGAAATTATCAATAATCCAGATAGGATTGTGAATGCGTATGCTACCAGATCTTTAAGCACGCAGATTTTGAGTTGCCCACCATTAAGCCGTTCTGGTAATTCTAATAATCCCGCATTGTCGGTATTAGCTACTGACTGAAGATGACCTAATTAAAATAATGACTAAGTTTCCTGATAGGCGTACTGCGGGTGATGATGGAATTCCGAGCTTCCGGCAATTTAGTGATATAAATATGTTAAAGTCCTTGTATTTTGCCTTTGTAATGAGTTGTCTCGAACACGCTTGTATTATTTGCTCCCCTTATTATACCTGCCACCAGCTTACATTGGAACGAGTTCAACGTCGTTTCCTTAAATTTCTTTCGTACAAACTTGATGGAATAATGTTTTAACTTACTCACGTAACTTATGTTTACTTATTGTTGTTCCTCCTTAAAGGACCTAGGTGTTTTATTTGACACCAAATTAACTTTTAACGACCACATCAGTTATATATCATCGTCAATACTGAGGGTTCTTGGATTTATATTAAGAGTATCGAGGCAGTTTAGTTCTCTTGATGCAATAATAGAAAGTTCCTTAAGTATGCCCATTTTAAACAATATGGGATATATCCAATATAGAGTTATAATCATAATATTCTGCTGAACAGTTCTCAGATGCAGTCCTTACAATCGCGTCATCGTCAAGCCGATATGAGATTTTTTCACAATAAGATAGGCACCTCCTCGATAATTGAACGAGTTCGCTATACTGTGCCATCGGCAGTACTCGCCTGTTCCAATGCTAATGCAAACGCCTCAATCAAGTCACCGATATACAGAATGTGTAGCGCCGTTAATGAAGCTAATGCTGATGTTGATATTTACTTTTCCCTTTAGTAAAATTAATCAATCTATAATTTTAAGTTTAGTTCAAATTAACTTTTAGTTTATAATTGTCCTGTAATTAGACTCGTCTGTTGGGTAATAGAGATGTTATTACTATTATTATTAAAAAGATCATATAAATCAGCTGCTTTTGTCTATATATCACGTTAAATGAGTTTTTTTTATACGCGAAATCCTACTGACTGCTCCAATAGGTTGGTAAAGAATTTATTTGTTGAAATATTTTGGAAAAAGGTGCTCTCAGTAAATTAATTTAGAATATACAATATGTAATAAATCATCCAAGATAGACTCTCGTTAGAAAGAATCTCGAAGCACTCAATTTCCTAATCATAAATTTAAAAAACTTCATCGCAAGAAATGAAAAAGAGATAAGAGAAAGATACTCCTACATAGTAACAGCTGTTTTATTTCCTTTTATAAACATCCTACCACATTCCTCCACTCATATAAACTACGAACTACAGTACTAAAGTTGAACCCACCAACGCGGCGGCAATGGCTGTTTAAAAACTTTTAGAAAAACACTCTCCTCTTTGTAGGATCAACAACAATGGCCACTTCAACGCTGCTGTACATGACGTATGCGGTAGTTACTACGAAGCCCTGGCGCTGTTTCGTTCTTTACCAGCGCGCTGCCGACGGCAAACGTTCTGATGTCGTCTAGATAATAAAATCTCGAAATAAAAACGAGACGTTGAAGTAAACCTGGCGATCTTTTAGATAGATATTTGATTTAGAATATTTTCCGATGTTCAAATATACTGATTTGTCCAATTTGTTTCGTTTAAAGTATAAATGAATTGTAATATTAGGAGGATATTAAATATGTAAAAATACAAAATAGAAACTCGTCCGGTTGTATCTGAACGACATTGGTTATGCAAGTGGGAGACCGTATGAAAGTATCGTGCTTTAATCGAGACCATATCAGAGAAAAACATAAAGCAGATAACGCTTTATTGTAGAAATCTTTGTAATTGCAATAAATAAATCCATAAGCTTTGTAATTTTTGGACATAATTTCCAAAATGTGAGTAGAAAAAGAAAAAAAAAAACGATTTAAAAAGCGCCTCCATATCTCCAACTAGTTGCTCCGCACCAGTTAGGGACGGTGCGGATATCCCTTTCGAAGCAAGTTTGATGGAGCAAGATGACCCTGAAGTTTTGTTACAAAATCTTGCAGCTGTTGGACTTGCCCCAGTACTAGTTGATCGATGTGTTCGGTTAGGCAGAAGGCGACTTCAATTTTCCCTAAAAACTAACTTCCCCAATGAATTTTTAAAACCTTACAACAACTTCAATACGTAACTGTAGCCACTCTAACCAATTCGAACGTCTTCTTAACTTTCCAAAGGTATAAGCGAATACCGTCGCCTAAATTAATAAAACCCTCTTTTATGCGTGCCTATTATCTCAACGCACACATATATAACCTCGAGGAGACCGAGGTAACCCATCCCTCTTATCCCATAAACGAAAATATTGGTTTGTTTCGCATAAAAACGGCCGGAACGCTTAAACTTTACTACCGACCGAATCGGCAGCTTCCACGCACGACCATTTCGCTTTCAGTGCCACGTTTAGGAAAGGCAATAGGGCAATAAGGCAATAAGTTCATTCTCGCTATAATTATGATTTTATTACAGCTTCGTTCTTCCTCTTTCCACAAAAAAAGAAAGGTGCTCGAGAGAGATAGGCATGCGAGAAACGATACGGGATCATCCCATCGCGTTCACAAGCGCTTCGCTAATCTGATTATATTAGATTTAATTTTGGAAATACGAGAGCCGACAATAAAACGTGGTAACGCGAAGAAGGTAAATTACGCCGTGAAAAACGTTTAAATCCGATCGTTTTTCGCGGAATATGGGCGCCACCGCCGCGCTGTGTGACTGTAAATTGATTAAATGCCGCTTCAGTTCGATGGTTTTACGATTCGTCGTAAGTTTTTCAGTCGAAATTTTGAGAAAACGATTCCTGTGAGTGTAAAGGTTATTTTTAATGTACAGTATGTTCTATTTCAAGGTGACAAACAAAATTTCGATGCCCTTTTTTAGTTTCTGACTTACGGAATCAAGAAAGGCAGCAAAATTAGTGTTACGTCTTCTATATGCAGACTGTATGGATGAATAGTAAAATCGAGAATAGAGGAACAACTAAAATGAAGTGATAAAAACGACAAATACGTATAAATATCTAGGAGTTTTGTTAACTTCTGATGGTAGAGATGGAATAGACACACAGAATAAAATAATAAAGGGAAAAACTATAATTCGACAACTACACCCTGTGGCGTGGAATGACAATATTTTGAAGAAAACAAAAACCCGAACGTTTCCCTCTTTTATTGAAAACTGTTTTACCCATGAAGTGAAGTTTGGACGCTGAATAAGGAGATGGAAAACAAAATAATGCCGACGGAGATGATGTACTGGAAACGCTGCTGTAAGAAGACTAGATCATGAAAGAAATAAAAGAATAAGAGAAATAATGTAAGGTGACACATCATTAATACATGAAATAGAACAGAAGCAACTGTTGTGGTATGGTCACGTGAGGAGAATGGACCAGGACAGACTACTACAAAAAGTTTGGATGGGGAAGACTGGTAATAGAAGGAAAAAAGGAAGACCAAGAAGGAATTGGGAAAAAGGAATTAAGGAAGCGATGTAGAAGAGAGGACTGGGAGAGATGGTTTTAGGGATAGAAGCTCTTGGAGATTGGAATGCGGTAGATGGCAAAATTAGCTGTTTACAAAGCCTCACAAAAAATAAAAGTTACAGTGTCGAACCGAAAATTTCAATTTTGAAGTCGACGTTACCCTGTAAATTAGGGTAGAAAAGGATTTGTGTAATGTTTTTTTTTTGGATAGTATTGATCGACGTAATTTAAAATTTTCTAATAATCAGTTATTAAAAGATTGGACATCAATTTTGTTTGTAATTGAACGCCCCTAGATTTTTTCATAATTTAACAGTAACAATCCTTACTTTTATCAATCCTGTGGACAAAGGATCCCTAAAACTTCATGCATGAAAATTGAAAAGTAAATACGTGTAATGAAAATTATTGAAAGAATATATAGATTTAAACCGTGCTGAAATACAAAGGATATATATATATATTATATAAAAGAATATATGTAATGTTGTCTTTTATTGAAATTGATCCGACGAAGTTGGGTGTTAACTTAATAAATGGATATTTATTAGATTAACAAGCACACTCTCGTTAATACAATAAACGTATTTATTCATATAAAGAAAGTTCTTTGATGTAATCATTTTTAACAAGCAAAACAACACTGCAGAATTCTTCTCGGCGACAAAGTTGTGCAAAACAAAATAACAACTCAATATTTGGCATGATTTGGCACCCACTCCTGAAGAATAAACTACGTGGTCAACGACTTTCGACGCTAGAAAATGCAGTTGATGCATTCAAAATGCATGTTTTGGAGATATCTCAATCGGAATGGAAAAAGTGCAATGAAAAGTGGTTAAAACATATGCGAACGTGTATCGATCATCGCGGAGAATATTTCGAAAAAAAACACCAATTTGAGTTACAAATATCTATTTTTATTTATTATTCTGGATACATAAATAGCAACCCTCGTATTGCGTTTTCTGTTGGCCATAGTCTCTAAAAACAATCGCGTAAAATTAATAAATTACAGAACACAAAACAGCCTCAAATAATTTTCAGACTTATGATGTTCTTCCAATGCATAATGTTTTAAAATATGATAAAACGTTAGACCTCCAAGTTCTTCACAATAATTACATTAACAAGTGATTAGTCAGGTGGCTATATTCAGCCAATGTCCTCTCCAAATCCTTCACTATCCATTTTTTCGTTTTTATTTAATAAATTTATTGATCCACGGCTACTACGATGCGCTTTTCCTAACGAAACAAAGCAATTAGAGGATCAAGGGATAATATATGTTGGGGTTTAATCCATCTACAAATTCCTTCCTTATACCGTACTCTAGTTACTCTTCCGTAAACCCCTTCCAGCGTTTTAAATTTAATGAAACACAGCAATCGGCGATTTGATGGTTTTCGGAGACGGAAGGCAATAATGACCCGAATTCGATTTGGAGAAAGAAAGGAACTGGCAATGCCGTAGAAATCGGTATTGGTTTTCGTGACGGAGGAGATAAACAAGGTGCTTGACCATGGGGAAGGTTATTTTGTGAGGGAATTGAAGGAGGTCATGGAAGGGTATGTAGCGAGTCTCGGATTAGATTTAAATCTGCCGATGGAAGCGATTTCCTCTTTAATCAGTGTATTTGATTACTATTAGGTAATGTAAGGGAATTGCTGGGAACACAAAACAGGAAAATATATTTAAAGAAAATAAATGTTTTGTTTTTGACCGTAAAAAATGTAATAAATCAAAATATATCTACCGTAACGAACGATTACATATCTTCATTCATATACCGGGTGATTTATTTAATCTGGAATTTATAATATTTCGAGATGCTTGATTAAAATGTGTTCCCATGCTAGTCACTAGTACGAAATGCTGACCTTGAACGATAATATATTCGCCGATCCGCGTTTCAAATTTCTGTACACAACTGAGAAGTACGTCTCTAGTAACATGGGTATATGCATTCCTGATTCTTTCAATCATATTCTCACAAAAAAATCTGGCGAAGTCGAATCTTGCAGTCCAACTTATCGGACCAGCTTGTATTGTGCGTGCTACTACCGAATAATGCGCCGGACAATCGTCATGTTGAAACCATATGTTCTGTCATACTTCTAAACTTACGTCTTCGAGTAAGTGAGGAAGCTCATTTTTCAGGGAGACTTGGTATATTTCATCGTATTTGGTGACGAAAGTCTTTCACGCACAACCGAGTTTCGCTGGCATAACGAATTTAGAAGAGGACGGCTAGCGTGGCATATTGGTGATCAGGCATCTGCTGGTAGTCGTATGATCGACGGAGAACCAAGATGCACCCATCAAGCGATTGAGGCAACCCTTGGTGTTGGAACCGCAACGTTAAATTCAATTTTATATGATCATGACTCGATGACGATTGTATTCTTGATGATGTATAATGAAAATATGTTTTCTCTGACTTTTGACCACGTGTGAGTTTTGTCCTGATAGGGACTGTTTCCTCAATGTTTCAACGAGATCTCACTGGTGATCTTCAGGAGATGGTCCGTCACTAGTTAAAGCTAGAAATTGATTCTTTAGAGATGTTTCCTCTAACATAATTGTAACAAGAGCTCTGACTCTCATTCAGTCCTTATTCATCAATTTTTTTTCATACTTTATGAAAAATTGATTACATTCCGTGTTTCTTAGGAGTTACTTTATTTTTGCAAATTGTACTTGGAAATATTTTAACAAAATTTCTTTTTCATGATCAGTCCACCAAATACACCCAGACAATTTTTTTATTACTGTTCATTACGTAGTTTACTTCATAACTCATAATGAGAATCGAATTACTTATTAAGCATCGTCTTTTCACTTCAGCGATTTGGGATATTTCCAAACTACGTCAAACTTTAACGTTTAAGGACTTCTTTCCCATGTTAACATCATGTGATAATGATTCAGAGTCTGTAGATGAAGACGGAGCGTCAGACGGAAGGTATTCCGTCAGACTAAACCATTGTAGTCTGGGTAGTTGTCGAAATATGAATTTTCTTCACTTGTTTGTGAATAGGTTTAGTTTAATGCAGAAGAAATATGGGATTTATTACTATTGATTGTATCGCCCGATATTATGGATGACAATTCTGAAGATGTATACGATTTTGGATTAGATAGCTCAATTATTTTTTTATTAATTCGAGAATTCGAATGACAGTTACGTCCTTCGAAACAGTGGCTAACTTATTCTCCGCAGCCAATTTTAAAAATTCATTTCGCCTCATTTTGGAGCGCTACACATGCACATCATTAAAATTCACATTCCGCAGAACTATGACTACCACCCGAAGTAAAGTCGTCAATAACTTATTGCAAAATTAAAGTTGTCGGTAGTCGCCTAATTAAGGTATTTGTTATAAATTTTATTTTAAATTGAAATTAAGATAAGTAAGGTTCTGTTCATGTGCTATTTGTAATTTTATTTCTAATCTAATATTACCGCAGAACGCCCCAGATTACTGACTAATGCAATAGTCGATTCATTATTTGCAAGTGGAGTAAAAGCGAAATTAAACGTCATCTTCAATACTGCACCAAATTGTGGAGAATTGCAAAGTTAAAGGAATACTAGAAAATATTAAAATTAGACAAATGAAAGCCTTAATATTCAAAGCAGACACTATGATTGTGAAAACTGTTATCTCAAGGAAGTAGATTAGTTCAGAGATCGTTTACAATAACTTTAACCAACTTGAGTTTTACAATTAAGCGCTAACAAAAACAAGGACAATAATACCGGTAATTGCGACAACACTGCTGAGCTTCATAAAATCGGTAAGGAATATAAAATATGTTCATTCGGGCTTTTTAACAACCGTAACACTTCCGAGGACTCGTAAGAACTACTCTGTCGGGTTACTGTTACGAAATATGAGCTTGAAGAATTCGATTGGTTTTTAAAATATTCCTATTGACTGCGCCAAACCGATGTCTAAATGTCTCTGTCGAGAAAACTATATACGTTCTAGTTTGTCGAATATAAGTTATTATACGCTGGGCTTCACATTCTACGGCTATTCCACCTTACCGTTTCAATAACGATTACTCCCTTTACAGAAGCTACCCCCTAAAATTATTCATAAATCAACCCCAATATTAACAATCATTATATCACGGCTTGCGGTTGGGTTTCTTGACCTCTCGACCTCGGATACCCCCAGATACCCTCTTCTACATATTCACGTAATATTTGCACCGTACCTCCCCCCCACTGACCGGTTAGCGAAACAGTGACCGAAATCCCAGTAACATTGCACTACTATACTCTAGTTCGTCGTAACGGGGTTAGTCGGAGGGAAAAGAAAAGGGTTTACGGGTGAAGGAGATGCAATATAAGTAAGCCGTGATTAACGACCTAGTTCATGACGGTCGACTTGCGTGCGTTCCATATTCGCAGCGCCTTTTTCGCGAACAGGACCATCACCCTGCAATCGATAGTAATAAATTAAATCATCCCCCATGCGGGAAAGGAAAGGGAACTCGGCGGTTTCTTAGCGGCGATGGATGATTAAATTTTAATATAGGAATATCGCCGAATCCTTCTCCCAACCTAACTTCGTGACGTGGAATTTCTTAATAAAGACACGGTACGCCCTCTGGCGTACGCCCGACGTAATACTAACGCGCTGTCCTAGTTTTCGCTTTTTTTCGCCTTTCCCTCTTCAAAAAAAAAAAAAAATGGAACCTAAGAGGACAAGCGGAGAAATGACTATGTATAGGGCAAAGTTTACTAAGTTCAGGCGAGCAGCGGGATAGGGACGCCTGTAGTAGGCGGTTTTAATATCGCCGGGGACCTTAGGAACGTAATTTAACCGTAAACTTATTACTTACCGCCGGTATGGGCGTCTACGTACGCTTTTGATGTATGATAATTGAAATGAATGCAACGTAGCGACCTGACGGTAGAGTTGCCGTAGCCGTAGTCTATGTTTACATACATATGTTTGAATAAATATGCTGGAGAATGTAAATTTTGAAGCTCTATTTTTAATTCTGGAAACGTTATGGCGCAGTCAGTAGGATCACCAAACCTTACATAATATACGTATATGTACATATATCAAAGTAAATTAACTTATTTATGAGATACGAAGTGCAACTGTATATCACGCCATTTCATGCACGAGAAAGTTTTCGAGAGAATATTAAAATGCAATTAAAATTTTGTTGCTATATTACTTTGGTATTCTATATAATGAAAATTTGGTAACTAAAAGATATAATAGATCTTTTCGTACATTTACTGAATTTCCTAGATGGAACAGATAGGGGTATATTTTGTTTGTTTTTGTTTTTCAATGCAGCAAGAGAAAAGAGTTGGAAAATTGTTAAAACATCGTCATTCTTTTAATGCCGAACATTGTACATGATTGATAGCGTCAATATATATACACATACAATAAGAGTCAGACAAGGCCGCTGTGTGTTTCCAACACTAATATATATATTAAATAGCATTGGTAACACACAGCAGCCTTGTTTGACTCTTTTAAGTGTTGGTATTTTCCTAGTTACCTTCCACGTATATCTACCATAGTTCTGGTGTCAGTGTATAAGCCTTGTATAACGCTTATTAAATGATGTGGGTATCCCTGTTCCTTCATAGTGTCTCATAATTTGCACCTGTTTACATTATCGAAAGCCTTCTCGAAGTCTATAAAACCTATGTGTTTCTCTGTTGTATTTCCTGTGCTCCTCTATAATTTAAAGTATGTATACAAATGAAGACTTGTGAATTTCTAATCTATTAAATTACACTAAAACAGCGATAAAGCCAAGGACTAACGAGGTACTTAGGTATGCAGGCGTTTTCGTCAAAAGAAACTTCGTCGGAAGTTGTATATGCATATTACTTGGGAAGGTTAAAGTCTAATTGACTGTTAATGTTTAATTAAAGCCTAACCACCTATATTCTAGATTTATACATCAGATTCTAATGAAATTGTTATTGTACATAGTTTTGTTGTTTATTTGTACTTCTGAAATGGCAAACTTTTTTGTTCTTCTGTTTTTATGGTAAATCTTTTCATTCTCTAAACAAAGATAGAATTTTACAGAGAAAAATCAACTAACTGAACCAATACTTTTTTCTTCCATTTGGTGCTAATTCCATTCCCTTTTTTAATACAGCATTTTAATTGAACAGACAGCTTCACAATGCATTTCGCATCCGACAATAGCTTTCGCTCGATTTACAGCGCTAACAGTCAGTAAAAATACACTTTGCGCTCGAAACGTCGACAAAGCCTTGTTGTGGCAATCGCCGATAGCCGGTCAAAAGCACCATTTACCTTTCAATCATCTTTCAATTATTACCGCGAGCTGCATCTCTCGATTGTTGACTTTGTTTGTTGGCCGGCCCATTTCTGGCTCGGTCAGATGCTACAGGCCGTATAACTGTTGGTCTGGCCACGATCGATTTTCAATTTTCAAAGCGTTTGACGTCGACAATTAGACTCGGATAACTTATTTAGTGCGTTAATTATGTTAACCGTTGCACGAGGTGGACATCCACCTCGCCTGCCTGCCCTTCGTAAATTGCATAGGCTTTAGTTTTGGTTAGAATGCAGCGTGGACGACACACGTTCGATAGAAATAATTAATCAGGTCTGTGGATTAATTGAAAACGCGACACCTCTACGTAATTGGTTCAATTAGTGTACGATGTATTGCCGTGTAGTTCGGTTGTTTGTCGGTTTAGACGGGCTTTGAGCGTATTTCGCGTTTAAGGATGTTTTCGAAAAGCGTTCGAAAACCCTTTGTCTTTGCATCCATGTTCTACTAGAGCCGGCGATATCGTGTATTATAACCAAGATATATTTACATTTCCTTTATGTAGACTATGGAGCATTGATTGATTGATACAGTAGTCAAACGAATAAAAGCACAAACCGAATACTACAGCTAAATACCGAGGGTATGGGAAAATATGTAATCTGTTTATCCTAGTTTGCAAGAAAGAAAAGCAGACACAAACAAGCTCCAAACTCTACACACTCTACTAGAAAAATGTCTATGAGCTTATGTGGAACACACACTAAAGGAAGAACACAACTCTCAGGCCAGAGAGACAAACGAATGACAATATCTACATAACGAAGAACTTAATAGAAAGAAAGATTAAAGAAGGAGAAGTAATATTTCTAGTATTCATCGATCTGAAAGCAGCCTTTGATTATAATAATAGTCTTTATTTGTCCAACGACAATTATCATTTAAAGGACAACATACAAACAAGTGGTGCAGTTACATTGATTATATATCTCATGTGTAACACCATTTCAAATCAACACACATATTCAATACATTTCATAAAAATAAACATAACCCTAACATAAACAAGCATTCTATTAAAATTGGTGACAATATGGAACATGGCCGATTTGGCCGAGATATTTGTATTGTGCCTACACGCCACGAGAAAATCAAGCGATCGTGTGCAACGTTGTGGTACTCGGAAATCGACGTAAGCTAATAACTATGGTGAATCTATTTCTTTAGATAACAGGTTAAATAAAAATCTTGCACTGTTTTTATTGCGACGATCTTCTAATGAATTAAAGTTATGTTGCTGCGGCAACGTTACATAATCTGAACCACGATCAGGGTAAGTACCGTTAGCCTTATAGCTAAGGTATTTGAGGAATCGCTTTTGCACACATTCAATTTAAATTACCTGATACTTGTAGTAAGGATACCAAATTAAGTTGGCATATTCCAATTTAGATCGAACAAGGGTATAGTACAGAGTCCTTACCACTGAGATGTCACGAAAGGCGCGTTCTTATTAGAAAACACAAAAATTTAGATGCAGAAAGACATATAGCAGATATGTGATCAGAAAAGCTTAGTTTTGTGTCAAAAAGTACTCCCAAATCCCTCACTTTTTCTGTTCTTGTAATGAATGCAGAATTAACAGATTAATTAAAAATGATTGGATTAGAGCGTCTGGTGTAAGAGATCACTAAACATTTGCCAATATTTCGAAATATGCCATTCATAGAACACCAATCATTAATAAGGGTAAGGCAAGTCTGCAACTTAACGCAATCAACTAGCGAATCGATAACATTGTAGATTTTAAGATCATCCGCGTATACTAAAGCCTCATATTACAATTTGTCGAGCAAATCATTCAGAAATATATTAAATAAGAGTGGTCCAAGATTAGAGCGCTGCGGAACTGGAGATAGTTTTCTAAAGGACGAGTAACCATTACAGAAAACGTAACCACTCGAGGTGAAATCAATTTCACCAACGAATGGCAGAAGCCAATACCTTCCAATTTAGCACAAAGTAAGTTGTGAATAATGCGATCAAAAACCCTAGCAAAGTCAGTATAGACAACATCGACCTGTCCTCTCTGGCCCAACGCTCCATATATATACTGAGTGATATTTGCCAAGTTGGTTATAGCGGATCTACCTGACATAAATCTGTGTTGATGGATTGACAAAAATGGTTTAACACTAAAATAAATATTATTGTATAAAATATGTTGAAATACTTTTGCAAAGATAGCTAAAATGTTTATAGGTCAGTAATTCACAATGTTGGCCCGGTCACCTCTCTTAAACACTGGCACTATTCTACTAGTTTTCCAAATTGTCGGAAATCTGGAACTTTTAACAATTAAATTGTATGGTATACATAGTGGGTACGCAAAGATAGAGGCGAAGTACATTCACGAACTAGAAAAATAGATATGTTATCATCACCCGATGCCATATCATTGGTGAGCCCTGAAACACCCTTCAGCACCTCATCCTCGGTAACAAGGGATACACCAAAAGAGGGATAGTTACTATTTATAGTTTGTGAAACCAATGCGCTGACACTAAATGCATTACAAAAATGACATGCAAAACTTTTGATACGATAGATAGAAGAGAGATAGAGGAAAGTTTCATGGAAATGGAAATTTCTAAATGCAGAATGTAGTCAGTCCTGATACTCCGCAGAGTGATATCATTGCTTTTCTCCTTCAGTCCCCGCCGAAAGAGCAAAGTTGAAGATCAGTGTTGCACCCCAATTGTTTTGCAAACTAATTTTCAGAGATTGTACTTTGTATTGAAACCCCCCTACTCTCTGGATAATCCAAGTGTATATTTTAATTTACTTCAACATAGGCACTTACCACTTATCTCAGGAATCCTAACGACTGCGCCATTCCAACACAATTAATCAAATCCGCTTTGATTCATGCCATTCAAACTTAGTCAATTAGTTTAAAAAGTTCTCTACGCGATGAATCAAAGTTTATAGGTCATCAATTACCATCCAGATTTAAAATTAAACAAATACACTTTTGTCAACCGTTCCTTCCATGATTTTTCGGTAAAATTCATTTATTATTCATCCCTTCGCTCTGGTACTGATTAAAATTGGAATATAAGACGTAGTCCGTGACATCTTCGTAGAAGCTATTAAATATATATCCGGTATTCATGGGGGATTGTTAAAATACAATTCCATCTTTGACAGAAGATTAATGAAAGCCCGCACGGCTTGACGTCTTTGGGGGAAACGAATGGCGAAATGTTGGTGCGACAAGCGGTCGATATTTTAGAATATTTAAATGAAGGCTAACGGTACGGTAGGGTCTACGGTACAGTTTATTTCAGGCCTAATTCTAGTAGGTCATGATTACCGGCTCGATGTAAATGTCACTATGAAAATTTAAGTTCTAACCTTTGGGAAAGGAATGGGATACTAGATAATAATGCAAAGATAATGTATCTACCGGTTCCGAAGATGAATAAGCAAATAGGGTTTGTGAGGATTGGTGAAATAGGTTTGTCATTGGGAGAAATGCGGATTATTTGTGAAGGCCATGGTTGATATAATAATAACCAACATCATGACTATATTTAAAGCAGTATTTTCTATCTTAGAATATCCATTGTAAACAATAAATGATAAATAGAATTTAAATCATTCATCTAACTCGTGGGTAGAAGGTAGTTCGATGATCAATTTGAAAAAGAGAGGATAAAGAAAATTCTGCATAATACAATATTATTCTTGGATATAATAATAATAATAATAATTAATTAAATGCCCAACTGATGAACATCCATAAAGCGTTTGATCTTGTCAATAACGTTTTACAATGCTACGATTTAAAAAGATTTATATAGAAGATTGCTATTATTTATATTTATATACATGATAAGCATTATATTTATTAAATAGAAAGCAAGTTGTAACTTTTTACAACAAGAAGGTCTACTACAACCAACCTTGCTGAGTTAGCACAGCATATTGCCGAATCCATGGAACGACGTCAGCAAGTAGATGTATTATACACCGATTTTAGTAAAGCATTTGACACTATCAATCATTCCCTTATGGTATCTAAGCTGAGTAGTTTTGGTTTTCCGCCTAGTGTAACAGAATTGATCCGCTCGTATTTAACTGATCGTTCATGCTATGTTCACTACAATGGATATACATCCTTAACATTTCCTGCTTTCTCTGGTGTGTGCCAGGAATCCAATTTGGGTCCCCTTTTGTTTAATATTTATTTGGATGATCTCCTACAGGGGCTGGACTGCAATGTACTGGCTTACGCGGACGATCTTAAGATCTACAATACCATAACCACCCCGGCAGATTGTCTGTTTCTCCAGAACAGTCTGGATACTATTGTTAGATTGTGTACACAGAATGGAATTCATTTGAATCTGGATAAGTGTGCTGTTGTAAGCTACTCTAGATGTCATAGACTCTACAATTTTCACTATGCTGTGAGTCAGGCTATTGTCCCTAGGCACTCGTCTGGGCGTGCAATTTGATGCAAATTTGTCGTTTGCAGACCACATATTATCCATACGAAATTCTGCGATGAAATCCTTAGGATTTCTCATACGATCCTGCAGATCATTCAATAATCCTGCCTCGCTAAAAGCATTATACTATTCGCTTGTCCGCACTGGGTTGGGGTATGCCTCCATAGTTTGGTATCCTCACTATCTCCATCTGCAAGTACTACTTGAAAGAGTGCAAAAACGATTTTTGAAATACCTGTCCTTCAAAATTGATGGCACTTACCCTGGACGCGATGTTGATTATGCTGGTCTGCTGAGGAGACACGGCTTTGTGTCGTTATCGGATCGAAGGAAGGAATTTAGCAGCCAATTTCTACTTAAACTAATTAATCACGCTATTGACGCTCCATCCCTTCTCTCCAAAATTAATTTTGTGGTACGTCAGTACGATACCACGTCCATCCCTAATTTTAAGGTCCCGTCATGCAAAACTAATGTTCTGCTTAAAGCACCCATTACGCATATGATTAGAAATGCCAATGAATTACTTCACGATCCTTTTTGTTGAAGAGTCTACATGGATTTACATTGTCGTCCTATTTTGTTCTTGCATTCTGGTGTCACCGAGCCATTATTATGTGTATGATTCAGTTGTATCTTTTTCGATTAATTTTAATTTATTACTGCGTTGTATATTATTACTACATATATATGCTAGGTTATATTATTCTCGCATTGTCCTGTAAATGGAATTATTTTCTGTTGGGCAATAAAGATATTATTATTACTATTATTATTATTAATTGTTGTCAATGGTTTTTAGGTATGATGAATAATGATGTTCCTTCCGAATCCTTCTTCTCGGACGAAGCATGGTGTTATCTATCAGGATATATAAATCTGGTCTAATTCTTAAAAAATAGATATTTGGCTTGCTGGCTGTCGTAGACGGATTATTGCCCCAA
The DNA here is from genome assembly GCA_023509865.1 of Trypoxylus dichotomus. NCBI lineage: Eukaryota > Metazoa > Arthropoda > Insecta > Coleoptera > Scarabaeidae > Trypoxylus > Trypoxylus dichotomus. The sequence continues at coordinate 6,823,954 of CM042078.1, forward strand.
TATTCTTTAATGATACCTACCATAAATGTAATAATTTGTTACAACCGTTTTTAAATCAATTACATGACTATGAACTTCGCAAGAGACATTTCCAGCAAGATAATGCAATACTCCATGAGACAAGGAAAACGATAGAATTATTGCATGAATTATTTGAAAATCGGATAATAGACACTCCACCGTCATCTCCCAATTTGACAATTATGGATTATATTTGTAAATCGTCCTTATACAATTGACAAGTTTACTCAAGCTATCCGAAATGTTTTCGAGGAAGTTACACGACATAATTTAAGGAATGCCTTCAATAACGGGAAACGAACAATGGCGTTATGTATAGAAAATGAAGGAGTTCACTTTCAACATTCATTGTGACCATTATTTATTATTATTAAACTTTTTATTTTTCCAACTGAAACGTTTGTGTGTAGTTATTTGTCAAGACGTGAAAACCTAATCTGACAACCGCATGTCAACGGTATAGCATAAGGTGAACCACCTACACTTAAGCGCTGTGACTAACGCCACAGAATAAGTCAATTCTTAAAATTCTACCAACTTAAGTTTAAAGAAGGAAAATTTCATGGCTTGCTAGAGTGTAAATTTAATCAATCATATGTTAGTATATAGTATTATAAAAATAAACTCATATAAAACTTTGTGTTTGAAAGAGAACTTTTTCAGAAAAGGAGCTACCTTACATCCACGAATCTGCTAAACTTTGACAGCTTTACGTCTTCTGTCTTTTTCTCGCGATTAAATTTCTAGAAAATTCAAGTTCCCGTCGCGCAAACGACGCCTCAAAGCGGAGTAAGTTCTCAGCAATTAAGCTACTACTAAAGGAAAAATAATTAGTGCCGCTGTAAGGTCTCGAATGAAGTTTCGATAACAATAGCTACTTGCAGCTGCCTTCCCTCTAATTAGATTTAGTTTTTTAATTTTCGTCCTTTCTAATTCAAAGAGCTTTTTGCGAGCTTTGGCAACAGACGATTTAATTCCCTTTCTCTAGGTACTTTCTTTTTTAATTTACAATGACTCTTATTAGCGCAAAGCTTTGGGACAAAAAGGAATACGATATGGTGATTTCTTTTGACGTGTTATAAAACTACTATGCGCCTCCTGTTCGAAAGGAGGTATGAATATCTTATGGAGTAGCTCGAAGGATGAAGCACATTGAGTTTAATGCATATTGAAACCTCTGAATAGCAGACACCCCTCAGTAATGGAGAATTTTGCTTTAACGCAATTTTACCATGGGAATTTGTGTATGGTGAATCTGCTTACGTGTATTTGCAAACCTTTGAGAACTAGAAGAGCTAATTGTAAGTTGCAGACAATATTAAAGGACTACACGTCGATGCAGATAAAGAGGTAAGGAAAATACTGTTAGTGATTCGTCAAATTAACATAGTTACATTTCTCGTGTTTTATTTACAAGGTCTTGAATACTGGTTTTCCGCCCTATTTGTCAAATAGAATGAGGTATCGTCGGGATGTGCACAATATAATCGTCAGCAGGAGAGAACTTATTGATATACTTAGGCATCAGTTTGAGAAAAGTTTTAGCTACGCCTCTGCTCGCTTCCCCTAGGTATGAAGGAGTTACCATTTAATACCTTTGAACGTGTTGTTAGTAATAATTTACTGAATGAGCAACTTTTCGGGAGATAAACATTTGGAGCCAGAAGCAAAAATAGTTTCTGCTATAATTTTTCTTGTTTCTGTATTTACTATTTATTTGCAAATAAAAATTATTATTATTAAATACAACTATTTTCGGAATTGGACCGTGTCATAATGAAATAAAAAATTAAATAAGAGTAAGAGGAAAGAAATAAAAAGAAAAAAAATAAGAAAGGGGGTGAAAAAAGAAAAGATGAAATAAATAACAAGAGAAGGAAAGAGAAGGAAGAAAGAAAAAAAGAAAAGAGAAAGGTGAGATCCCACTTTTCTCTTTCCCTTTTCTTTTTTTCTATCTCCCATCTCTTACTCCTTATTTCACCTTTTCTTTTTTCACCCCCTTTTCTTTTTGTTTCTTTTTATTTCTTTCCTCTTATTCTTATTTAATTTTTTATATCTCATCATGACATGGTCGAATTCTAAATATGTAGTTCGCTCACTACTGACTCTGGCCGTGGAAGTCTACGTATTCACTAGTACCATAAAATTATATTTTAAATAAAAAATTTCATGGATATTAAAAGCATTTTCCTGTTTTGCTTCGGCCTCAAAGAAGAAACACCCAATATCAACCTAAAGGAAACGATATATTTAGATAATTAAATATTTGTTGCGAACGTAAAAACTATAAAATTCACTCAAAATAATTTACACTTTTATCGCATTCTGTCTTCTAATAGAGAGAAGAAAAAGAAAACAACTTGTTTATAAAGAAAATATATATTTATATCAAAATATATGGAAAACAAAATAATTAAACAAAAACAAATCTACGATGTAGAATAATAATAATAATCATAACTACAACATATATACATAAATTAAAAATTAACTACAGTATGTACAAAAAAAAACGAATGAAATAAAAATAATAAATTACGATGTCTATAGGTAAGAAACAACATTCATACATAGGTATACGCTATATAGATATATACAACGATCTAAAATTATACATGCTAAGGTTGTGAGATCAGTCTTCATGAAATGCTAGAAAGAAAAGAATTTAGAAAGTCAGACCTGAATGGTGTTTAGAAGGATTTTGACTGCTTTTGAAACGGTATGTAATCGAATTCTAACATATGAATGAATATGGCGAGTTTATTTTGTTTAGGGATTGCCTTAAATCGTTTTTCTTTTATTCTCGTAGTTCTACATCATATACAATTGGTGTATCTTATATATTATTCAAATGAAAATAGAACCTAATTGCAACTTTATTTTCAAAGTTTTGTTGATGCCGACTTTATATCTTATTTGTAAAAATACCTTTATTGTTGAAGATGATGAAGGGATCTATAATTAATCTATGGAGAAACACTTGGGAGTTTCTAAACATACTAAATGGGTGTATTGGGATAATTTTTGAACGTATTGATTGAAATGAGATATCAAAAAAATTCCATAGAATAGATGCCAAACATATTTTACGAACATGGAGGTTGTGCAAGTACAGAAAGACATGTAAATGAGATGGCAACACAATTTAGGTATCAAACACCACCTTTACACTAAATTATATATTGATAACACCGCCGAACTGATTTAGGGTATTTTTGATGTGCTGGTTCCAAAAATAATCGACCTTTCTCCCTAGCAGCTCTAGTTTTTGAGATATACCACGGTGAAATTTATTACTCATACATAGTAGAACAGATGCTTTCTAACTTTCACACGCTGGGATGTAACATGGGCACCACTTAGATCGTTTTCCAGAAAACTTAGGTGATGTCAGTGAGGAACAGGGGGAAAGATTTCATAAAGACATTAGCATTATGGAGGAAAGGCACCAAGGAAGATGGGATACCCATATGATGGCCTTTTACTACTGGAATCTTCAGCGAGGCTGTTCCAGTAAATTTCACGCAAGGAAATCTTATAAAAGGAAATTTTTAACTGATGATTGAAAGTTGTACATCCGTATTTTTCTGTTACATAAATATCTCCTCCACATTTTTTTGCGTTTCAGTTAACAGTTATCAAATGGTAATATTTAAAAAGTTACGCACATAGCAAAACATTATATACAATTTTGGCGAATTTTTCCTAAATAGGGCAGATAGAGTGAATTTCGAAAACTAGATCTGATAGAACAAATCTGACGGCATCTTTGGATTGGGCACCCCAAAATTACTTAATTACACTTAAAAAATCCGAGGCACCAAAATGTGTGTTGGTAATACAAATACTTGATGGTATTTTGATAATTTATAGGACAGGCATTCTTTTGACTGGCAAGTGTACATTTGCCTTTAAAAAATTCAGAAATGAATGATATTTCTACGGAAACAATTTTAATAATCTTCACTTGCTGCATATATAATGCTATATATCAAGGGCTACATAAGTTCGCGCAATTTTTACACACCCCAGAGTGCCATGAATATTTTTTAAGTTATTGATCGATAGCATTTGTTTGTTATCTGTCACCTACTTTAATATGAGTCCTTCTTTAGTCGGATACATACACATTTGGTGACGATTGTTTATTTTCTAATTTAAATAGTTGAGAATGGCAACGAATACAATGTTGAAACGAAGAATTTTATTGAGTACGAACTTCGTACCAAAGCTACAGTGGTGGTGCGAAAAATACATTGCGCATTCAGGCATGATGCCTATAATAATCGAACAGCACAGAAGTGGTTTAAGAAATTATTTTCGGGAGATCTTAGCTTGACCAATGAAGGACGCTTTGGGTGACCGAAGATAATTAACAAGCTTATCTTAAGAGGTTGTAAAGACAAATTCCAGTAGAACGTGCCGAGAGTTTGCAGAAAGGTTAACTATGAGTGATGAAACCACACTTATCAGCTAGGAAAGACGTAGAAGTTTAAGCAAATGGGTCTCACATGAATTGTCAAGTGATAACAAATTACGTCGTCTTATCATTTCTCCAGCAAACACTTCACGCAACGATAATGAATCATTTTTTGATCGGTTGTTGACCTGGAACGAAATCTGGATATTGTACTCAAATTCTAAGCGTTCGTATTATTGGTTGTCGCCTAGTCATTCAATACCACACACTCCCAAGGCTTCATTGCACCCAAACGAGATTTTATTGTGCGTTTCGTGGACAGGAACTGGAATAGTCCACTATGAATGTTTAGATAGGTGTCAAATCATCACTGCGGACTTGTATTATGAACAACTTCAGCGTATACAAGCAGCACTCATTCAAAAACAGGCTTCTATAGTCAATAGAAAGAAGAAATGCTATTCTTACAGAATAACGCCAGACTGCATATTGCAAGATTAATCGGGGGAAAAACTTCTGAACTTGGCTAGGAAACGTTACCACATTCTTCATATTCTCCTGACTTTTTGCAAAATGACTATTACCTCTTTTCTGTCTCCAGACAACTATATGAAGTATAGACTCAAAACCCGAGTTGATGTAATGAGTTCTACAAAAGCGGCATACAAAGTAGTCAAATAAATAAATGCACAAACCGAACACCACAGCATAATAAGAGGGTATAGAAGTCTAGAACCTGTAAGAGTGGGTAGCTTACTATACGCAGATGATGTGGTACTGATTGCAAACTCTAAGGATAAAATGCAAAAACCAATGAACATCTGGGCGAAGGAAATAGAGAACGTGAAGATGGAAGTAAATTTGAATAAAATTAAGTTAATCATCGTAAACGAAAACCGAGGCAATAGAGTCAACAAAGAAATTAAGTGTAGACGCAATACACTGGAGAGAGTAACCACATATGACTATTTCGGAAGCATACTGACAGACGACGGAAAAATAGAGAGTTAACAAAGAGAATAAATTTTAGGAAACGGAGATGTTGATATGGAGACAAAAATAAAAGTATATAATACTATAACAATCTCAGTAATGACGTATGCATCTCTGAACTGGACATTGCGGAAGAAAAATGATGTAAAGATAAATGCAATGGAAATGAAACCTGTAAGAAGAATAGCGGAGCAAACAAGATGCGATAGGATGAAGAATGAAGATATTAGAAAAATAACAAGGCAAGAACCAATAATAAAAAATAAGGAGAAAGCAATTAAATTGGTACGGACATATGGTAAGGCTGAAGACAGATAGAACTACAAAGAAAATAATCAGGAGACAGGACACTTAGAAGAGAAAAGAAGTGGGAGATCTAAAAAAAAAAGGAATGGAGCAGATAACAAAAATTGATAGAAAAAAAGGAAAAAGCTTTAATTAACTGAATTTTTGGGTTGCCAATGTTTTTTTTTGTCAACACACAGAAATCTTCTAGAGGTAATTTCTGATCTACCACTAATTATTCAGCATTTCAAGAACACTCTGGATGAACAATCTTAAAGGAAAATAAATTGTTTGTGTTTTCATTAGTCCGCGGTAACAATGCATTACGTCAAATAATACTTTTGTTGTTCATTTTCCATCGTTATTATAGCTCTTTTCTCTCAACCTTCCTTTATTATGTTTATTATATTACGCTCTTCTAGCATCGCTGCAACCGACAAAAACCACCGCATTAACGTTGTATATTTATGAAAACGCTGTGTTATTTTTCATTCGCCGACAAAGAAACCTTATTTTGCAACAAAACTCCTTTATCTAAGCTTTTTCGCTTCATTCTCTTATTTGTTCCGTAAACAAGCAGGCAAATAACATTTTTTAATAAATTCTTTACGATTTAATATTCAAACAAGACCGGGAGTCCATTATTTACCTTTCCTTTCCCTTTTGTTGCTCCTCTAAGTGGCGCTCTCTATACACGAAATACGCAAGTAAATATAAACATAGAGAAGACGATGGGATAAGCTAAGAGGGAATGATAAATATTGACGAGAAAAAAGTTAAATTAGAACCGGTACGTATTGAAGAAATTCTAATAAATATTGTGAAAGACCTCGGCCAATTTCAATATCTCTATTTAAATAGTCCTTTTTAAATAAATTCTTGAATCGATTTCGTGAGATCCTACTGACTGCGCCGCAACGTTATTATAACGAGAGTAACTGAGTTTTTCGCTATCATTCCCACTGTTACAAACAAATTTATGAAGTAATTCAACAACCACCTTTCTGCGATTTCGATTTCGCCCAAACTTATTATCTGCCACACAGTTGCGCTACAAAAGTTCTCGTACCATCACTAGCTTCCGCACCAAGTTTAAAGCGCCTCGTAATTTACATATCCCTCTATAACTTGTAACGCTGTAGCAACAATGAAATTGCTTCTAAAACTGGGTAAGTTTTACGTCTCGATGAATGCAGAATGGCTGGCTGCGCTTCTGGTACAACGCGTTCCCAAGTTCGGAGTCGCCGAAGTTGAATTAGCGAAGATGAAATCCATCGTATAGTTAGAGAAGGATTTAGAAGGTGGAATTTGGTGTTGATCGCTAATGCGAAGTTTGAGTATACAGTCGATTCTGAAGGTATTTTACTGTGTTAAAGTTTAACCGCCCAATTTGTAAATTGCCGATTGTTTGGGTTTGATTAATTAATTTACTGGGTGTATGCGTAAGAAATGGTGCCACACACAAGTTGAGTGATCATATCGAGTTTTGTGCCTGGAAAAGAACATTTGCTGCACGAATTACTTTTTTATTTAATCAAAAGAAAAAAGGTTGTTAAAACTCATCGTTTGCTGGTAGAAACGTATGGTGAACAAGCTCCATCGATTAGAACACGTGAGACATGGTTCCAATAATTTAAAAGTGGTGATTTCAATGTCAAAGGCAGTGAGTGCTTCGGTAGACCGCAAAAATACGAAGACGAGCAATTGCAGGAGTTATTGGATGATGACCCAACTCAAGCTCAAGGGCAAATAGCAAAAGCATTTCATGTGTCACAAGAAACAATCAGCAGGCGTTTACGAGTAATGGGGAACATCAATAAATTCGGTAAGTGGGTACCTTACGATTTGAATGAAGTTTAAATAGAAAATCGCAGTCACCTGTGAAATGCTGCTTCAACGCCACAAAAAGAAATCATTTTTGTATCGAAATATGACGGGTAACAAAAAATGGATTTACTTTGAAAAGCCGAAGCACCTGGCGAAACCCAAATCGCTTCGCCAAGGAGACCATGTCCTATGTCTGGCGGGACTAGGGCGGTATTGTGTAATATGAACTCTTGAAGCCACTCGAAACCGCTAATACACAACGTTATCGCCAACAAATTATTAATTCAAACCACGTATTAATCGAAAGACGACTGGAATGGGTCAGAAGACATGGCAAAGTGATTTTGTTACACGGCAATGCGCCGTCTCACACAGCAAAACCAGCGAAAGACACCTTGAAATCGCTTGGATGGGACATCTTTCCGCACCCGCCGTACTACCCAGACCTGGCGCCTATTTTTTCGAGAAAGTTGTTAATTTCCCTTGAAAATTACTTGCTTCTTTTTAGCAAAAAATTGGAAATAACTTATGTATACACCTGGTATATGGCGGAGTATACCTGCTATCATTAATGACTTGTATCACAAGCGAAAATAAGTGAGACCATTGAAGCATTCTCGAGAAGTAATCAATTACTTTAGCAAACACGGTGAACTCGTTGAAGTGCCCTTGCAAAAAATTTGCAAAAGAAATCACGTTACCAGTTACTATTAGTTATACATACAGAAGGTTTAAAAACAGTTTTTCCGATATTTCCTTTTTCTTTTGGTGACAAAAGAAAATCTAAAATTTTTGGCTCAATTCAGACTAGAATTAACACATCAAACATTAACATTTACATCCATACTACACAATTCACGTTTATTTGGATTCAAACGATCTCAACGACGTCAATATGCAAGTTACTTTATCTTTTTCTCGACAGTAGATGGGCGCTATTTTGGAAACGAATCAAATAATAATCGACTAATGGAAATATTGTCAGTATTATCGTTTTCTTGTCAACTTGAGCGTTTGCTAATATTAAACAATAAAAACTATAATACTATTACAATTTTCAAGGTCATTGATGACATGCACACTACATCCATAGGTTCGTAGATAAAGAAATGCTTCTGAAAAAAAAAACAATAATATTAGCAAGATATGTTGTGCTAATTATAAGAAAAAGTTCTGATGTCTTGGTAAATGAACAAAATTGGTTATTGGAACCATACTATGGTATATAAAATGCGTTTTGATCATCTTAAAATTTGTCTAAATTCCAAAATAAAAGTTTTGCGAAAGTTTTTTTTTTGGAAGAAGATTCAGTACCATGGAGATAATGTGCAATATAGTTTATATTGGTAACCGAAGAAGTTAGATTGCCATCTCGATTTCTGAGCAAGTGCTTGTAGATGAGGGTATTGAGATTGCAAACCAGATGAATGTTGAAAATAATTCTTATCATGTCGATTTTTAATTCCAATTATTTACATTACCTACATAACTTCTTTTTGTAAAACGTTAGAGATCTTTCTTAGATACGACAGCGTGCATATTTCTTCACATTTTGGACATGGCATCAAAATTTGATTCTAAAAAATTGATTATAATCAAAGTGTACAACCAATCAGTAAAATTTTAACTGCTTCATCCAAAGATTTTGTGGAGACTACAGCGTGATATGTGATAATTGTAATTAATTGTGAGAGATAGTAGTGACAGAATCGGAAACTTACAAATTTAAGAAACAAAGAGAAAAGGTGTATCTCAAGTTTCTGTATTCAGTTGAAAAATAAGGTTGCTTTAATACAGCCGTATCATGACAAAGAGTAATTTTATATAGAATTTAAGGTAATTAATGCAGGAGTAATGGAACAAGTTTTAAAAGTACGTTAAGTATGTGCACTGTAAAACTTGTCCCTAGTTTGTAATATGCATACGTACGCAGTAAAAATATTCTAGGGACTTAATTTCCATGCGAACCTTAGATTGTAATATTACACTTGGGATATCGCATATTCTTGTTTCTCAATTTATAATCATATTCTAGTGCGTTTATATACATTTTGTTGGTGCATAAGTGTAAAAATATTTTAAATGTATTAGGTTTAAGCCTATAGCTTTGTAGAATTGCTCCTGTATTTTTAATACATTTTAAATCACATTGCATAAGGGAAATAATCAATATACACAAAAGTAATACGATGATTCTTTTGCTTTTGAATTTTTATAGTGGATAGGTATGTTAGGAATTATAAAATAATTGGACTATGCATGCCTTGATATATATTTACCATATCTGAAAATTGTTCATGTCATTTTTTTTTTTTGATATTTTTTGTTTAAAGTTTCACACTATCTTTTACTGCATATACAAAATTTGATTGTTGCACCGAATCAAGGGATTTGAGTTGTTCAATATAGCGTTTAAATAGTTGAACAATTCAATTTTAAAGTATAATTTAGATAATATACTCAAAGACAAAAAGAAGGAAATCTACAGTTATTAGAAAATACTATATTTTTAAATGAAATCCGTTAAAATAATCAAGTAAACGCAATCAAAATCTTGGGTTTGTAGCATTTTGTTTAGATGGAAATTTAGATACTTAGATCCATTAATCGGAGATGAATTGAAAGAAGATGTTAAGGACATTATTGAGATAGTAGAATAAGTCTATGGTAACATATGCACATCTGCTAACAATGCATATGGAGGTCAAGACTATACAAGTGAAACATTTGGAGACCACCTAGGAGATGGGTAGATGAGACATGGGAGAAGGCTAGCAAGAATTGGTTACAAGTGGCGCAAGATAGAATTAGGTAGAAGGAAAATGATGAGGCACATGCATAGGAGTGGTTACCTAAATGCTAAGGAAGAAGAACCACCTGAAGATGAAAGTTTTGATGTTTTAAAAGTATAGTAGAAATTTTTGAAATTTGAAAGCCGACTACTACGAAAGTTACATAAAGTAACATGGTCACTTACCGAGATATCATTATGATCAATATTTAAATCAGGTGATTATTTAACTATTTCAAACTGTTCTAGATTCATTTTCATAACACATCAGTATATTGTTGGTAAACATACATTTGCATTCCTCCAGCTTTCGTCTATGAAAATATTTAAAATTTTAATGGATATCAATAGAGATACGTCAATCGAAATAGAATTATGATAATTTAGATCAGATTCAGAAAATGCAAGAAAAATATGTTGCATAATTTGCAAAAAGCTGTAACTTGAGAACGTTTATAGAATATAATTATGCCTTCAGCTTTTTAATTAAAGAAACTAGTCAACGTTTCGTTTATGTTTGATTCGTATAATAAGAAAGCTCTATTGGGGACTGGGAAAGCTTTAAATACGCTCTTCAGGACGGGGATCATAACATTAATTTTGCCAATACCGAGGTTCTGTCAACAGTTTCGCACTACCACACCCGGTCACAAAGAGAGGCGATAGAAATTTACAAACACCCCGGTAATTTTAACAGAGAAGAAGAGAACCTTGCAAACAACAAGATTTGGTACACGGTTCTCTGAAACGCGCAAGTCACATGTACCGCGAACAGAACGGACCAGCGCAGGACATATAACGGCTGCACGCCAGACAGCGAATCATTCGACGCTGATCCACCAAAGCGAACACTTCAACCTCGCCGCTGAAGATGTTTACCGCAGCTGTAAACGAAACGTCCGGAAGAAATTCCAAAGGACCACGGCTAAATAGCCCGGAAGAACTTTTTTTATTTAAATACGTTGTATGAAAGCAAACTAATATTGTTATTAATATTAAACCACCATTGGTATTAGTAATGATAAAATTACAATTTTCTTGCAATTAACCAATTCCTGAAAAAATATCCGTCACGGCAGGATTTGAATCCACGACCTCTGCCTTACCAGCGCATTGTAAGTTCAAATAGCTTTTAATACTTAGATGTCACAATGCCTGAAATAATATCTCACAAACATTATATTATTATTAAAGACAATTAAACTGATATTAATATTAAAATTAATATTAAACCAGCGTTGGTATTAATACTGTCTGTAGATTATCTATAGACATCGTGACATCTAGGTATTTGCGATTTGAACTTGTTTGGTTTCAGTTGTATTGTTATGTAATCAGATGTATGTATCTGTATATTTATATATATTTCTGGTTTGAATTGTATTGCTATGTAATCTTATGTACATATGTATCTGTATAATATATACACGAGTTTGCGCGCAAGCAGACAGAGGGCGCAATAGAGGCGACATATAATTGTAGTGCATCGATAAGTCGTATTTTATCGTAATCATTGTCGACACATAATTCTACTGTACCGATAATTCGTATTAATTTTCAAAATAAAACCACAAAAGTAAACACAAATAATCGTTTCAAATATCAAACAGAACTCATATTCAGTTCTCGTGGTGTAATGGTAGTACACTCCGCCGGTAACCCAGAAGCCGTGGGTTCAAATCCTACCGCGACTGATATTTTTTCAGTAGTTTAATTACGTTGGTTAATTGAAAGGAAATTGTAATTTTATCAGAATAAATAAGCTGTCAATGTAAATATGCATAGGTCTATTGAAATTGTAAGAGATCCTAGGAATTTCTAGTTTCAATTAGATTTATGACGTGATCAATGCCAAAAATGCCTCTAACATTAATACAAATGCCTCATTTAAATTTATAGAGATGTCTCTAAATCTTCGTGTGAAAATCGACATGCTCTTGTGGTTTCGAAAATGTACATTCAATTGGTTTGCAACCCAAAAGTTTCCCATTGATAAGCCCTTAACCCCAAATAATTTCCTCAATCTACACACGCTACCGGAAACGATATATTCTTAACAAGTTTCCTTCTCGTTCTCTCTTTTTTTTTTAAAAGAGTAACGTCTCTCTTTCTCAAATTCCTATCTACCGCAATAACTCTACCGAAGAAAAAAAATCATCCTAATCCTTCCCCGATCATAGAAACGATTCGTGTGCCGTATTGATCTCAGCAACCTTGGTCTCTTCCCCGCCTGCTTCGATATATTCCACCCCTTCCTCGTAATCGACGTGGCATCTCGTCGAGGCGTGCTGATCCGGATCCCCATACTGGCTATGGTAAAACTCCTCGCGCATCATATGATTCAGGCTGCTGCAGCGGAAGAACAGTATCTCCTGGAACGGTTTCCGAAAGTCCCTGTTCAACGTCGCGTAGATGATCGGATTCAGGAGACTATTCGCGTAACCTAGCCACATAAAAACACTCGACAAAGTTCGCAGCTCCTCCATCGAGCTGTCGCTGAGGAACGGACGTACGAGGGCGAGCACGAAGAACGGTAGCCAGCAGACCGTGAACGCGCTCATGATGATACCCAGCGTGGTACTCGCCTTTCGCTCCTTGGCGAGTTGGAAGCGTAGCTTCTTCTGATTGTTGTTGGCGCCCGGTGACGTTCGCATCGACGTCAATAGGCTGGATTTTGCTGTTTCTGTTTGTTCGGTTGTTTGGTCGGGGGCGGTTTCGAGGCGCTTAACATCGGGCATTGGGATTCGTTGCTCCGGCGTGTCGAGAAACATCGTCCCAACGTGGTTTTTTCTAGACTGCACTGTAACAAGGAGAGAATGCATTTAGTTATCGATTTTCAATAAGTACTTAAAGCACATCTTTACTAGTTAAACTAATATCTACATTAATACTAATATTAATATGAATATTAATACTAAATCACCGTTGGCATTAGTAGTGATGAAATTAGAATTTTCTTGCAATTACCCAACGTAATTAGATTACTAAAAAATATCAGTCTCGGAGGGACTCGAACCCAACATCTTTACGTCTCCGATGTAACGTGCTAACCATTGCACCACAAGACCATTGAGTTCAAGTCGCTTTAGATCCCCCTAGATGTCACCATGTCAGTAGATATATCGTAATATCTCACGGACACTATATTATTAATACGACAAGTGCATAACAGTTAAACTAATATCCATATTAATATGAATATTAATACTAAACCATCGTTACCCAACGTAATTAAAATACTGAAAAGTTTCAGTCTCGGAGGGATTCGAACCCATCATCTTTACGCCTCCGGCGTAACGTGCTAACCATTGCCCCATCACCCTTAAATATGTCGTGCCATCTAGCCATTGGTCTTGTGGTGCAATGGTTAGCACGGTACGCCGGACACGTAAAGATGCTGGGTTCGAGTCCCTCCGAAACTGATATTTTTTCAGTAATTTAATTACGTTGGGTAGTTGCAAGGAAATTGTAATTTTATCATATTTTTACTTTCGCAAGAAATACACATTTTACATTTATTTTAGAAATTTTGTAGATCGCTCGCTAGTCTATTCAAACTTCAAGTTTTAGACCATTAATCACAACGATTGCAAGGACTTTGTGGTTGTATAATAATAATAATGTTTATCATACAACAATTTAAGTACAAATAACGTTACAATATCTCTTTGAATATTAAATATGTGGAGAAATACAACATACAATTGTATAGGATAAACCAAAAATATCCTTTCCAGCAACCACAGACAAACACCAATGCACCAACAAAGGCTACCGATGTTAACATCCAACAATCGCCTCAAAGAAGTATTAAATATGTCACAATTAGGGCCAATGCGATTATAATTTACATTATTATGTTACATTCGCATCACAGGTGATCTGAACATTAAGTTAATGTATCCTGATAACGTATAGAATATTGGAACACATCTCGCAGACGGTCATGGAACCAAACAACTTAGCTTGCTCAACAAGAATGAGGAATCAACTTTGTTATTGAGTAACTTGTATAAAAACGAGAAGTAGGCGTTACTGCGTCTAACTTCCAATGTTACTGTTTTATATGGAAAACCTTGGCAATGGTAGATGTTATTTTGCTTAAACCATAAGCATTTAAGAAAGCGCCTTTGCAAGTTTTCATTGGCTTTTATATGGACATCATAATAAGGACATCGTACAATTGTGGCGTACTCAAATTTAGAACGTACAAAAGAAACAAAATAACGCTTGTAATAAGCATATGTTGGTAAACATCACGGTGTTGCGCAATATAAAACACATAGCCTTCGTAGCAGAAGAAACAATTTCTGTAACACGGTCAATGAAATCAAGTCGAGCATCAAATGTTTCCCCAAGGTCTTTAATACTAGTGCAACGAGTTCGTACCAGTGTCATGATTGTTCATAAAAATAGATCCTGTAGAACAAAGTGCTGTAATAAAATACCTCCAGAAAAAGGGCATGACGCCAACCCAAATCCATAAAGACATTACGGGAACTATTGATGAATCTGCAGTTTCTTGTGATATAGTCAAACGCTGATGTCGAGTTTTTAAATGTGGAGGAACATACTGTGAAAACTAACATGCCGGTGGCCCTCCCATAACGGTAGCAACAGACAAAAACATTAAAAAGATACGAGATATCGTACTGCAAAACGAGTACGTATCGGCGACACTGTGGAAGATGCTGGCTTATCATACCATGTGGTGCACAACATACTGATTAAAGAATACGATATGAAAAAGATGACTGCAAAATGGGTGCCACGAATGTTAACCATTGAACAAAAACGAAATTGCTTGATATCTAAGCGTCTTTAGGAAAGGTACCAAGCAAACAAAGAAAACTTTCTTAGTCTGTATGTGACCATGGATAATTCATGAGTACACCATTATGATCCCGAGAGCAAAGCGCAAAGTAGAGACTGGAAACATCACGTGTTCTCCTCCTCCACGCAAATTTACGGTCGTGATGTGTGCTGGAAAGTGCATTAGCGTAGAGAGAGACTATGTCGAAAAATAAAAAAATATAATGCCATTGTAGTTTTATACCACTGTAAGGGGGTCAGAGAAATAGCATAGAGATTCACCATTGTATATTGTCCAAATGGTTAGTGAATGAATACAACAATTTGCCCCACAAAGTAGATATCCTAAGTCGGAGAATGGTTCGAACAGGTGGAAAGCACGGCGATGGGTAATCTAACTTCGTCATTGACAACAATATTTTATATAAGATTTAATGATCTTGTTGTGTGTTAGCATGTACTCTGAAGCAGTTTGATATGCTTCTACACAGCCCCGTTGAGCCCATTATCTATTGTTCATAATCAGGAACATTCTTCCTTGTTTTGGCTTATTATATACATTGAATTGCTTCCCCTCAACCATAACCTTGAAACTTTCTTTTCCGAAATTGATAGAGATTACTAGCGGAGAGATTTACTTCATGATTTGGTATAACGCTATGTATATAACCATTCATATCGAAGTTATGCTTTCAAATTTTCGATTCAAGTTTATCCATGGTATATAATTAAATAAGCGCCAAATATTTCAGTAAATGAAACAACCGAAGGACACATTTATATTGCAAATTTTATGTGACTTTTACTTTATTATTGCGGTATTATTTGAACAGGTCATGTAACCATAACGTATTGCACATAAAATATGGAAAACTCTGCTATATATTAACTAAACTTTGACGGTTACGATGTTCTCATTTGACAATTCCATCGGTTAAATTTCACCAGTGTAATACAGTCGCCGATCGTAGCGCTATCTACTGCATTCTTAACGTGAATGAATTATAGTTCATATAATTCGATGTATTATAACAAAATATTGAATGGCAAATTAAATTTATAAGCCCTATTTTTAGTTTCAACCAAATTACCTTCCCCAATACGATTAACCACGCTTCATTACACCATCAATCCACCGCTTTTCACCCTTTTGTTGTGTGCTCTCTATCATTGATGGATATCATCGCGGTGGCAATAATGATCAATTAACTACGGTGTTGCGATTTCACCTTCCCCTATGAATGACAGTGCCAATTAAGGTGTGTAAAAATAAAACGATACTATAGAGCTTATTGAATAAACAACTAACGGAGAATATGCTGAAATTCCTGATTAATTAAGGATTGTCTCCTAGCTTTTACGCGCGTCTTCTTTCTTGAAGGAATGGGCGTTCTGAAACTACAATAATGCCGCTCAATAAAATAATTTTTTGTCGTTGTGCCTATAAAATACGAACTGATTTAGGATATTTCTGATGTGCTAGTTCCAAAAATTACTTGCATTTCTTCCTAGAAGCTCTAGTTCTTGATATACATCACGGTTGCTCATACGTAATAAATTTTACCGTTACTTATTACTAGAACAGATGTTTTCTAATTTTCGCACGCTCGGATGTAACATGAGCATCAAGATTCATTACTTTCACAACCACTTAGATCGTTTACCAGAAAACTTAGGTGATGTTAGTGAGGAACAGAGGGAAAGATTTCACAAAGACATGAGCATTATGGAGGAAAGGTACCAAGGAAGATGGGATACTCATATGATGGGCGATTACTGCTGGAATCTTCAGCGAAACTGTTCCGGGAAAACTTCACGCATGGAAATCTTAAAAAAGGAAATTTTTAACTAATGATTGAAAGTTGTATATCCATATTTTTCTGTTAAATAAATACCCCCTACCCATTTTTTTTGTTTTTCAGTTAACAGTTATTAAATAGTAATATTTAAAATGTTACGTCCATAACAATACAACATAGACAAATTCTTATTTAAAACAAACCTGTGGCAATATTTAAATACATTTTCTCAATTAAATAGAAACTAACACAAAATGCTCCTCGTTTTCAACACCAACCCGTATCATTCGCTCCTTCCGCCTTACCATCACCGTCGCCATTTTAACAAACTCCCAACGCTAGAGCGACCAGCCGAATTTAAAGAGGGTCCCTTCCGGAGGATAGAGGTATAGAATAGACTGAAGGACCTTCCTTCGACAATAGCCCCTGTCGCTCGTGTGTGCTCATCGCTACTGCGTTCAATTATTTCTATTTGACTTCAATTTAGAGCTCGCAAAGTTCTTCCGCAGCACGAACCGGGAAATGCAAAGCGAAGTGAGTAACCATCACTCCTCGCTTTGTCCGCTGTTTACCGACCACTCCAACTGGGATATGGTGCATGTAGAAAGCCGTACGGAGAAAGAAGAATGCTCCTCGTCGTAATTGGAAAGGAATGTAGCTGTATCGGCGTCGTCTAGGTTTTCAATCGTGATAGGAAGGGAATATGGTGATAATAATTTATTTCCTAGAGGTACACGTTTACCTAGTTACAGGAAACACTAAAATTAACATTGCGCGACAGCAAAATACAAAAAAAAGAAATATATACGAGGGCGACCTGAAATGTTTCCGGAATCGGCAAGAGATGGCGCACGGAGGTAGAAGTGGATTCATTGGTCGGCAAAGGCAACCTCTTTTACGGCAACTGTCTAAATTTCAGACGTCTACTGTCAATAGTTGTTGCTTAAGGGTGTATTTCGCAAAAATGGATAAAATCGAATTTCGTGCAGTGCTAACACACTTCTGGATGGCTGGAAAAACGCCAACGGAAATTCGAAATGTTTTGCTAGAGGTTCATGGCGGATGTATTCCATCATTATCGACCATCAGCTTCTGGGTGAGCGAGTTCAAATATGGCGGCATAAGCGCAAATGACAAACCACGCAGTGGACACCCAAAGTTCGCTACCAATGATGCAATGTTCGACAAGATTCATGATGTCGTATTAGCCGATCATCGATTGGAGCTGAAAAAGATAACAGAGACGACACCCGCGTTCGCTTACACCGGAGCAAAAACGAAATCGGATGACTGTTTCAGAGGAGTGTCTGGCCAGTACCCAACGCAATCCAAGGGATTTATTCATGCGTTTCGCAACGGTGGGTAAGACTTGGAACCACCACTACATACCGGAGACCAAGGAACAGTCGAGGCAGTGGACTTTTCCGAAGAAAGCAAAGACAGTTCCATAAGCCGGAAAGGTCATGGCGACTATTTTCTGGAATTCCCAAGGTATGGTCCTCATGAACTATCTGGAGAAGGAAAGGACGACCACGGGGCAATACTACAGCTATTTAGTTACCCGATTCGATGCAGTACTGAACGAGAAGCGGCCTCGCTTACAGCGGAAAGAAGTGATTTTCCACCACGATAATACAGCGGCTTATTCATCCCGTTAAAAGAATACTTCATAATTCTTTTATTTTAGTGCTTTATGCAGGTAATAAGTATTTCAAATAAGAGTAAAAAAAAAATAAAGTTTAACCTAAATAATAAATGTTACTTTGAAAACTGGTGCGACATTTGAATAAACGCAGTAAAATAGAACAACAAAATTATTGTCAAAAACTTTATTTAATAACGGGTATGGCTACAGTTCTTACTATTACCTGTTAACATTCTGTTTGGCAATGAATTAAACAAATTTTGAATGTACTCCAACGGAAGCCCTTCCCATACTTCCCGATGGCCACTTTCAACTGTTCTTTACTTGTAAATTGCTACCCACCACTATAAATCCTTCGGGATAACCATCCCCATACATTTTCTATTATGTAGAAGTTCCAAGACAACGGTGGCCATGGTAATAAAGTTGTTTTACTTTGCTCTAACCATTATTTCACCACCCGAGCATTATGCGGAGGAGCATTATCTTGTTGCAAAACAAAGTCTTCCATGCCCATTTGATTCTGGATTACGCCTTTTACGTTTTCGATTATTTCTAGGTACTTCTGGGCATTTAGAGTACCCTCGATGAAAGTGATTTCAATTGCCCCATAACAAAAAATTGCACCCCATATCATAGCACCTCCGCCGCCTTGAAGTCTCCGCGGGATCACCTTGGGTTCATTCCTCAAGTCGTGCCAGTAATGTTGAAATCTGTCAGGTCCGTCGAGACTAAATCGTCTCTCATCCGTGAAAACGACCTTCTTCCAGTCTTCACTGCATTGAATGTGTTGTCTTACGAAATTTCAGTTTCAGTTTCAACCGAGGAGTGTGTGACGATTGTTTCAAAACCCTTTGCACTACCCTTACGGATGCAGAAATTCCGACAGCATCCCGAATTTGACATGCTCTTGCCGCTGAATTCGATGCTATTGGAATAATTTTCCTTCTCTCCTGTTCGGTAGTTGCACATGTCGCATTAACTATATCCCTGCTACTAGAATCCCCCGCGCTGTATGACAGCCGGTTCTTGCCGCCCGCAGGTACCAGCCGGATTTCCAAGAAATATTGGAATGGGTATGATACTATATTTGAAATTTTTGTAGATTAGTACAGAAACCTTGTCTTTGAAATATTATACTTGCGTTTAAACATGTGTCGCGGAGTGTATATATATATAAAATTATATTCCCATTATTATTAAACCTTTTTGGTAGGTGGCTAGCGAGGCACAATATGATTTAAATAGCTGACTTTTAATGAGATAATAACAAAGGAGCGACTACACAGTTAAACATTACTAACCAATACACAGTCATAGAATTTATCTATAAACTCTTTACCAAGCTCATGGCCTAAATTGAACACCTTTCATTTTATGTACACCTCCAATATCCAAACAATACCCACGCCTACTCCTCCATGTACTTTGCCAATCGTTCGCTACGGATGCCAATGAAGGAACAATTAACCTTCGTAAAGTGGTAGTCGATACTTTATTGAAACATTAATGGACTGGGAGCGTTGAATTGATCGTCACCGGTAGGCTTTGGTACCGGACGAACGTCGACTGTAAAGGAAACTACTCATTTATAAACCTCGACGTTAGAAACGCCGCCTAATTGGTAATTTATTTCCTCCTGGTACGGTCGCACGTAAAATTCCGACGTTTTTTTTAGTATTATCTTTCCAATTCTATCGAAAGCGCATTTATTACGCCTTCGACAATACGGGGAGTGCTAGATGTAGCGTGTTCAGTAAATTTTCCGATCCGATACTGTTATTGTTATTCTTGATTGTTATTAGGCTTCCAGGTAACTGGATGAGCTTCGAGGAAATGGCGATAATACCTTTAATATTGAATTGATACTTGTGCTTCCATCTGTGTACAATACCAACTTAATTGTATACTTACACCAGCTTTTGTGTATAGATTTTTCCAAATTGATTTAGAGTATTTTGAAAGATTCTTTTATGTAAGGATAAGATAATGCGAGATGTATCGTTCGTGATTGGCTTATGTATTTGCGAAGCCTTTGCGCGTCACTTTCAATCTTGTTTTGAAGCGATCTATTTCCAACAGTTTGGAAGTTGGCACAGAAATGCCCAGTACTCAAGAAAATCACAATTATAGTCCCATTTCTTTACTTTGTAACTTTTCAAAAGCATTTGAATATATTCTTTTTCTCATCTTTTCTTAGAGTTGCGTCGATGGATCTCTCAGAAGCAACACGGTTTTATAGTCCAGCGTTCAACCGTAACCTGCCTTTGCTTTCTTCGGAGTCGATTCGTCCGGAAGAGTCCACTGCTTCGACCGTTTATTGGTCTCCGGTATGTAGCGGTAAATCCAAGTCTCATCCACAATTACGAAACGCATGAGGAAATTCCTTGGTTTGCGTTGGATCCTGGCTAGACACTCCTCCGAAACGGTCACCCGATTTCATTTTTACTCCAGTGTGAGCAAAAGAGATACCCATCGCACCGAAGGCTTTTCATACCCAAAATTTCGTTCTTCTGAGATGCCTGTTGTCTCTGCTATCTATTTAAGCTTCAGTCGGCGATCGGTTAACACGTCATCATGAATCTTGTCGACCATTTCATCGTTGGTAGCGGGTTTTGAGCTTCCACTGCGTAGTTTCTTCACTTATATTTGTACGGCTACGTTTGAACTCGCTCACCCACAAGCTGATGGTCGGAAATGTTGGAATACATCCGTCATGAATCTCTAACAAAATATTTCGAATTTCCGTAGCCCTTTCCCCAGCCAATCAGAAGTGTTTTATTACTACATGAAACTCGATTTTATCCATTTTTGGGAAACCGACTGGCTTGCTACACAAAATATACTCTTAAACAACAACTATTGAGAGTATACGTCTGAAATTTTGACAGTTGCCATAAAAACTGCGTGCGCCATCTCTTGCCGATTCCGGAAGCATTTCAGGTCACCCTCGTAGGATACATATAACTTGAACAACCCCTTATAGCATTATAATAACATTTTTTATTAGGGATACGATTTGGAAATGTGCTGCAATAACGGAGAGAATCTCAAAGAATCGGATTTCATTAGAAGCCTTGCATCATTTAAACCGAGGATCTTCAAACTGTTTAGCCCAAGGATCACATTGACTCCCGAGTCCCAAGGGCCAAAATTTTGCTACCTCACTATATCAACATACTTTGGCTTCGAGCATTTTGTGATTAAATCAAGCAATAGTTTGTAATCAAGCAATACAAATTTTCAAGAAATACAAAAACGCCATTATAAGACTGAACATTCTCAGAATTAATCCAAATTTACAGAAAGCTAACTATTAGAAAGATATGAATCTTTGAAGTGCGAGTTGATATCTCAGCAACTGTTTTCGCGCCATTACAGCATTAGAAAAAATGTGTCCAGAGGAAGCTAATTTATTTAAGTTCATCAATTTGTTAGCAAACGTTGTGGCCCGAGGAGTAGTAGACGATATTGCAGAAATTTTTTTCACTCAATTAGCTAACAAAAACCGATAGTTCTCTTTGGCTCTGGATGAGTCAATGGATGTTTCAGATATTGCTCGAGTGTTACTTTTCATTCGAGGAATAGACAAAAGTTATGAAATGTATGAAGGTCATTTACACCATGACCACTGGGAAAGATATTATTAAAGTAGTATCTCAGACTTTCACGGTCGTTTGACATAGCCGTGACGGTTGTCGGGTTCCGTCGTGTCACTGGGTGTTCCTTTTTTGTCCCTGACAGAAAAAAAGCCTAGTGAGATGGCGGAACCCGACAACCGTAATGATTATTATTAAAGTAGTTAAAAATGCTGTTCAGAAAAATAATATTCACTGAAAAAACTTGCAATATGTCAACAATCAAAAACAATGTAATATATGCAAGTCAATTTGTTAATACAAAAATATTTTATAAAATTCTCTAAAACGTTACATAAATATGTGTAAATGTTTATAAATAATATTTTAATTTTTTAGATACTCACATCACAAATTCTAAACAAAAAAAAGAGTACTAGAAAAGGATATTGAAACTAAAAAGATTGTACATTTATCGACAATAAAGGGAGACGTTAAATTAAACAACCGTAGTCTCAAATCTTCTTTTTTACAAGTGTAAAGACGAATCTCTTTCTCTAAAAAGGATAAATACTTTAGAATAACGTTTTTTTATTACATTCTAATTAGTACTATTCCAGACAGCACAGAGAATCTCGCATCCAAAATACCCCAATTTCACTTACCATAACGTTATACGCATAAAACCCCAAAAATAAACATAACCGATAAGCGCAAAGTTCTAAAAACAGCTCATTAACCGTAGAAAATTTTATTTCCATCGCTAACTTTGACTCGTACACACTTACTTCGTTCAGGCTGTCTGCGATTCAAATGGAGCGTCACTTTGCGCCGCACCGCGTTTCCACCGGAAATTAAACGTCGTTTCTGGGTAATTCTCCGGTAACTGACGTCGATCGTCACCGTAGCGTCGTCCTATTGCCCCTTTCTACATCCTTGTCCTTTGTAGGTGAGCAAATGAGGCGGTAAAAATACGAAGTCGAATTCACTTAAGTTTCCGTCGGTCTAGCAGCAAAGGGACAAGTATCGATGCGTGTATTTACGAGGTGTGACGATTTGGTCTTATAACAAGGGTATCTTTGAAGAATTGCGGGTGGTTCTAGATTAGATTTATGGCGTTTTGTTGAGTAACGGTTATGTTATATTTGCTTAGTGTGACTTTGGCGCAGTCAGTAGGATTCGGCTACATTAAAAGTCATTAATAAGATAGGATCTTGATCCATTTTTGTAAGTCTCCCTTTGTTACTTGATATAGTGTCATCGTTATATTGTACTTTTCCTTTTTTCATAATTCTCAATAAAAAATTCACTAGACTTAGTTAAAAAAAAATAGAAAACATAAAACCAAATAACGTGAAATTAATTCCTTCCGATGTCACGAATTTATTTCCAAGTATCCCAACAGATGATGCTATTAACTTGTTTGGAAAGCTTTTGGAAATGAAACATATTAATATTATAAAAAAGGAAGAAATTCTGAATTCCCGTAAAATCTGTTTAGAATTCATAAAAAATAATAAATCAAAAATGAGGACTTCATGAGCTATGTACATAGGAATAAAGATTCCAATTACGCACGCTATTTACTAGATAATAACCAGTTTCAATAAAAATTTTTCATTCCGAAAGTAAAGGTGTAAAATTAAACTTAGTCGAATCCCTAGAGCTAAATAAATATTCAGATGTACTAGTAAATGATTAAATAGACTTGAATAATTCGCTTTTGTTGAATTTGTTGGTGAACTCTTGTACTAAGAAGGTAGAGACATAGTTAGGACATTATGTAAACACATTATGTATGTACATATTATCCTTAATTAGACTAAGATAAGGATATCTTCAGTTTGAGTATAAGTAAGGTTTTGCTCAGTAGGTGTAGAATATCTGATGAAGCAACAGTGATAGCGGACCATGTCATATTAATACTGTGTTAAATATATTAGAAATTTTGTAAATTGAGTTTTACTTCTCCGACCATTGTAAATCAAACTGGTTAAATGTTTAAATAAAATTGGTTAAAAGTTTTAAGTGTGTCAATCCAGCAGTTCAAAACAAGCGTCAAAGATTACTTTCATATAGCGCCACTTCGTAGTTAGTTATCGAATTTTTCAGCTTACCCTCGTACTTTGGGATTGAGTTTAATGAACAAGATTATAAATTAGTAACAATAACGATTGCAAGGACTGTGTTTTGTATAATTCACAGGTATAGCCACAAACTCCACTTCACATAAATTATTCGGAACGCAGCGTTTCGAGAGCACGTGGGCTCCCATTGTCAACCGTGTTACCGGCTGAATGTAAAAACTACATCACACATCCAAATTATTTTCTGCACGGGCTCTAAAATTTCTTAAAACATAACTATTTACAATCCGTGGGTAATTTTAAATATCTGTGTATTTTCAGGGAAGGATGGAACGAAAACGAACCATATCTTTAACAGGGCCTTATGGCAATAAATCAATCAGACTCGAGTGTGCAGTTGGGGTAGTTCTCTGTTCAATAAGTGTCTGTTCTTTTTCATAAATATCGTTTCGTACGAATCTAATTCTCTACACGAGTTTACGTTTTTAAGTTTAAGTTTAAGGTCTTTTAAATCAATTTTATGTCCGGATTTTACTATATGCTCTGCCACGCTTCACAGTTCTGGTTTATCGAAACGATAGTGTCTAATATGTTCTTTGAACTTCGTTTCGATACTCCTTTTTGTCTGTCCAATATAAACGTTATCACAATCATTGCATGCGATTTGGTAAATTCCAGACCTTTTCGTCATCTCCGGTTTATCTTTGGGATTACCTAAGAGATTCTTTAAGTTGTTTTCTGAAACAAAAGACACGTTCATATTTTGTTGGCGGAAAGTTTTACTTAACCCTTTTACTGATGGATGGAAAGGAAGTGTTATAAATATCTTATTACCAATGTTTGTTGCTGTCAAGGTCGAGGAATTTCTGATGTGTTGTTTGTATTGGACCTTCCTTAAGATACGGTCAACATCCGTATCAGAGACACCATTGTACCTCGCTACATATTCGATATATTTTAATTCGTTTTCGTACCTACTCTTGCCTAGCGGAAATCTAACAAGTCTATTGACCATAAAACTAATTGCGGACATCTTCTGTTGTTCGCAATGGTGCAAATCAGTCGTGACGAATGTGTTGGAATTAGTTTCTTTTCTATAGATGTCTATTTCTAATTTATTATTATTGCGTATGAGTAGAGTATCTAGAAACGAAAGGCGATTGTTCACTTCTTATTCAATAGTAAACCTGATCGTAGTGTATTTTGAGTTGAGTTCTGTTCTATTTGAAAACAATCTAGTGACATATATAATTTTGTTAACCTTTTATATTTTTTTGTTTCTACGTTATTTAATTTTAGAAATTCAACCAGATACTCCATAGTTTCTGGAATTGGTATGCTTGGGAAGAGTGAACAAATGTCGAATGATACAAGGATTTCCCCATCTGTTAATTCAATCTTTTCAATTTTATTTACAAAATCTAAGGAGTTTTCGACGCTTAGGCTGTCTACTTTGTAGGGCAAGTATTGTATTCATTCACTAGCCATTTGGACAATTTGTATGTTGGGGAATTAATGCCAGATACAATAGGTCTCATGGAATTACCTTGTTCGTGAATTTTTGGAAGACAATACATTTTTGGAGTTTGCACTTGTAGAAGGAAGATTATAAGTTATTTTCGGACATTTTTAATGCAAATGAAATACGTTATTTACGCATTTATTTTGATGTAATAACAATAATAACAGGACTAATAAGTACGGTATATACGTACGTATATCTGTGTACCGCAGTATCCAATTTTACCCGCGCCGATTTGATAAAGGTTAGCCGGCGCGGGCTTTCGCAAACAAACGCAAAAACCTCAAGACCGTACCCTGGGCGCGGCTCCGCGGCTGACGGCCGCGGTTACCGTTTATTATGACGGAGTCTTGCCCGGAGAAAATCCGTCGAAAACAAGGCACATAAATTGAATTTAAATTTTAACATTATGCATCGAGGGCAAGCCTCGAAGAAACAACCTTTTCGAGGGGGAGAAGGGAAGGAGACGCGTAGGACGTGGAACGGGTAAGTGGAATCCGGGTTGCTCCGCGAACAAGCCGAAACCTTGCCTTTGCTACAGACAGGAAGTCCTTACGAAAATATAATATTTATATCTCGTTTATTAAAACACGAACGCCACCCATCCACCGCCGGCGCCGTCGCCATTTCGGCTCGCTCTTACGCTCACGGAGCTTTATACGGCGGCCCCGGACGGTTCTCAAAGGGCCTGTAAAGATAACGTTAGACTGACTGTTTTACGGCTCAAAAAAGATTGTACGCATATAGGGGAGAAATACACAAAGACGGAGGGTGTACTTGGATTCTAAAACGATTTGCTTTCCGACGAAAATCAAGTTGAATGTGGAAATCCGAAAAGACGTTTCGTAATATTTCATGTGGGAACTTATTTGGGTTTCGTATAAAAGTCTATAGCTCATCTTGTCTTAAGCAAGTTAATTTATAATAATGCGGTTTATTAGCATAAAATACAGAGCAAATATACATAAACAATACAAGGTAAACATAAAGAGAAATGTTCCAATAGGTTCAGGCTCAGCGACTTAGAAATAAGCGGCTGTTCTTCCTCCCAAACACGATGATGGCGTAAGTAATATATACATACGTATATAATAAAAATATTGCTCTAACGGCATAACTAACATTTAAATTAAAATTACAATTAAGTCAGAATGAAAAATAATACATTAATAAAGAAGCTAAAAACAGAAGAAAAGAAAATGCTAACTGCGAGTAAAGGTGGTAGAGCTCACGCAGGTGACGGGCAAATAGCATTGGCTTTAAGACGCGATGCTCCAATGGGATTACGTTAATATATTTGACAATCATGTAAAAGAATGACCTTTTAAATATCTCTAGGCTGTTAACTGTGGGTGAGTAGAACTCCAAATCAAAAATTAATATTGTGAACTTCTGTTCTAAAGAGGATCTTACGGTGGCTAGGTTCTTTTATAGTAAATTAATTTGTGATAAAAGATAGTAGCACAGAGCTCATCTCCAGTTGACATACACAACCAACCTGACCATCTCAGAGTGTGGTATGTTCTTTCAAACTTACAAATGCCATAAATGAACTTTAAGCAAGAATTTTGCAGTCGTTGAATTCTGACTCTATCAACACCAATTATAGTAGACGCTCACGCAAAAATTAAATCTTGATAAGACAAGAGACTCGCATACTGCTTTCTTTAAATTTATATCCAAGCATTCTTTGTTGTATAGCAGTTCTAAGAAAATCTTAATGATATTGCTATTAAATAAAAAAGTATATAACTTTAAATGAAATCCATCACGTGTAATTTAATATATTTGATATCGATGAATCTACTAACTTGGTTCATTGGAGTCGTTATGATCTAACGGGGAAAAAAGAAAGAGAAAAGAAACCGGAGACAATTCTCGGATTACAATAAAACAAAGGTAGATACGGATAACATGGACAAAATGGCACACTAAGATGGCCTTTTGTAATTTTTTACAACATGCTAGACATCATGGCCATGAATGCGTGCATATTGTGGATATAGGCGGAATCTATTGTGTGTATAACATTGAAGAAGAAAAGGAACTTTCTAATCGTCTTGAGAAAGGACTTAGCAAACTACAAGGATCCCGAGAAAGAAGCCGAATTATCTACTAGTACGGAGCTTCCAAGAAAGAAAAAGAGCTATAAGGTAGGCGCCATAAATTCTCGGCCTGACAGGTTTATACAGGTTCAAGCGTGTTTAAACTCCGTCATGGTATGCATGCACATACCCTTGCTCTATGCTATAAATATGACGGTTCGGAGAGTAGTAGTTTTTAGTAGCCAGCCAACCACAGTTGCGCATGAAAATATTTGAAGTAATGAACATTGAGTACCGCGCGATCATCAAATTTTTAACAAAAGGAGGGCATACGCCGAATTATATAAAACAATGTTTAGACAGCGTTTACAATGATTCATCTCCTTCGTATTCCACTGTAAAAAAATGGGCAAAATATTTCCATTTGGGGCAAGAATCCCTGCAAGATACTGAACGGTCGACTCGTTCAATCGAAGTGATAACGCCTCAACAAATTTCAAGTATAGCCGAAACAAGTATTCGCCGAATTCTCCATGACCATTTGGGTATGAATAAGATTAGTGCAAGATGGGTACCGCGACTTCTTTCTGTTCTCCAACGTGAACGTCAAGTCGAATGCGCGCTGTCATTTTTAAACATGTGTGGAGACGACCTAAAACCTATTTTGGAGTTCACTGTCATAGGGGATAAAACAATGGTTCTGTTTTACGATTCTTTATCGAAAAGGGAGTCCGTGGAATGGCGGCCACTTGATGAATCTCGTCCCAGAAAGGCGAAAGTCGTTCAATCAACGAAAAAGGTGATGGCCACAATATTTTGGGATTGTGAGGGGCATTTTGGTAATTGAGTTTAAAGAGCGCAACAGAAGTGTGAAAAGTACATATTATGAGTTTTTATTACGTAAGTTAAGGGACAGTATTCGTACAAAACGTGTGCGATTTTTGCACGACAATGTTCCGGTTCATATTGCCGCCGTATTACAAGCTGCCATCCGCGAATATGGCTTTCAAGAATTAGAACATCCACCGTATACTCCGGATATGGCTCCTTCATTTAGGGGACGTCATTTCGAGGACCACAGTGAGTTGTAAGCAGCTGTTATACAACATTTTGACGGAAAACTTGAGATTATTTTTACAAGGGTATTGGATTATTACTTAATGGTTGTAATAAATTAGAAGAGATTACATTGGAAAATGAAATTTCGTTTTTCTATATCAGTGCGAGGATTTATGGCGCCTACACCTCATATAGTACTTATCCACCTTCAAACAGAAACTCTCAATGCAAGCATATGAAGAAGTATAGATATACCGATTTCTTGGTAGATTGAGAGTAAACCCTCTTTCACTATATAGTAGGGTGTGCGGTATCTTTTCCAATAAATCTAGTTACTATGCGAGCTAAAATACATTGTACAAAAAGCGCGTTCAACTAATAATCTTTTAGAAAAAAAGACTAATAGCCTGGTTGAGCATGCGTTAAGTTTTCATTACATTAATAACGTTTTTAATTAACTAACTGCAAATAGTCTCGTTGGAAGTAAAAATAATCAAAAACGTTCAGGCAATGCTCAAGGCTTCTCCTAGTCCGATCTAAGTTAATTAAAATTTAATTAAGTTCACTCGTTTGAAGTGTGTTCTATCATTTGATAACAAAGTAGTCAGTTGCACGCACCTCTCTAGCTTAACCGTTAAATAATACTTTCTTTTTGATGGATCGATATGAAAATTAGAGAAGTAAATGCAGAAAAATAGCTACTCTCTATGGTAATAAGCGAAATACTTCCGGAATTGAATCGTGCCATGATGAGATATAAAAAAGTGAAATAACAGAACAACCACTTGTCCTTTTTGTTGGATACAGTTTAATCATTTGTCATTGCAATATATTGTAGTGAATTTTTCTCTTAGGGTTCGAGAATGTTACGTAGTGAGTTCTTTGACTAGGGATTTTGCTTTTTGAAATAAAATTTAGAAGACGTTAATGAACAAATTAGCAAAATTAAAGGTGAATTTAGCAAATCCAATAAAAAAGATGACCATATTCTTGAGGAGAACAGGGGCTTCAAAAATCCCATTACAATATATATATGTTTGGTTTGTTTTTAGTGCATTATATGTATTACCTTTTATTTAATATTGTGTCCATTTTTGGATGTTCATCTGTTGGGTGTTTAGTAAATTATTATTATTATTATTATTTATTTATTTAAAACGTTATAACTTGCTTTCTATTTAATAAATACAATGCTTATCACGTATATACAAATCCTCTTAAATCGTAGCATTGTAAAACCTTATTGATAAGATCAAACGCTATAGGAACACCCATAAATAAACCAGTGCATTTTTTGCTCTCATTTAAATATTCGTACCACAGCTCTACGATAATGCTGAATGTGCAGCTGTATCTTTATCACTTAATGTGAAGTATTTTTATTTAGCCCTTAAAGCATTCATAATAGCAAAAATGTCAGCTAAATTACGCTTTTACACATCCATGCACGTCCATTTGGGAGAACCTTTAAAAATTTTCAAGTGTAATTGTTTTTTAATTCAACATACTTTAAGCCCTAATACGACAGAAATAAATTATAACTTGTTTCGGAACAAAAAAGAAAAAGAAAGAGAGAGCATCCTGTTTGTATTAACCGAATCAGCATAATTACGTTGGAAAGGTTTCGGACAATAAATCAAAACCGAGAACCCCAATAAATCAAAGGGGTTATAATTCAACGTTCTCAAAATTTGACGTTTCAGGCTGAATTCACCGCAGCCCGGATCCCGCAACGCGTTCAGCCAATTAATCAAAACCCGCAACAAACTAAAAATAAACACCTTCCATGCTCATTATCGTTTACGAGGTATACGCTTGTACAATAGCCGGCGGCCGAGTTCAATTCAATTCGGCAGAAATAATTTGCACCGCTTAGATCTACGGCCCGACTGC
The DNA here is from genome assembly GCA_023509865.1 of Trypoxylus dichotomus. Taxonomy (NCBI): domain Eukaryota; kingdom Metazoa; phylum Arthropoda; class Insecta; order Coleoptera; family Scarabaeidae; genus Trypoxylus; species Trypoxylus dichotomus. The sequence continues at coordinate 6,854,731 of CM042078.1, forward strand.
CGACGTTTTCACGGGCCCACGGGAATCGTTGAAGTTACTGAGAGAGAAGCTCCCCCATTTGCTAGAAGTTGCGTGCGTATGATGTACGTGTGTATGTATAGGTAGATTGCGTATATATGTGTGTGTATATATATATATAGATATCTCCGCCACCTCGGCCAATATTAATCATTAAATTAATTGCTGACAAGTTTGCCGCAAATCTATTATAGTTCGTCGGTTTTGGCTGAACTTTAGCTAATGTAATTGGCTACGAATAGGGATAGACAGTATAATGCGCACGTATTAAGAGGTGTATTCAGCACTAGACCATGTATGTTTCTATTATTCCTCATACTAGATCGTATAGTTAATTGTCTAGTTTGGACAATCACGTCATACAACTGAGAATTGGATATTTCGATGTTTCTAAACGAACATTTGAATTTTGAGCTTCTCTTATCGATAGAAGAATTTTTGTTGAAAGACAGCGTATGTGTGTGTGCTGTGGGAAAGCTGAAAGCACATCCCCATCTGACACTAGCTGTCAGCACAATCCAACTTTATGATACTCAACTAACAATTACCATAAGCGTGCGCAGGCAGTGTTAAAATGGTGACCCTGCCCGAAGAATGTATTGTGGAAGAGCAGCGTGCTGTTCTACGTTATTTTCTGGCCAAAGGAACTTCCCTCAAAAAATATCCATAAGGAAATGTCTCATGTTTACGGTGAAAAGTACTTGTCGCGTAAAGAAATTTTCTTAAGGGCGCTCGAAAGTTGCTGACGATCAAATTGCGACAGATGTAAGACTTCGATGGGTGGAAGAGATGATTCAAAGAGACAGGCTGGTAGCAATAGACAACATATGAATTGTAATAGGGTGTTCTTATGGTTCAGCCCACGAGCTGATGCACGATCGTTAGAATTTTCGAAAAGTTTGCTCACGGTGAATACCTAGGCAACTGACCGAGGAACAAAGAAGGATTCGAATAGGCTTGTCCTTACAACACCTCTCTCGGTACGCATAGGAAAGAGAGGATATGCTACGCTGGATTGTTACTGGTAATGGGTTATGGGTGCAGCCTTACCAATCCGAAACAAAACGTGCTTCAATGCAATGGAAACGTCCTTCTTCACCCCCAACAAAGAAACTCAAGGTTGTGCCCTCAGCTTATACCCAGGTTACGTTTACCGTGTTCTGAGATTCTCGAGAAGTGGTCCTAGTCCATTTCCAGAATAGAAATGAGAATGTGACTGCTGACTCGTACTGTAGAGTTTTGTTGTGGCTTCGGGACGCAATTCGACGAAAACGTCCACTGTATTCAGCCCACTTGACCCACGCGGGAATTGCAGAATTAGGGTGGAAATTTCTTGAAAATCCAGCTTGTAGTATTGATCTAGTCTCAAGCTACTATCATCTATTTAGTCCAGTCAAAATTCAACTTGGTGACAAACACTTCGGGGGTGATAACGATGATCAACAAGAGGTACGCACTTGGTTCAGATTGCAACCCAAACATTTTTATGCAGTAGTTGCAGACTTCGTTGAAAAATTAAACTTGTTTTGACTAATTATTTTTATAATAGCTTTTTGTGACCCACTTACTGACTTAAACTAATATCAATATTAATACTAAACCACCGTTGGCATTAGTAATGATAAAATTATAATTTCTTTGCAACCCATCGTAATTAAATTACGGAAAAAATATCCGTCTCGGAGGGACTCGAACCTAACATCTTTACGTCTCCGGCAAGTCGCTTTAAGTCTCCTTAGATGTCACGATATCTTGTGGTACAATAGTTAGCATAGTACGCCGGAGACGTAAAGATGTTAGGTTCGAGTCCCTCCGAGACTGATATTTTTTCAGTAATTTAATTACGTTGGGTAATTGCAAAGGAAATTGTAATCTTATCACTACTTACTGACTTTCCCTCGTAATTTCTTGTTATAGTAATAATACAATGATATTGTTTTACGAATTAATGTAATTTATATGTATATAGGTAATATAACACCATAATACCGCTATTGGCGATTTTAAGAAAGAATCTTGTCGAAAAACACGACTCTAAATTAGCTAAATAAGTTCATAACTTCTGGTCTACCATCTGTCGTCTATTCCATGAGCTATTTGTGGACTTCCTGGGCTGCAAAAACTTCGTTCCTACTTTTTCAATTCAATTTTCATAAGCGTTGAGAAACTGAGATAAAAAGGCAGTTGACGTAGTTTAAGTTATTGGCTCCAAAGCAAGTTAAAAATTCTAACGATTCTAGTGCGAAAATACCACTTTACAGAAAAGATCATATCTGAAGTCTATTAAATTTCCAATGACAGATGTGTATTGTAGTAAAGAAAAGAAAACAGTTAAATTACCAGTATTTTATGACGTTTGGTTTCTTGAACGACATAATAATTATTTGTTATTGCGCAAAGAAACATAAGCTTCTAAAGTAACTTAGCACTTTGCAGAATGAGGAAAAGGTTGATAAAGGTCCAAGAAACTCTGGACAACTCTCGAATACTCTCTTCGAACAAAGCGAAAAGAGGTGTGCATAACATAGACAACATGGCACGGTCATATATTTGGAAAAGGATGACTCTTTAACCCTACTCAATGGGATATCTGTGTCTGTTTCAGGTCCAGCGTTTAACCTGTTTGTATGTTTATCTTTCAGGTAAGTGGGTGTTGAAAATTTTTTTCATATAGATATGTTGTACAAAGGTATGATAAAAAAATAATGACATTTTTTGACAAAACATGATTTTCATTTTTGTGATGTTCAAAAACAGCATTTAAACAACTGCCAGCGAATAAATCAATAAAATTTTCTTTTCTCGGTTTTATTTTATTTATTTATTTATTTACAAAAGCTATATTATATTACATGTTATATGTTCATAATTGTATATGCGCACACGTGTGCTTATTAGCTTCTGCATGTTGTACGTCCGTCTTTTTTAGAATCGGGATGTTTGCGACGATCGTCTGCCCCGTCCTAATAGTGTCGAGGACTCCAATTGTTGCTTGTCTAGGTAGGTCTTGCCGTTTTTCTTTCATACCATGTTGTGTCCAATCACATATTTAATTTTCTTTTTGTACGTCTTATATTCGAGTTAATTTACATCATCGGGTAGTTTATTGCATAAGTTTATTATTTCTTTTGTAAGCGTTTGTGAGAACTTGTCATGCGTAATCTCCCTGTTCGTAAATGGAATTCTTTTCTGGTCTTGTGGGTGTGTACATCTTTATTCTTTGTTAGTTTTATGTTGGTTTTAAAAAGGTTTTTTTCAATTTTATAGAGCAACTTGTTTAGTATTAGTAATTGATTAATGTTCAATTCCTAAGTTTTATTATATAAAGTCTGTCTTGGTGTTTGTATATCTAGTGAGTACAGCATTTTAAGAATTTTGTTTCGTTGCTTTTGTGTCATATATAGGTTTGATTTAGAGGTATCTCCCGAGATGGTCATAAAGTAATTATAATTATTTGTGAATAATGCGTTATATATGGGCTTTTTTAGTGAATCTGGTAATAATATGGCTATTTTTTGTTACAGTAGCTATTATTTTGATGTTCTGTTTCCACTTACTCGTTCCAGATATAAGACAGATTTAGTCGAATTGAAACTGTTGAAGTTGTTGAAGCTGTTAAAATTGAATTCCATATTCTGATAAAATGCTGTTGAGGGAAGCAAGGGGGGTAACAAAGCATTCGCATGCATTCGTCTCTAGAAGTTTGAATCCAAAACTTAAATTTCTTTAGCATGTCCTCTATTCTATCGTGTAAATAATGACATCTGGGTCTCGTAAAGACAGATTTAAACTGTATAATTTAGAAAAAATATCAGATACGTGTACAAGTTTTTGCAGCCAAGGAAGTCCACAAATAGCTCATGGAATAGACGACAGATTGTAGCACTCGATTTTTATTAAATTTACAATTTTTACGCCATTAGTTAAAGTACTGTTCTACTCTAGAGAAATATGCTTGGATGCCAATGCTATTAATGATATAAAGGGAAACAAGGAATTCTTCAAGCTCATTAATACGATATCATAATAAACAACTTTTTCCAATCACTATACAAATATTATGTTATTTTGTAAACATTATTAACTTATCATTAAAATCATTATAAATGGTACTGTTTCATTACGAGCAGTTCAGTTATAGTTTAGATTTATACAATTGAATTATTGCTAGTCTTATAACAGACTTATCTGCTGCTTTTGTTGTATATAATAAATTATAGTTTCAAAAGTTCTTGAGTGTTTTTAAAAAAACCCGAATCAAGAAAAGAAACCAAAATTCATTGCATTAATATTTTCGCCGATCTTCTTTATCCGTGTCATGTACAGGAAATCTTCCAGTCATTGACTTTACACCCAGTCACATCACATCATATAACTAAACAGAAAGACCAATTATTCCATTTTTGTTTCGAAATGGTCATTAATCAAATCGAATTGTTTCAGGTAGTATATTTTCTTTATAATATACCATCCATAAATCAGAACTTTACATATCCGATTCTATCGATAAGTTAGGACACACCACAGAAACTTTGTTTTTTTACGGTTTTGTTTATTTTTAATTTTTGGAGAACAGCTCACATTTAAACTTTTATTTGCTTTTTCTATTCAAGAAAAATAAAACAAGGATACTGAACCCTATTTCCTATATAACCGAACGTAGTATTTAACCATGTCATTTGCGTATTAAGTTATGGGATAATTCAAAATACCTAGCCACTATATATTTACTCCTGGCGACATGCAAGCAATGAAGTTGTCTTGTTTGTTTGTTTGATGTGGTTGTTTAAACGGAGTACGTTTACTGCTTACCGTTTTTGTTTATGAAAGGTCTTTCGAGGGTCCGCCGTAAAGGGGTCAACTAGGCGATTTACTGGTATAATCTCGTCGGTACGATGTTTTACGGACCGGGATCCCTCGACGTTAGAGAAAAGTTAACGGTATGATTAGTGCTAACTTGACTTCCTCTAGTAGTTATTTGTAAGGTTTATACGCGTACACAAATCTAGGAATTAACAAAGTTCCAGCTGGATACACTTGCTTTTAATGGATAACATTCCTTTTTGTGTTTAAAACCTTTTTTCTTCGAGTCGTTGAAGATGATGAGAATTGTAGGTTGACATGATATACTAGAGTACTGATAAATAGCGGTGGTACCTTTAATGACAGCGAAGATAGTAGTCTACATAGTATTAAAAATTCAGCCCAATTCAAATGAAATCGAAGGAGATATGGCATAAAAACCTCAAAATATGGCACTTTGTCATCCCGATTGACGGTAGGAACGATTTATTAAAGAATCTTTTCTGAGAAATCCTACTGACTGCGCCTAAATGTAGCTACATCCTGAGAATGAACGTTTCGAACGCTAAATTTAAACAAATCCGAAAAATTCGCTTTGGAAAGACTATAAAACTTCGCATTTCTCGTCACTAAAACCGATGGAATAAAGAAGAACATCCTCACGGCGAAAACAAAAAGAAAAGTATTCGTCCGCGCAGCTTAAACTCGAAGTAAAATCGTTACTTGTCGAAACACATTCACGATTAACGAAAAGAGACGAACCCGAAGTCCGGATGATGTTTAATTTTTAGTTGCCGACGTTCCACTTGTTTCAATTAGAGCGGTAAACAAGCGGCTAATTGAATCGCGCCATTATGTTTATCCAAATTGAGCGGCACCAAGCGGCGTACGGTCGAAAGCGCTCATCCACGTCCCGCTAACTTATCTGTGTTCCCCGTAATTTCGTTTAGGTACGCCAACAGCGGCGCGACCCGAGGAGAGTCCGGGCGGTCTGAAGAGACGGCATTGGGAGAAGGAATTCGCCTCCTTCTAGCGCTCGTAACGTTTCGAGGAGATGGTTTGAAGTTGATTGCGAGTATAACTGAATGAGAAAGAGAGGAAAGCGCCGTCAAGCTTCGGAGCATGTTTTAAAATCGGATGGAAGGACGATAAAATCTACTACATTGTAACTTTATTTTGTCTTACGCGAGTGTTGACTGTCGAAATTGCGAAGGGGATGAAGCGGTGTAGATGCTAAATAAATTAGCGAGTTACATCGGTTGAAATTAGTTTGACAAAATTGTTGCGGAATCTAGCGGATTATAATAAGAATGATGATAGATACTTATTCAAATAATTACAGTAACTAAGGAAATTTCTCTAGATTATATTATTGTTCCAAAAGGAAATTTTGCTTTTGGATGATACAATGTTCAGAACTGAACTAACAATAAGAAATAATAGAAGAAGAAGAAGTGGAAGAAGCTGTGCAAAAAATCAAGATAGGGAAAGCAGGTGGAGATTATGGTATATTACCAGAAATGATCAAATGGCTAGGACAGGAAGGATATGGGAGACGTTTAAAACAATATGGAAGGAACAGAAAATACCAAGGGAATGGAAAAATAATTTGGTAACTTCGATTTACAAAGAGAGCAGATCCAATGCAAGAACTACAGAGCTAGATGTTTAACATAAGCAAGCTACAAACTATACACAGGAATACTGAAAAAACGACTAAGACTTTATGTGGAACAACGACTACAGCAAGAACAGGCAGCTCTCAGGCTAGAGATACAAATGAATGTGTATGTATTTTTTCTTGAAAAATTGAAGACGGATAAGAAATGTTTCTAGTGTTCATCGATCTGAAACCAGCCCTTGATACGATAGATAAAAGAGAGATATGGAAAAGTTTAAAGGAAGTGGAAATCCCTAACACTCTGCTAGATGCCATCAGAAGTACATACGAGACAGTAAGATTCAGCATACAAATTGCAGTGCAAATATCAGAAGAATTCCAAATTAAAAACGGAATAAAACAAGGGGACAGTTTGAGTCCATTCTTATTGGTGCTAATGATGGGCAGAGCAGTCAAACGAATAAAAACGCAAACCGAACAGCACAGCACAATAATAGGGCACAGAAATCTAGAACCTAGGGTGAGTAGCTCATTATTTGCAGGTGATGTGGTCCTGATTGCAAACTCCAGAAATAAAATGCAAAAGCTAATGACCATCTGGTCGAAGGAAATAGAAAACATAAAGATGGAAGTAAACTTGAATAAAACTAAAGTGATGATCGTAAACGAAAACCGAGACAATACAGTCAACAAACAAATTAAGTGTAAAGGCAATACATTAAAGAGGGTACCCACATATAAATATTTTCGAAGCACACTTACAAACGACGGAAAAATAAATAGGGAGTTAACGAACAGAGCGAATAAATCAACAAGGATATATTATACAATATTTCAAAAAGAGAGAGGCAAATTTCTGAACAGACCGAAATCACGGTTATTTCTTATTAGTTGAAAGCGAGGCGAAATCGCAGATATATCCCTTTTTCCCGTAAATTGTTAAAGATTTTGACATCCATACTTTTGTTTATATCACGTTTGCATCTTTATTGGAATCTTTCCATGAGGCCGTCAAAACTGCTGTTCACCTAATAGTTCAGGATATGTTTCGTCAAAATTAACTGCAAACATTAGATAAAGTCTTAGCTCAAGTAAACAGTAGTATTGAATAGCCAAATATAAGTCATTCAAGATTATATCGCTTAATGAAGCAACTGAGATTTAAATAATATTTTTATTATATCTATTTAATTAAATATAATGCTGCTATATGTTGCAGATACATTAAACGTGGCAGGGACAGTGTTCTAACGGAGAAAAATATAAGATGGAGACGACAATATTTGAAAGATATAGCATTATATAGATCCCAGAATAGACCAATTTTCTATTTAGATGAAACCTGGTTGAATAAAGGCCATACAATGCAGAAGGTCTGAACAGACACAAATATTTGAAATCGTAGGTCCTTTGTGAAAGGACTTACCACAGATGACGATGGCAAGGACTGTGTGGATGTACAATTCACAGGTATAGCAGTAAACTCCACTCACACAAATTAATTAATTATGCGGAACGCAGCGTTTCGAGAGCACGTGGGCTCCCATTGTCAAGTGTACTTTCAGTCGATAATACGGTTGACAATGGGAGCCCACGTGCTCTCGAAACGCTGCGTTCCGCATAATTAATTAATTTGTATGAGTGGAGTTTACTGCTACACCTGTGGACTTACCACAGGATTAAAAAATCCATCTGGTAATGGACGACGGATTATAAATAGTACAGATTGGAGTATAGATAGTTTCGTCGTAAATGGTTTGTTGCTGTTTGATGGGAAGAAAACAGCTTATTACGACGAGGAAATGAATTTCATAGTTTTCAAGGAGTGATTTACAAACATATTGCAATATTTACTAGAGAATGCTCTCGGAGTTATGTATAGGGTTAGGGATAAGGTTGAACAAACACCAACAGCAATGTCGAGAAAAGCGGACATAAAAAATTGGATGCAAAATAAGGGGATAGAGTATGAAGAGGATATGGTTAGAGCAAAATTGCTGAGCTTGGTAAACGTGGTTAAAAGTAAATACAATTCATATGTAATTGATGAAATTGCAAAGTCAAGGAACTCTTCATTTATCTCCATACTACTGTGAGCTTAATCCAATTGAACTCATATGGGCACAAATAAAAAATGAGGTTGCTGCACACAACAGAACATTCAAATTAAATGAAGTCAAGCAACATTTGCACAATGCTATCAATAAAGTAACTGCAACAACTTGGCAGAACTGTATAAACCATGTTATCGGAAAAGTAGCAAGTATGAAAGATCTCTATGGAATTATTGATGAAGGGTGATGATTCAGCAATCAAGCATCAGATTAAATTAGAAAATCTTGAAATACTTTATAACATTAAATGTTGTTGTTAACTTGGTCAGTTCTGATTTTAAATAATTGTCATGAATTGATATGGTTGTAAAATTTAAGCAATTTTCAACAACCCCATTGCTTGTTACTATATATAACACATGGTCTGAAAAGTCCCAGGCCTAACACATAGATGACGCTAGTTTTATTGCAGTCACCTTCCTCTCAGTTAGTACTAACCTTCAAAAGACAGCTGTTAAAATTTCATGATATTCTATTCATTAGTTTGTGAGTTATTGTGCTAAGAGTCACGCTACTTTTGTTATTTTCAAAACAATGGATAAAAAACAATTTCGTGTTTTAATTTTACACTGCTTTTTGATGGGAAAAAAATACCGTTCAAGCGAAGCTATGGCTTGAAGAGTGTTACGGGGACTCCGCTCCATCAGAAACAACAATAAAACGTTGTTTTTCTGACTTCAAACATGGTCGTAGAGACACCGATGATGCAGAACGATGGGTGAGGTGGTAACACCAGAAAACATCAAAAAAATCCACAAAATCGTTTTGAATGATCGAAAAGTGAAGTTGCGTGAGTTAGCTGACATCGTAAAGATATCAGAAGAACGTATTGGCTTTATATTGCATGAGCATTTGACTATGAGAAAGCTCTGTTCAAAGTGGGTGCCGCGTTTGCTCACTGTTGACCAAAAACAAGAACGTGTTGATGATTCTGAGCAGTGTTTGGCCATGTTTAAACGTAACAAACCGGAATTTTTGCGTCGATATGTGACAATGGATGAAACATGGATCCATCACTTCACTCCGGAATCAAAACGATCGTCATCTGAGTGGACAGCAACTGGTGAATCTCGTCCAAAGCGCCCGAAAGCACAACAATCGGCTGGAAAGGTTATGGCCTCGGTATTTTGGGATGTGCGTGGTGTAATATTCATCGACTATCTTGAGAAAGGAAATACCATCAACAGTGAATATTATATAGTGTAATTGGAGCGTTTGAAGACCGAAATTGCAAAGAAACGACCGCATATGGCAAAGAAAAAAATTTTGTTTCATCAAGACAACGCACCGTGTCACAAGTCAATCAAAACAATGGCAAAACTACATGAATTGAACTTCGAATTGCTCCCACATCCACCGTATTCGCCAGATTTGGCTCCCAGCGACTACTGGCTGTTCGTAGACTTCAAAAAAATGCCCGCCGGTAAGAAATTTCGCACGAATGAAGAGGTTGTCGCTGAAACTGATGCCTATTTTGAGGCAAAAGATAAATCGTTCTACAAAAGTGGTATTGAAATGTTAGAGCGGCGCTGGAATGATTGCGTTGCTCTTGATGGAGATTACGTTGATGAATAATGCTAATTTTGAACCAAAAAACCGTGTTTTCTTTGTTAGGCCCGGGACTTTTCAGTCCATGTGTTACATTGTTATCTATATAATGACGTGTACTATTTGAACTTTTTTCAAGAAATAAATAAAATATGTGTTTTCTAGACAAATTTATTTACTTTCATGTATTGTAATTACTACATTTACCATTTTGTTGTTTTAATTGTAGAATTATCTGTGAAGAATTCACATACGAATTTATTTGGTACACAATATTTCAGACAGATCCTCAAATTTAAGTTTACCGCGTAAAATTAATTCCACAAATTTATCGGTTGTAATTTGGGCTGGAAGTCTGTTCAGAAATTTGTCTCTCTCTTTTTTAAATGAACTATATTCCTCAAATAAGACAATTCTAGAAAATAGAGCTGTTGATACGGGGACAAAAATAAAAATATGTAATACTATAATAATCGCAATAACAACGAATGCATGTGAAAACTGGACATTGTGGAAGAAAGATGAAGTAAAGGTAAATGCAATGGAAATGAAACATCTACAAACAATAGCGAAGAAAATAAAATGGGATAGGCTCAACAATGAAGAAATTAGAAAAATAACAAAGGATGAACCAATAATAAAAAAAATAAAAAGGAAGCAATTAAATTGGTACAGATATATACACAGTAAGGATGAAGACAGATAGAATTAGCAGAAATTGAAAATGTTGCTAATAAACAATTGATTAATAATTTTTGAAGTCATTTAACTGCAAATTTCCAGCCTCTTCCAATGCCTTCTCTTTGAATACATGTCCAGTTATATTTTACGGAATTAAAAGGTGTTTCATCAATGGCCAAATCCTATAGATTTTGAAAGCTTTCTGCTTTGCACGAGGTCTCCATTTTTAAGGCAATCAACAATACAACACCAGTGCCATCTACTCTGGTACAATCCGGAAATGTAAGCATAGTTTTAAGGCGCAATCATGTTAAATTCGTTACCAAATTTAATACTCTCATATTTTTTAAAGTATATGAAGAATCATACTTTGATTAAACCTTTAAGTTTAGAAACAGTCTGTGATACAGAGATTGATCTCTAATAATATATTTACTTTGTTGAAGACGATTCGATTGCAAGAAATATGTTGTCTCGTTTCTGTTCTTGTTGGTTTGTGTGTAGGTACCGAATTTTTGGATAAAGCTCGTGGCGAAACGTAATTACTGTTTCGATAAACAAGGAGCCCACGAACTGTTTGTTTATTCCAATATATATCGCAATAAAGATTGAATTATGATGGTAGCAGCTGGTGCGATCGGCGTTGCAATCCGATAGCTAAATAAACAAAGCATTATAGTAGGCAGTTATTAATTAGGTATTGTATAAGTCTATATTTGCGATGTCAATTCTTTGTTTTTCTCCTGCGGTTTAAGCGTACATTTACGAGCGCTGTGTTTTTTCAATCTGCGATAGGTCATAAATGCAAGACAAGTATAAATAACAAAATACATTTATTACCAAATATTATGTACAAACATGGTTACTTTTTTACATAGTGACCGTGGGATGAAGAAGCTTTCGGCGCTATGTCTGGTCAGGATCCAACGCAATCCAAGAGATTTCTTCATGCGTTTCGTAACCATGGATGAGACCACAGTCGTGGTGGACTACATACTGCCACAGAAGAAAGCAAAGAAGAAAGCAAAGACCGTTTCATCGGCCGGAAAGGTCTTGGCGACCATTTTTTGGGATTCCAAAGGTGTAATCCTCATCGACTATCTGCAGAGGGGAAGGGCGATTGCGGGGCAATACTTCAGAGATCTATAGACCCGATTAGATGCAGTTTTGAAGGAGAAACGGCCTCGTTTGCAGCGAAAGTGTGCTTTTCCACCACGGTAATGCACAGGCTCATTCATCCCGCATCGTCATGTCAGAATTGAAGGAATTTCGCTGCGAATTAGGTTCACATCCTCCATAGTCATCGGGCCTAGTCCCCAGCGACTTTTTCCTATTCCCAAACCTGAAAAAATCAGTGGAAGGAAAGAGATTTGCCTCAAATTAGGTCATTGCCGCTAGAGACATCGAAACATCCTACTTTTTCAACGGCTTGAAGAGACTACAGCACCGTTTGAGAAAGTGTATTGATCTCCGAGGAGACTACACCGAAAAATAAAAATAAAAAACCACACAAATACCATGTTTTTCTCGTGGATTCGGGAAACACTTAAGGTCGCCCTCGTAGAAGCGATTTGAATTCTGAAGATAATGTGGACCAAAAAAGAAGTCATAGCCAACATTATATTTCCAACGGAATTTTTTCGCTGTCAAGCCAAATTAAGCATATTCTCTGGGTTTTTTTTTCCTTATAAAAATTGCCCTTCGCCTACATAAATCAGAAACGCTATCCAATAGCTAACACTGCCGTTTTAAATCACACAGAACATTAAATCTTTTAAGAAAGGGAGCAAGCGGAAGGAAGAAAAAGAGCGGCGGTAGAAAAAAGGAAGCACCGACTAAGCGAGAACAAAAGCCTTTCGTTACTCATTAAAATTTTCAATTTATTACCGCATTAGGAACAACTTCTTCGCGATGATGAAGTAGCGGGCGGGAACAGGCCGAACCAGTAGAAACGGTTAAATCCGAGAATGGAACGGCAAGACGTCGTAAAAAATGGAAGACCGCGAGAAGTAGGCGCTGAATTTAAATGTTAATTGAGTTATACACATCTGGCGAAAAAAGGCGCGACCTCTGGCGTCAATAGGAAGCGAAAACGGGACCTGCGGGGAAGGCGGCAAAGTTAGTAAAGTTTCCGTGTGCCCCTTGCAGTGGCAGGCTTTCGCTTTATATAAGTGCAAATGAATTCGTAATTTATTTTTGTCTGATTTAGTAGGCTACGCTTTTAAAACTTCCCCTCTACCTCGCCGTCCAGTTTTAAATCGAACTTCAGTTAGACGTGGGATGCAAACTTAATCCCAGATGCCTCTCCGAAAGGCTAGAAGGAAGTTGGAGATCTAATAACAAAGAATAGGCGCGGTGAAGGGAATTCAATTATTCCAAGAAGGCGATTTTTCAGACGTTTGGAATGGAATTAACAAACAATCGACGTATTGAGGTAAAATCGATAAGAAAAACAAGGTAATGGTGTGGTTTCCTATTTTTATTTTACCAAATGGTGCTCCAGTCTCTTCAAGCCATCGGAAAAGTAGGATGTTTCGAGGTCTTCAATATAGCGATCTGTAGCGGCGATGACCTCCTTATTCGAGGCAAATCTCTTTCCTCTCAGTGATTTTTTCAGGTTTGGGAATATGAAAAAGTCACTGGGCGCTAGACCCGGTGAATATGGAGGATGCAAGACCAGTTCGTAGCGCAACTCACTCAATTTGGACACGACGATGCGGGATGGATGAGCCGGAGCATTGTCGTGGTGGAAAAGCAGTTTCTTCCGGTGCAAACGGGGCCGCTTCTCCTTCAATACTGAATCAAATCGCGTCAATAAATCACTCTAATATTGTCCCGTTGATCGTCTTTCCCTTCTGCAGATAGTCGATGAGGATTACACTTTGGATAATCCAAAAATTGGTCGCCATGACCTTTCCGATGGAACGGTCTTTGCTTTCTTCGGAACCGATTCGCCAGGAAAAGTCCACTGCTTCGACTATATCTTGGCCTTCGATATGTAGTGGTGGATCCAAGTCTCATCATTGGATTGCGCTGAATCCTGGCTGACTCACCGATTTCGTTTTTGCCCCGTTGTGAGCAAACGCGGTACCAATCGTGCCAACAGCTTTTTCCTATCCAAAATTTCGTGTAGGATGGCCAACGCGTTCCACTGAGATGCCTGCAGTCTCTGCTATCTCTTTCAGCTTCAAGCGGCGATCGGCTAACACGACATCATGAATCTTGTCGACCATTTCATCATTGGTAATGGTTTTTGGTCGTCCACTGCGTGGTTCGTCACTTGTGCGTGTGCGGCCACGTTTGAACTCACTCACCCAAAAGCTGATGGTCGAAAATGATGGAATACATCCGCCATGAACCTCTAGCAAAATATTTAGAATTTTCGTGGTCATTTTCCCAGCCATCCTGAACTGATTTGTCACTGCACGAAATTCGATTTTTTAACAGTAGAAGCTTAACACTGACATCATTGAAACATCAAGCTCCATAATACCGTCAAAGATTGCTTTCGCACAGCGCCATCTCATAGTTATCGAATTTTTCGGCTTACCTTCGTATTTCAAAATCCCAACGTGATAGAGACGTTTTGAAGATACGTGTTAACAGGTAAGAAAAAAATATCGTATTGACCGTCGCCATTGAGGAAGTGTAAAATTAAAAGTTTTCCAACAACTACCGCTGGAAATAGATTATTATGGCTGGCGAGACAAAACTATCACCGCTAGAAGCGTCCTCGCCTCGACCAGAGGGTTCGGGTCGTAATGAAATTTTAAACGAGTTTCCGACGGTTTTTCAATTAGTTTCCTTTTTTACCGATCGTTTTTTATTGTCTAAATTGCGTCCCGCTTTTGTCGAAAAAGTGCGCCAGATAGAGAGAGACCGCTAGAAAGGTAATCCACCGTCGCCTCGGGGATAAAACCCGTGCTAGAGAGAGAGAGGCCCCAGGAACTCGTTCGGCTGCCGGTTCGGATCAACGAAACCGGGTTTAATTTTTGTCGATGCAACGCCGAACGGCGACCGGCTAACAAACAACGTATCCACAGCAGCACCCCCTAATCTAATATGTGCGCGCTTTAGCCTACGCCAAACAATATCTATTATACACGCAAGACCACCGGACGCAGGAAATGCTTCCGATGGAAGAGCGGATGATAATTTTTGCGATGTTTGAATTTGACGGTAATTTAATTGGGCCGGATTTTGTTGGCCGATGGAACGCGAAAAATGAACGGGTAGTGCTTAACTATAGCACGAAAGCGGGACAAAAACGATACGAAAAGAAATATCCCCTTTTCGATTGGGAGAACTCTTTTTTTTGGAGGGGGGGGGGGGGGGGGGGGAAGCAATTGGTTTAAAATGAAATTGGGTCGATGAAAACCCGATAAAATTCGCCAAGCGTAATAAAATTTCAACGAAATTGGTCACAAATATAATTAGGATTATTGGAAACTTCGTTATTGACGTACGGATGGATACTGAATTAAATTGCATCAATCAAAATATCTTTAAAGTTATTCTTGGGAAAATGTCGCACACAAAAGTATTCATGCTGCAATCAGGGCGAAACACATTATTCTTAGGGTTCTTAAGTTATTACCTGCACAATTTTAACTTGTTACTTTTATTTTTCACAATGCTGTATATTGGACTCTAAAGGATGCGAATCGTATCACCTTTTCTGTCCTTTTCAAATTTTGTTAGGATCAAGCACATGTGTAGCACGTTCTCTCGTTGCTTGGCTGTGATACAAGATAGAAGTCCCGAGGTGATTAGAATTCTTGTAAATTCTACCCATTGACTTATGGATCTGACCACGTGCTTCGTTGAAATTTTGGGGTTACTGTTGGATTTGAATAATTTATTTAATTTACCAGCCAGCACATTCATGATATGTTCAATTTTATTTATTTGACCCTGAAACTTGAACAGGTGCATTCTCTTCTTGTTTCTTCATTTTATTCAAGACTTGCTTTTTTGTAAATGATTGTGTTGCCATCTTTGCCACTCTTCTATATATAATCTTTAATCTAGCCCTGCACACATGTACGTTTCCTGATGTACGGAAAATAGCCAGAATTTCGCCAATCTTGAAAAAAGGTGATAGCTCCAGGGTGAAGTCTTAATTTATAAACGTCTTTCTTGTGGTATCAAATCATGTCTCTGAATCGCAGCATGGTTTGTTGGCAAATAGATCTACTGTAACTAACTTGGCACAGATTTCTCAAACAATAGCTGAAACCGTGGATGGGGGTGGTCAGTTGGATGTTATTTATACTGATTTTTTCCGTGATTTTGACCTGATTGATCATCATAGGTTGTTGGAGAAGCTAAGTTTTTTCGGTGTCAGTAGGAATTTCTGAAGATTAATTCGATCATGTATTCTAAACAGACTTATTTGCATTCATTTTAATGAATTTAAATCTCGAACTTTTTACTCCACCTGTGGCGTACCTCAAGGATGAAACCTTGGCATATGCCGATGATATTAAAATCTACCACGCCGTTAACTCCTTCAATGATGTTGACTTTCTGCAGCGTAATTTGGATATGATTTATACGTGGTGTCTGCATACTAATTTAAAATTAAATGTAGATAAGCGTTTCTTCGTGTCTTTCACAAAAAGGGTGTGCAGAATCGATACTCTGTATTGTATTAAAAATATTAACATTGCTCGTCAAATCTTCTATTAAAGATTTAAGTGTGATATATGATGAAAAGTTTACCTTTTCTAACCATGTCTCAGATGTAGCGAGAGCAGCTTCTAAATTATTGGGATTTATTTTTCGCAATTGTAAGGATTTTACTAGCCTTGATGCAATAAAGACCCTTTTCTTTGCTTACGTGGTTTCCGAGCTCGAATATGCATCCGTGGCTTAGTATCCTTTCTACAACATCCAAATCAATCTTCTTGAGCGGATTCAGCTCAAATTTTTGAAATATTTATCATATAAGAACGATGAGCGATATTCTGCGCGAGGTATACTCTACGACGGGCTAATTCAGAGGCATGACTTTGTAACACTTCTTGAAAGAAGAAACCGTATTAGTGCTTGTTTTATGTCGGTCTCATTATGCCACGTCTGGAATCGAGGTTGCATCACCACACGGATCTCTACAGCTAGGACGAACGTGCTGTAGCGAGCGCCGTTGGTATACTCAGCAAGAAACTTTAATACTTTCAATTTAGATTTGCCTTAATTTGTCATGTTTTCATTTTTTTTTGATTTTGACTACTACAAGTATTGATATTGATTGTTCTACTGTATATGTATATATATTAGAACCCGGTTATAACAACTTCGGCTGTAACGATACACCCTTTTTAGCGTCAAATTTTAAGCGGTCCCGTACTTTACTATTCAAACGTACAGGGAAAAACCCTGTTTTAGCGTCAATACCCCCTGATATAACGACAAATATTTACCACTTGAGGTATGTATTTATATTATCATTTATGGCTCAATTCCCGGTATTTGCCTAGCCTGCAATCGATCGTTCGGGGATTCCAAGAATATTATCGTTCGTTGAATTAAGATTTCTTTCAATTTGCCTAGCCTGCAACGTTCGACCTTTCGGGGATTCCAAGAATATTACCCTTTCTTGCAATGCGCCAGGCAAAGTTTGTAAGAAATTTCCTCAGTCGGCATTTGAATCGTGTGAGTGAAACATCGAGATTTCTTTATCGAAAATGCCAGGTTTAAAGCGAAAAAGTTCAAGCGTGAACGACAAAGTCGCGATAATCAAAGCAATCGAAAGTGAAAGGAAGAAAGCGGACGTGTGTCGCGAATTTGGGTTAGTTAATTCTACGATTTATATAATTATGAAAAATAAGAATAAAATCATGAATACCTTTGTGAAAGGGAAAGAAAACTACAAAAAAATTCGATCGTGCGAAAAGGTTGAAATCGACAGTGTGTCGCGAATTTGGGTTAGTTAATTCTACGATTTATATAATTATGAAAAATAAGAATAAAATCATGAATACCTTTGTGAAAGGGAAAGAAAACTACAAAAAAATTCGATCGTGCGAAAAGGTTGAAATCGACAAAGCGCTTATTACGTGGTTTAGGCAATGTAGAACTGCAAATTTACCCGTTAATGGACCACTGCTTATGCAAAAAGCCACGCTGTTTCAAAAACATAAAAACACTCCCAACAAATTACTGCGCAAACAAAAGAGGATGGATGACTTCAGAAATCTTTGAAAATGAAATTCGAAAATGGGATAAAGAACTTGCGGTTAAAGGTAAAAAAATCTTGTTTTTAGTCGATAACTGCCCAGCACATCCATCATTAGCCCACTTAAAAAATATTAATATGGTGTTTCTGCCCCAGAATTGCACTAGCATACTTCAACCAATGGACCAAGGCGTAATGAGAAGCTTAAAATGTTTTTACAGAAAATTTCTTCTGCAGAAAATTATTACGGGTATGGACAAGAACGCACCATGTGCAGTTTCACTTCTCGACGCGTTTGACTTTTTAGAGAAGGCTTGGCGTAGTATGACCTCTGAGACAATAGCAAACTGCTTTAGTCATTCAAGATTAAGGAATAATCCAGTTTGTGACAACTTAAATGAACGTTCCGTTATGTGAACTTATTAAAAAGTGGCAGCAAAATCGGAGTGACGAAAACCAGTTTTGTTTCGACGACTTTGCATCCGTGGACAGTTGCCTTATTACGTCGGGAATGCGTTCAGATTCTGATATCGTGGAGGACATGAAACAGCGGGATAACGAAAACGATAATGAAATCGACGAGGAAGAAGATTCATGCAACGAAGCAGAACACGTACCGACAAACGAAGAAGCCCTAAGTGCCATAACACTTTTAAAAACTTGTTATAGACAGCGAGAGACGTCACCTCATATTATCGATAAAGTGAGAGAATTAGAAATGGATATAGAAAAACAGTTTTGGCGTGCAACGGAAAATTACAGATTTCTTTCATTAGACAGACAAGTTAGTATGTACCTGCATGTGTAAGATTATATGGTACATTAAATTAATTAAATACATATATGTATCTGTTTGCGACCCGTAATATTGTTTCCCACCAATTCCTGTATGTAAACATGGAACTTATAAAAACTCCGCCTATAGCGTCACCTTGTTATAGCGTCAAAAAATTCGCACTCCCGTGACTGTCGTTATAACCGGGTTCTACTATATATATATATATATATATTAGTTTGTTTTTAATGTATTATATGTTTTACCTTTTATTTCATATTCCTTCATTTTAAATTTACAGGGTTTTTCTTTTTACTTAGATATGTTACTAATATTCTCACACTAAACTTCTGAGAATAGAGAATTTTTTTATCAGAAGTTACTAAGGACAATTTCTCCCAGAATATTCAAACTTTCCTTAAAAACTAACTTTCTGACTAGCAATCACCATCTCAGCCACCAGCCAGTCGGCGTGGTGAAAAAGAAAGCAACAAGTTAAAAGGCACCCCCCATATGCCATGTGCTACTTACATATTAAATTTAATGATTAATAACATTGGAACAACGTCAAACAGCACTTCCCAAATCTAACTTTAAAACCTGCATCTCATACAGGATGCTCTAGCAGAATTAATAAAGTCTTGGCACAAAAATCTGTGACGGTTTATAGGATATAACAAATTTTGATCAGTAATTAAATACCAAGCTAGGTGTTTAGGAGATGAAATATCAACATTCACATTTATGTAACATGCTTAGTTCACATGTGGTAGTATGGATTATAAGAATTTCTTTAAACAAAAGAATCACTGATTTAAATTTTGTTTTAATTCAATCAGAAGCAACGTCATCCCTTTAACAGTCGTCAACTGGAAAACGGCAAAAAAGAAAAAGATAGATAAAAGCACCATCCGTTCTATATAGCAGTAACCGTATTCGAGGCTGCTCGAAAAAAATTAACTTTTTATCCACCTCCTAACGACTCCTTTATAACCGAGCATGTATATCTTTTAATAAATCCTTTTCAACGAGAACGATGAGAAAAGGTGGCTGCGTTGCTGCTCTGTCCGGGACAGAAAATTAAATTTCATCGCGCTACGGGGCCCTACCCCGTAGCGCTCCCAAAAAACCACCTCCAGCGCAAGCGGTACGCGATCCCGAGCGGCCGGTACTTGTTGAATGCGTATTTTTCCACGTTCTAGGCGCGCTAGGCGCTTTTCCCTTCCATCCTTTATTATAGCCGTCCTCGTTCTCGGAGCTAGATGCTTCACTTTAATTATACGAAGAAGGAGATCGTTTTTGGGAGTTGACGAAAAACGCGAAGGGAAACTGGAAATGGACGGGCGAAAATTTTAATGAAAGCTAACGTAGAGGGGAGAAGCTATTCTAACGCCGACAGCTTTCAAATGTGAAGCTAATGTATTAATGTAATTAAATTCTTTTCTGTGTGTAGACACACGTGTCGTTCGAATGGAATGTTACTCTCGTTTTGTTGTTGCTGTTCGTTTTCGTTTGGTGGGTATTAAATACGGAAATTCCTTAAATACGTTGTTGACAGGTAGTAGGATTTAAGCGGCTTATACTGTCAGCCGCTGGTATTTTATTTTTAAAGCAAAGTTTTGCGTATCAACAACACGTTTAAGGCAAAATTCCTAATTTGTGATACAACTAATATACAGTGGCACAAGGTGAAAATGATGCAGTGGTATATAATTTGGTAAGAAGCTGAAAGTGTTAGGAAAAGTAAATTAAATATATTATACCATCCTTTGTCCCAAATTACGATATACATAGCTTTGAAAACTAAACTGCTTTATCTTAATTATAAAAATAGTAATTCAATCTGTAACTTAATTTAAATATAGGTTAATGAAAATTTACACATTTAAACACAATTTGGCTGTTTCAATGGCAGCTTAGTTGCACATAACAGAAACAGTGAAGTTTTTTTTTATTCATGTGCTCAATTTTATAGTTGTTGCCTCCTGAGACCATCATGGTTGAGTCCATGCACTTCTGTAGTGTCAAGAACACGTTATCTATTTTTTCTTTAGTTAATCCGTCGAAGGCACTTCCAACACAATCTATTAATTCATCCATAGGTTTTGGCGATGTTTGCAGCTGTAAAGACTGAATAGCATTGAAAGAGCCAAGGCCTAAAGCATTGAAATCAGGACTATTCGGTTATCATTTTGGATTTAGTTCAAAGCTCATCGAATGATGTTTCCCATCGTGCAGAATGCGGTTCTAAAATCAAAATTGACACAAGAGAATCTAGACGGAATTCGTTTCTAAAGATTTGAGGACATGTGAAAAGTCTAATGACTATTGCTAAATCCTCCTTTAATTTTAGAGGTACAGGTATTTCGCCGTGACGAATAATTTTAAGATATTATTAGGACTTAATACACCATCCATTTCTTAATACTTCGGCCGTATACATGTACAGTGAAATTCTCCTTCGCGGACACCCCTCTTACACGGACACCTCCCTTAAACGGACAATTCCTCATGGTCCCGACCGCCTCTCATATGATTACCATTGTATTAACTCTTTCTTGGACGGACATTCTCTTGAACGGACGCGGACACGAGAAAATGTTCTCTTAACCGGACAAAAAATAAAATAAAAAGAAACGCCTTATCTTATATCGAGAGTATTGCTATTGCATTTCTCAATCGCACCGCGCGCCAATTTCGTTGGGACTACCCCGAGTAAACCGGAAATTTACCGACTTTAATCTTTCGGTACAAACGCAGCATATGTCGTGCATTTCTGCCTGGCGTGAATTAGGGACTTTTCCAAGTTGGTCGGGGATTTACCGTTCTTGTTCTTTGGGTGTAAGCTTTCGATTGAATCTGCTTTCAATATTAGTCTGATGTCTATGCGGAAAAGACACAGTGGGCGACACATTCATTGTAGAAATGGCTCCAAATAGAAAAATTCTCACGCTTAAACAAAAAATTGAGATTGTTGAAGTTTACAATAAAGAGAAATTAAGTGTAAGGAACTTATCCAAGCGTTTTAATATTGGAAAAACACAAGCTGCAGATATAGTTAAACATAAAGAAATCCTTCTAAACAAATGGATGTCGAACAGCAATTTGAATGAAAAAAGAAGCTTTTTGACGGGTGATGGTACTAAAATTGACAAATTGTGTTATGACTGGTTTACAGCAGCTCGGCATAAGGGGATTCCTTTAACAGGTATGCATATGATTTTTTTAGATAAGGTTTTCTTGTATTAATGCGTTGATTTTCTTTTCATATTACATTCTAAAATAGATAAAAGAAGTGAGATTACCAATAGGTTTGTCGTGACAAAAACGCAAAAAACTTATTTTTTTTAGGTCCGCTAATACGATGTAAAGCAAGAGAAATAGCCGCTTCTTTGGGATATTCTACATTCAGAGCTTCTTCTGGTTAGCTCAATAAATTTAGATCCCGCCACAATATCAGTTTTAAAGCGATTTCGGGAGAAGGAGCTTCGGTTAATGCTGACGATGTTTCATCGTTTTTTTGATTAAGGGATATTCACCGAGAGACATCTGTAATGTCGATGAGACAGGCCTGTATTTTAGGGCTCTACCCGACAAAACGCTCACATTAAAGAAGGAAGAATGTGTTGGGGGTAAGTATCCCAAAGAGAGGTTTACAATTTTGTATTGTGCAAATATGCCGGGTGAAAAAGAAAAACTCCTAGTCATTGGTAGGGCAGCTAGACCCAGAGCTTTTAAAAACATTAATATAAATAACCTGCCTGTAACTTGGAAATACAATAAGAAAGCTTGGATGACAGGACAAATCATGACAGAGTGGTTGCAAGACCTAGACTGGAAAATGGATAAAGAAAAAAGAAACATTTTGTTATTTTTAGACAATGCGGGATCTCATCCGAAAGACGTTCGCTTAAATAATATAAAAATATTATTTTTATCCCCTAATTGTACAACAGCTTGCCAACCACTTGACCAGGGGATTATAAAGAATTTTAAAACTTATTACCGAAGTCTAATACTCAAACATCTGCTAGTAAACATTGAAACTGCTGGTACAGCTTTTGAGTTAATAAGGAAAATTACACCACTGGATGCAGTTTATATGGCAAAAACCGCTTGGGACCAAGTAACCAAAGAGACAGTTCAAAATTGCTTCCGCAAACCAGGATTTAATCATGTAAATATGCAAAGTGGAGACCAGTTAACTGAGGCTGATACATCTGACCTAGAAGATGATTTGTCACTTAGTGTACTTTCAGATATCGTCAAAAATAAGAATTTATTGAAATTCATGGATAATGAAAACCTTAATGATTTTTTGAACGTAAATTTGTATGTTGAAGATCCAGATTCAGTACAAGAAATTGCGAATCCAGTTGAAATACAAGAACTTTCGGAAGATTCTGATGTCGATGATGATGGTTCCAGTGCCAACAGAAGCTATCCCAAATTATGGTAAAGCTATTACCCTGACCAAACAGCTCAAAAGTTTTGTCGAAAATCACGGAGATCAGAGTCTTTGGAGCTTCTTTCTAAATTACAAATACGATTTCAAGACGCCATTTTAAACAAAAAGAGAAGACAAACAACAATATATGAATTTTTGCGTCCTTAAGGTGACTATTCATTTCATTGTTTTGTATTACATACTACATCTATGCATGTATGTACATATATTATACTTTGTAAGTATATATCTGAAAGAAATAAACTTGTTTTTCTTAAGTTTAAACTTTCTTATTTATTTTAAAAACATTTATATACGTATGCGATTTAAATGTCACAGTTTCTTTAATACATTCATTTTTAGTTAAAACACGGTTTTTGTTATATTTAGTACATATTTCTTTTATGCGGACACCCCTCCTGAACGGACATCTTCACTTGGTCCCGTTGGTGTCCGTTCAAGGGAGATTTCACTGTACATAGAATTTGAGATCATCTAAAAAATTTGAATCTATTTCATACATATTTGCACATCAAGTATCTACGTTAGAATACAATTTAATAGCATAACACAAGTATTTCTCAATAAATTCTTACTTATACAAAGTTACATGATTTGCGAACCTTGCATATTATGATATCTCTCTCAGTATTATTATTTTTGTTTGCAAATACTTGTAATTGTTTACTTACATCGACTTTGCTAATGTTATATCTTAACAGTACCGTGCACTATTAGCCACTATATGTGATTCCCCTCAATTTTTAAGCATTGGAATCCGCATGGTAAAAAAGGGAAAGGTGTTCTTAAGACATCAAAATAGCTAGAACTTTTCAACTAACTCGCGGCAATATCCGAACTTTATTATGATCATCTTCCGTCGGAGAAAAACGCTTTACTTTACTTTTTGTGGACAGTAGGTTTATACTCAGAACGAGTTTTCACATCTTTTCCTTTCCCCGTTCGCGTCTATTTGCTTTCTTTCCATTTCCCCGTTTGACGGTGAAGTACTTCAGGGGGGAAAAGTTTCTAAATTAAACATCGAATGAAGTAAAGAGAGCTGATATAGTTTTATTATTCCGCAACGTCAGAAGTTCGGAATAAACAATATAAAAATAACCTTCCACGTCGAAGCAGGTTAGCCCAGCTTTCTACGATTATGATTACTTTTCGTACGTCGTAAAAACGTCCCTTTTATCATCATTTTTTTTTATTCAAATTGACGTCATCGCAGTGTACAATTATCGAAGAGGCGGAAAAAAGGGGGAAAATAATTTCTGCGCGAGATTCATTTGCATTTTAATGCGGACAAGTGACGGCGCGGGGTCGTATTTGTGGAACATCGGACGCGTTTCTCGAATGAATTTGCATGTTTTTACATGATCAATTTCATATTATTTTTCTCTGTGTCGTGCTGGAAACATTTATAATAATAATAGCAATTGTTTAGATTTTGACGCCTTAACATTTTGAAGATGTCAGCATAAAAATAAAAATAGCAAGAATACAATGAATTTTAGGAGCAACATATTCTTTTCACAAACAATGTCAATTTGTTCGCTCCGAATTATGCGTTAGCTATTGATATTCTATTTCACGATTTTCAGGTCTCGATTAACTATAGCGAACCTCCCTCATCGAACGCCAGTGTTAGTCAAACAAAAATGGGTAACTCTATTTACTAGTAAAAACTATTTTTTACAAAATTTCTAAAATCGTAGCTTTATAAGGGTAAATACTCGGGGAAAAGTATCTATCGCTCTCCATTAAAATAAGACATAATTAGTTGTATAACACCTATTTCACTATAAAATGGTTAAATTAACACATGGGCTGAAAAGTCCCGGGCCTAACAAAGAAAACACGTTTTTTCTGGTTCAAAATTAGCTTTATTCATCAACGTAATCTCCATCAAGACCAACGCAATCATCCCAGCGCCGCTCTAACATTTCAATACCACTTTTGTAGAACGATTTATCTTTTGCCTCAAAATAGACCTCAGTTTCAGCGATAACCTCTTCATTCGTGCGAAATTTCTTATCGGCGAGCATTTGTTTGAGGTGTGCGAACAGCCAGTAGTCGCTGGGAGCCAAATCTGGCGAATGCGGTGGATGTGGGAGCAATTCGAAGTTCAATTCATGTAGTTTTGCCATTGTTTTGATTGACTTGTAACACGGTGCGTTGTCTTGATGAAACAAAATTTTTTTCTTTGCCATATGCGGTCGTTTCTTTTCAATTTCGGCCTTCAAACGCTCCAATAACGCTATATAATATTCACTGTTGATGGTATTTCCTTCCTCAAGATAGTCTATGAATATTACATCACGCCCATCCCAAAATACCGTGGCCATAACCTTTCAAGCCGATTATTGTGCTTTCGGGCGCTTTGGACGAGGTTCACCAGTTGCTGTCCACTCAGATGACGATCGTTTTGATTCCATAGTGAAGTGATGGATCCATATTTCATCCATTGTCACATATCGACGCAAAAATTCCGATTTGTTACGTTTGAACATAGCCAAACACTGCTCAGAATCATCAACACGTTCTTGTTTTTGGTCAACAGTGAGCAAACGCGGCACCCACTTTGAACAGAGCTTTCTCATAGTCAAATGCTCTTGCAATATAAAGCCAATACGTTCTTTTGATATCTTTACCATGTCACCTAACTCACGCAACTTCACTTTTCGATCATTCAAAACGATTTTGTGGATTTTTTTGTTGTTTTCTGGTGTTATGAATTCCACTTCAAACTTTGTGCACCATCTCCTTCCGATTCCGACAACATTTCAGGTCCTTATTATTTGATTTACACTGTGGCTCATGGAGGTCTGAACACTTGGATTACTTTCATTAAAAAATGTCAAATCAATATGAAGATGAAAAATACAAGAACATAATAGTAAGTCCAGTCTTCCATGAGTGTAATGATAACAGATATTTTTATGAGATTCTGCCATAACTTGATAATTTCCCAACATTCCATGAATAATACCAATAACTATTAATTGCCACTATTCACTTATTACTAGAATATCACCCTTAATTTCGCCATTTGCATCTAGTTTCGATACGTCATCAGCGCACGTAGGGGCAATTCCGCACCAACGGTACGCGACCGTAAACAATAACACCGTCTCTTTCCCCCGCACCACCACCTCCTTCGAGCGTTTCCTCTATTGAATACCAAGTGAACAATAATATGGCAGAATATTCCGATCGACCGCCGACTAGTAATGAATGAAACGTATTCGACGCAATTACGGGAACTCCAAGGATCCCAATTATGTGCAAACCTATCGCTGACGCGATGGTATAGCGGTACTAGCGGCGAGGAATCGATAGGAGACGTTTGTTGGTAGTAGTGGCTTCTTCAGCTAACATACAGGATCGCTAGTTGCGGCGGTCTGAGAATTGGGCATTAGGTAAGTTAATTCGGTTGTAGATTTTCGCAAAAGCAAACTTGATATTGGTTAATTAAACTTATTCGTGTGCGCGAACCGATTAGTTAGAATCTAGACACATCGGCTGCATAATTTCAGCGGAAATGGGCCAAGTTATAATGATGCGGTATAAATGTCAATTGAAAGTTGCGTGCTTCTGGTTTCTATAACGTTGTAATTTTGAAGCTTCTCGAAAAGAAAGTACATATAAGTCGTTATTGTGGTTTTTTACCATTGAAACTTAATCCATTTATTTGTACAGAAATTGTAAAATGTTGAGTCAATTTCTATATTGTAGAAGAACGCACAGTATCTCAAATAATTTACGTAATCATTGGATAGAAGCTTAGTGCGCTTTTGCACATAATCAAGTCAAAACACTCCAGTAAAGGACTATAGAATCAAAACACAGATGCAAAAAGCACCATCAGCACTCCGAGTCAACAACGTTTCTTTAAATTCTATATTGCCTACGAGGGCTGTTTTTTTTAACTACCTTTCGTGCCTCTAAACAGTTATACGCGCGGTGGGGGACAGGGATGCCCAAAAGGTGACTGCGCATCTCCTCCACTATAATATCTGCCACGTCATTACGCCATTTTCAGCTAAGTTGCAGGCACGTAAACATGGCTGCTACAATTGATTCTACCCCCAAGGGCGAGTTGCGTAGTGTAATTCGATTCCTTGAAGCAAAATGGAACAGTTCAGCTGAAATTTACCGAAGAATGAGCTGGGCATACAGCGAAAACTTTATAGCTATTAGCGTTTTGCCTGAATGCTGTAGGAAGTTTAAAAAAGGTCGAGTCCATGTTCACGATAAAGGGGGACAAGGACACAAGTCTGTCGCATCAGAACACATTGTCCAATGAGTTGACAAAATGGTTCGAGAAAAAATGGGGGTTTGTCACCAGTGAGTTGAATGTGAAATTTGCTGAAGTTTCATGATCAATTGTGTACATTATTGTAACTGTGGGCTCGATGGATTCCAAAGGTGTTGTCTGATGACCACAAAGTTCGCCGAATGGTATCAGTGCTTATGTTTCTCATCCGTTATGCAGTTGAAGGTGAAGTTTTTTCTTAAACCAATTGTGACTGGAGATGAAATCACGATCCAATACTGCACCCCCGAAATAAAAAAAGAGCAGAACAATGTGGTGAATACAGTTAGAAATTAGCAATGATTCAGAGTGTCTCTGTAGAAAAGCTTTAGCATTGACGTGAAGAAAATGAAACTGAACAATTTGGAATCCATATCAGGACTTAGATGGTTTAAAGACAATCAGAATTTGAATAAAAATGTTTTTTTTTTTACTTAAAGAGAGTTGCCTGATCAATTCCCCCAAAATTTGGTTCTTCCTTTTCAAACAATAAAACATAGAATATATCATGGCCTCAAATACTGATTTTGTTTCTGTCAACCAACGGATCGTTAAGAACGTTGTGTTCTTTTTGAACTGAGAGATTTCTTGAGGGCCTGTTCCTGGTAATCCAGTGCTGGGTTGTAGCTCTGCTGTAAAATAAAGACATTTTGTGTAACCACTTTGTTGGCCGAAGAGAAAATTTACCATTTTTATATCGATACATATCACCCATTAATGATCTTCATACTTTATAGTTTTCAGGACCAATGATATTGTCTTGTATTCCTCTTTCATAGAGGTGCAATGTCCGATAAACATAGAACCAAGTTTATTGCCATCGTGTAAAAGTACACATTTTAAACTTCGAGATGTATTCATTTAACCCCATTTTCTTTAAGAGACCTCTTACATCATTACAAAGCACTAAGTTGTTTTCTTTAGAGGAGTACGACAGCAGATCTTTCCCTCTGGTACTATTAAACGTAATATTACTACTTGGACACAGTAGGTTCTTTCCCTTTAATGTGGAAACAACAATTCGTACGACTCCTTTGAGAGATTCAGATCTCTAACAAGGTCATTAAGCTCTTGGTGGCTGAAGCGTTGGGCACTCGCTGATAGTCCTTCAACATCACTATCACCTTCACTTATCTGGAACTGTACCTCGTCAGATGATGTATCTGAGTCATCCTCCGGAATGATAGGTGAATTACTGAAAGTTGGAATAAGTATTTCTTCAGAATAAGGAAGAGGTCTTCTTGCTGACTCCGTGTAAGGGTATACCCATTTATGCCGGTTATTGCGATTAAAGCCTCTGATGTTGACAGAACAAAAAGTAGCAGTCATCATGATGGTTTTTCGGCTCCCTCAATATCATAGGTACTTCAAATTTTAAGCGCTTTCTCTTTCCGTTTGTCCACTGTTGCAAATGTTCTACGTATGACTTGCATATGAAATGTAGTGCCCAAGATTTATCCTGGTCTCCTGACTGGACGCCAAATATGCTCTTTTTATAAAGGCAGATATGGGTTCTCTTTCATTAAAAATGTATTCACCAAAAATGTAACAAAAGACATCTAGGTGGTTCACACAGTTCTGTCTGCTTCTAGAAGCCATTGTTGTCATTCAAATTTTTAATATTAATGCAATACTTTAAAGCAAATATTTAGTTCACACTGACACAGTTATCACACGAAAGCACAATACTAAAGTGAGCTGTGGATTGCAGACAGAGATATGGGTAAGTCTACGTTAGAAGTAAATGAAGTAGTGGTGATTAGGGTTGGGTTGGGTTATAGAGGTAGTTTTTTTCCAGCAATTCTAATTTCACGTAAAAACATGCAATTTAGGTCTCCTAAATATTTAGTTAATTATTTTGATTTTACTATTTATCAGTATAAGTAATAAATTTCACCGTGGTATACCTCAAAAACTAGAGCTGCTATGAAGAAATGCCAGTTATTTTTGGAATCCTGCACATCAGATATATCCTAAATCAGTTCGTATTTTACAGGCACCACGACAAAAAATTATTTTGGTGAGCGGCGTAATCCTTAAGTGCTACAATACTTTAGCCTTAGTATAAATTCTTTACTACTCTTGAAAATTGATAAGAAGCTTCCAGAATATACGAAACACTACTTGAGAAGATTTTAGCGGTTCTAAAATCTATATTTATTTCTTAAATATGATTACGACTACACAAATTAATCCATTTAGGGTAAATAAATGCCTTTTGATCGTTGAAAATACGCACTTACTATAAATTTTAGACACATTCGAAATACCTACAGTTAAAAGAAAAACACCTTATATACAATAAATTGCACTTACCATCGTATTAGTGCTAGCAGAACTTGTCCTATGATTAACCCTCGCAGGATTGGCAGGCGATGGACTCTGACTGGAAATCTTATTCTCCGGAGGACCACCGCCATTTTTCACGCTAATCTCCAGATAGCAGTGAGCATCCAGATGACTCTGCGCCCGCTTCTCGTCCAAAACAATCCTCCTAGCAGCGCGAAAAATCTTGTAATATACAAGAATCATCACCGCTAGCGGTATGTAGAAACTGCACAGCGTAGCGTAGATTTGATAACCGATATGCTGGCATACGAGACACACATCCATTCGCATTCCGTCCACCTCTTTCATATGTTCATTTCCGAGAATTAACAGCGGCGGTAGAGAAATACAAGCCGCGCCTAACCACACCAAAAACACGTATATGATCATCCTTTTAGGCGTACGTTTGACACCGTAATCTAACGGTTTAGTGATCGCGTTGTAACGGTCCACACTGATCATGCACAAGTTCAGGATCGAAGCGGTACAACTGAGGACGTCGAAACTCACCCATAGGTTGCACGCGATCTCGCCGAAGATCCAGGTTTGCTTGATCTCGTAGATCATGGCCATCGGCATCACTAGGATAGCCACGCACAGGTCGCTAACGGCTAAACTGACCAGCAAGTAGTTGCAAGGTCTTCTCAACTTTCTCACGAGGCACACAGCGACGCACACTAAGATATTACCGACGGCAGTGACGAAAATCACCATAGAAAGGATGATAGTGATGAAAGTTGTCTGAATGGAGATTTCGGACGTTGTTGCAGAGGTGCTGTTGATAGTGAAGTTAGACAAGGTTCCGTTGGATTCGATTGAACCGTTCGACGCCATACGAAATAATCGAAATGCGTGGATAGAGGGCGCTGTCATGTACACTTCGAGAACGTCTGATTAGTGTCTATTTTTCCATCTACGATGAGACAATCGCGTTTTAACTTCGGAATTCTAACATTAAATCCACCCTGTATATGCCGTGAATTAATCTACATAATTTCCAAGTACAACGCTCGCTTGTTCAATCGAATCGCCTTCTGAATATTCATGAACGCCTCTGGGACAATATTTCCATCAAAAACATCCAGATAGGCGCTGTTTATTATTTGCCTCACCATAACATCGTAATTATTTCTTTTTTGTTCCGTTGGTAATACTGAAATGGGAATTACCGTTAAATTTTCCTTCCCCCGCGTACTCAAAAATCCTTCGAAATCCAGAAGCTTGTCGGGGAGGAACTGGGGGGTGCGGATGGTTGCTTTAAAGCCCGGTAGATGGACGGGGCTTAACAGACGCGAACGATGCTGTTTCGGTGTTTTCCGCGGAAGCCTGGAACAAAAAGACCAGAAGAAATGCATTAGGTCTAATGCCAGAAAAAGAGCTTTCTGATGTATTATACTGTTCGCGGTTGACGTGACGTAGGTGATACCCTTATATATATATATATATATATATATATATATATGTATTTATATAAGGGTTCAGCGTTTGAGGTTTACGCATTGATTTAGCAACAGCGACATCTATCTTCATAAAAATAAATCAGGGAAAAAAGCAAACAAAGGCGAAATTCGAGGGAAAATCAGGTTTCACCAGGTGAAATTGTTTTCTTTCCTCTTAAGCTGTTGACTTCTTCGTTTGTTTTGATTTCCCTTGTGATTTTGATTTGAGGATAATAAAATATTTAAGTTATATGAGATATTCGAGCAAAAAGAAGTTAAAACCCTGCGTCTTTTACTTTTGGTATTTCATATCGATTATGTTTGTTATTGCTATGACGACGATGATGTTCATCTAATCTTTCATTTTTGTTTAGGGTCTGTTATTGTGATGCAACAATTTAATGAGCGTATCTATGTTTTCTTCACTCATTAAATCAAGAACTGTTATTAATGTTTGTAATAATTTATAGAACAAACGGTATAGGTACAGGACGCGGCGAAATAAACAGTACTGAAATTATGGAACGTATATTATTTACTTTACATTACATAGTGATACTTTAACAGTATATAGCGTTGCAAACACTATTCAGGACGACGTTTCTGATAAAACAGAGGTTCAAAATGTCCTCCCCTCAGTTTTAAGCAGTATTCGTAGCGTTCGCGAAAGTTTACAAACTTGTCTGTGAACACAGGTTGTTGCATGACACGAAAAAGCCTTGAATTTTAATCCGCAATTCCGGAATGTCAGACAGTCGATCGGTACGGAAAACAGCCTCCTTCAGCATTCCCCATAGGTAGGTCTGGTGAGTGCGATGGGTATGGGAAATCAGCGCCAAACGATCCCCAATTGCGCAGCATTCGAAGAGACTTCCTAGCCGTGTGACAGGTTGCCCCGTCTTGCTGAAACCATTGTTGATTACGTGGTAGGCTCCTGGCACGACAAAATCGCAGATCATGCAGAAATGGTGCTCCTGATTCGCGGTTAACGGCGTTCCATCGTCTGCTTCAATGAAATACGGATCCAATATGCCATGTGCGGATACAGCACACCAAATGATA
This sequence comes from Trypoxylus dichotomus, assembly GCA_023509865.1. NCBI lineage: Eukaryota > Metazoa > Arthropoda > Insecta > Coleoptera > Scarabaeidae > Trypoxylus > Trypoxylus dichotomus. The sequence goes on from CM042078.1 coordinate 6,887,068, forward strand.
ACACGGAGTTGCTCCATGGTTATGTCGGGGCGTTCGAATCCAAGAAACCATGTTGTCTGCTTGTTAATGTATCCGTTTAAATGAATATGGCTTCCATCAGAAAACTAAACATTCGTCGCGTCCTCATAATCCGTAGCCAACACACGTGCGCAGTATTCGGCTCCAACACGCTTATCAGCTGCAGTCAGCTGTTCATGTTCTTGAACATTCGACGGTGCAATCAATCACTGATATTCAATTTGAATGATGACCTTCGGAGGCTTCTTTCGGAGATTGCAGCACCTGATTCGATACACGCCCGTGATTCGTATTGGTTGCGACTGAGCGAGCCGCGTGACCTTTACGTTGGCAAATCAGACTTTCCCGTACGACGAAACTTGTCAACAACCGCTATCATAACGGCGTTTCTCGGAGCCTGTTTCATAAACTTTGGCCTAAATGCGCTGGCAACTTCTTTTAAGCTTGGACCGTTTTCGCGCCCTTTTCCGTATGTCCGAAAACAGTACTTTACGGTTAAAATTTCTCTGCAACAGTGAGAACCATCCTGAAGCAACTAACATTAAAAAGACATTCACATACCTTGTAACCACTCGGTACGTTTTAGCATATGACACATACATATTTCACCATGCGCATTTTAGTACTGTATTTTGCCGCATACTGCTTACATACTTGATAGAGGATAAGTTTAGTCGATGATGTAGTTACACGATGGGTTTAACAAAAATATCTGCGAGCTTGAAGCGCTAAACCGGGACATAAACAAGAGGGTGATAAAGCTAGAAAAATTCTTAAACTTGCAAAATTCTGAAAAATTTTATTGTTCTTCGGATGCCTTACATTATTCCAAATATTATTTTCAGTATGCAAATGTAATATATTATAAGCTCAAGAGATATGGTGTTAAAGGTGTTTCGTCAAAATTCGGTCTTACCTTAATAACAGAAAACAAAGTGTTCGCATTGAGGATTCGCAATCTAATTTTATAGCTATCAATATTGGCGTACCTCAAGAGTCTTTTTTGGGTTCTACATTATTTTTATTATTCATCAACGACTTACCAGCAGCTTTACTTCAAGCAGAACAAGTAGTACTGTATGTTGCTCATATCACTGTTTTATTAAGTTCAAAAGTCTACCCGATATTTTACATAAAACCGAAATTATTTATAATGAATTTGATGCATGGATGCAAAATAATCATTTAATTGTAAATAAAGAAAAAACGCAATTTCTTAATTTTCACAGCAAAATGTCATCATCTATTTAGGAAATTCAAATTAATCAAAATGTTTATAATATTGTTAGAGAAACTAAAATTTTGGGTTTGGTTTTGAACGATTTCTTAAATTAGTCTTACCATATTGATTATTTATGTAACACATATTCAAAAAACATGCTTTCTACTAAAACAGCTCAGACGTGCTTGTAATCAGGAAACGCTTAAAATATTTTATTCAAATTTCGTAGCGTGTATGCATTATGGTATTATGCATTGCAGAATGTGTCCTAATTCAGGCAGAGTTTTTCTTATACAAAAGCAAGCAGTTAGAATTACTTTTAATATGAACTACATTGACTCGCATAGAAGTACTTTTAAAGAAAAGGCTTTGTTTACTTTTTACGATTTATATATCTACGAAACGTTAAACACAAAGAGGAGTTTTAAATTTATAGTTACTCGCATCATTATACGACCCATGGAAATAATTATCTTCTGCCTCCTCCTCATAGGAAAGCAATTTTGCAAAAAAGTTCGTACTTTATTGGCTGCAAACTTTATAATCATCTTCCTGCTTGAGCAATATTTACAAAGTATTTCTGCTTATAATTCAAATAACTTTTGGTCTGCATAATATTAAGTTTATTTTTTTGTTTTTATTTAATCAACAATTGCAAGGACTGTGTGGTTGTACAATTCACATGTATAGCAGCAAACTCCACTCACACAAATTTATTAATTATTCGGAACGCAGCTCCTCGAGAGCACGTGGACTCTCATTGTCAGCCATGTTACAGACTGAATGTAAAAGACTCTTTCACACATGCAAATTATTTTCTACGCAGGCTCTAAAATTTCTAAAACGTATGACTATTTACAATCTACTAGGTGGTCTATAATTTCTGGTATGTGCTTATCTTCGGGAAGGGATGGAACGAAAGTGAACCGTATCTTTAACAGAGTCAATGGTAATAAATCAATCAGATTCGAGTGTGTAATTGGGGGTGGTTCTCTGTTCAATAAGTTTCCGGTTCTTTTTCATAAATATCGTTTCGTACGCGTCTAATTCTCTACACGTGTTTTAGATTTTTTAAATCAATTTTATGTCCGGACTTTACCATATGCTCTGCCACGCTTGATAATTCTGGTTTGTCGAAACGATAGTGTCCAATATGTTCTTTGAACCTCGTTTCAATACTCCTTTTTGTTTGTCCAATATAAAGTTTATCACAATCATTGTATGCGATTTGGTAAATTCCAGACCTTTTCATAATCTCCGGTTTATCTTTGGGATTGCCTAAGAGATTCTTTAAGTTGCTTTTTGATACAAAAGACACGTTCATATTTAGTTGTCGGAAAATTTTACTTGACCCTTGTACTGTCGTGTGAAAAGGAAGAGTTATAAATTTCTTGTTACCGATGCTTGTTGATGTCAAGGTCGTGGAACTTCTGATGTCAATTCTTCTTTTTTTCTTTTCGCTTTCGTTCCATCCTTTCCCGAAAATAAACACATACCAGATATTAGACCACCCTTTTCTTATTTCAGGCATGTGCTATCAAATTGTGATATTATTATTATTATTATCATTCATTCAGTTTCAAAATCTCTCGCAGAAAGATAAGTGCTTCGAAATATTCAATCTGTTATTTATGGATTATTTATCACGATGCGGACAGCTATGGTGTCTCGACCGCTATAGCAGCTCTTCTTAAGGAAGGTTTTACTGAAGTTGGTGTAACGACGGGTGTTTTCATTTTATCAATTAATTACTCCGTATGCGCAAAATACCATGTTGATTTGAATTAGTTTATATTTAAATAAATTGAATAGGGTATGGTATACGAAAGATTTTAGAAATTTTAACGCAATTGAAGACAATTGTACGGATCTTTAAAGGACATAAATACTGTATATTGCATATGTACGCAGCCTACACAATTCTAGCTTTCTAACCGAAAGTCAAAATTGATAAGGCATCTTTCCCGCATGTATAACAGCGTGCTTATGGCAGTTTGAGGGCAAACCGCAAAGGATCGGTATCATCAACCCTTCGGCCACCACTGGACGCCGTCGGGTGCTGGTTTATTACTGACGGTCAAGCTCTAATTTAGGAAACTAAATTAAAGCGATAGTATTGAAAACGCGTTTTCGGTCACTTAAAAGCGTATTTATCACCCCCATACAGGTACAAAAGGATGTCTACAAGGTGTATCACGACCAGCTTTGATTAAAAAACGTAATACACGGGACCCCCTAGTTTTTATAATTGATTCGAATTTCTGAGTTGATTCTAGAACTTGTTTGTCTAATAAACTACGCCATTATTTTTCTGATAAAATTATAAAATTTCCTTGCAACTAACCAACGATATCACACCACGAGACCACTTGCATGCCATACTGTGAGCCTTTTTTTGAATTATTTGAACTTCTCTATAGCTAAACCTTACTTTTTGAAATCAAATACATTGTATAGCTCGCAAAATATCCAATGTGCTAAAAAAATGACATTGAATCACATTTTTAGGATACACGGTTCATAAGCATTGAATTCTAATTGCCACGTTTTCTTATGGTGACAAATGAGTGGAGCAGTTCAATACGCATCTAACATCTTGGCTAATATGAAACAAATTTTGCATGTAATAGAGCTCCTTGGACTACCATGAATGGTGGTTGGTTTAAGCAATTGATAACTGATCTATGAATGCAGAGACGTGAGCTTATTCGCAATCTTTCTCGAACGTCACGCGTTCGTCGGTAGGAACCCGATGTATTGGTTCCATTGCAGACTAGTCCAAATCGTTCCTCGTCCTTCGTCTAAATATTCAGACAATATGAGTAATGTATCCAAGAATGATTGTGTTTTTAAATAATTTAATTTTCCGGGTTGAAGCCGCGTTCTAGTTGTATCAGTCTGACTATGTTTCGCTATCAGTTGCATGAAGCTTCTTCTGGGCTGCTACACTTCGTAACGCTGCTATGAGTTCCATGCACTTGAAAACGAAACGTAGGCAGACTCATGCAACTACGACGTGGTTTCAACTTGGAAACCTAAATTCACACAGTATTTTGATCCTTGCTTGTGTAAACTCTCCCATTCTTTATTTCTAGGTACCCTATTAAATGCTTTTCCCATGTCCAAAAAGTCATTTTCTGGTGTGTCTTTTATTGTAAAAATATGGCCTTGTATAGTTCTGTTTTTTTCTAAATTCACTCTGTGCTTCTAGCAATGTTGGTTCTATTATTTGTCTTTTCTAACAATTGCTCGTATACTACCGTGTCACTAACGTGTTTAGCAACATAATTTCTCAGATAGAAAAGGAGAAAAACATAACGTAATATATCAGAACATTTAACACTTCGTGGTAGTTCCAACAAGAAATGGCGCAGTCAACAGGATACTTTAATCCCTTTTACAGTAGACAAAAAAGATATTAAATTACTTTTTTTCATCCCGAAATGAAATGCAAACCTACTTCAAATAACCGTTTCATTAGAAGCATTAAAGCTCTTTCCTCTGCGTTTCAAATTATCAACGCTGACTGTTATTTAACTAAAAAACAAAAAAATAGGTTCCATTGTCTGTTTTCCTTTCGCTAACTTCTCCCTGAACCCGGCGTTGTCTTATCGAAGACGTTACTTCGGCGAGATTTACGTTACTCAAGTGGCTGACTCGCATTACTTACGATCGGTCTGGCAACACGCGCTCATCGCTATTGTCTAATCGGCAACGTGTAGCCGTATCGAGGCAAATCCCCGGGAATACGAGGCAAACGTGCCGTACAACAATACCGCACGACCTCACCACAAAATTCCTCATTATGCTAATGACGTCTGCCGCTCCGATTCTCTCAAGCAAGCGGTAGAATTTGCAGGTTACGGTTGTGTAGTAGTTGGAAGTTACCTCTTCAGTACGTTTCGAAGTAACTGAAGCTTATTATTCGAAGTTGTGATTATTTTGAAAACGATCGCTTCACGTTTTGCGGAGCGGTATTAATGTGTTGTTACTTGTTTCTTGGGTTAGGCGTTTAGAGCTGAGGGGATCGATTCCGCGAGAATGTGGTGGATAATGAAAATGTCTCTTTGTCTTGGAAGTGTGCTGTTTTAGGCAGGTGTTCGGATGTGCCAGCGAATACATTAAGGCAATAGAATGTGTAGAATTTATCCTTCTAGTTTTGTCTATGAAATATTGAATTTGTTCAGTATAATATGGAAGACTAAAGGATCAAGACGATATCGAATTCGGAAATTAAAAATGATGAAAACTTTGGAACGTTTAGATTAGATACAGATGTGTATCGGCTACGCATTTTTTTTCTGGTTATCCATATAAATCGCATGTGGTAAGAAGCGGAGAAAAAGTTTTAAGATAAAAATTATTTGTTTCAATGAGTTTTATTAGGTAGCAAAGAAAAAGAAATAATTCTTTTAGCTAAGGTGGTTAATATTACTTTTCGAAGATTTACCAAATACATGTAGGACACTTAGGTGTAGTATAAGTCCTCCATATTTCCAAAGTTTTGTCTTGATGCCATCCAATGGGTCGCTTTTCTGTTTTTAATAGCCCTCAAGGTTTCATCATCCAAACCTTTTACGGTTTACTTCTTGTATTGTCGTTTCGTCAATATTCTCCTTTCTCAATTTTCCTGATTGTCTAATGGTTTCATTATATTATAAGCCAGGTTTTCCTTTTTCTGTATTCGCCTTATCACCATGTGACTATACCCCCCCCCCCCTCTCCCTTCCCCAAACTGAAAGTGGCTGTTAATATTAGACAAGTCCAAGAAGCCATGACGAAAATCGGTGAAGCGATTCTGAGAAATGATTAAAAAAATCCATGCTATCATTGGTTGAAGGTGCCCAGAGCTGCATTGACGTAAAAGATATGTATTTTGAAGAAAAATAAATAATTTTGGCGAAATAACTAGTTTCTTCTATCTTATTTGGAAAGTTCCGTTTTTTTACGACATACTGTGTACATCCAATGCTGCTGAGAGTAGGTTAATCTTGAGCTACATTCCGGACACACTTTAGCTGTGCAAGGAACAGAAACTGTTACAGCAATTGCACAGTGTATATCCACATATTCCTGTGTTTTCAACATTTCTCTGAGGAGTTTCCTTTTACGTTTTAGGTGCGTTTTTAAATTTCTTGCTTGATAAATATTTTATAAAAAAAATGTAAAAGGCACGTAAAGTGTTATCAGAATCGTTTTCTGATTGTTTTAATTTCATGAATAACGGTAAACGTTCCTTGAAATCTCAGCTGGATGGCAAAGTAACGAAGTTAATTGAATAGAAAAAAAAAGATATTCTTCAAGCGAATACTTCAGCTTTAAAAAGGTAATGGTTAAAAGGGAATAGCGTGGTTCCTTCCTCAGCTTCTACTTCATCTAAAAACCGATATCTTTCAACGACTTTTTCAACTCATACTCCATGTATATAAATTCTGGAAAAGCGGGCCTATATCTATTATTACTTTTCTCAATCCTTCGCTTTCCCTGTAAGAAAATCCTCTTTAAAAGAAATATTTACGCAAAGCGCATTTTTCCAGATTTATATCCGCACTTGGGAAAGAGTCGTCGTCATAGGAAGAAAAAACTTTTCACTCCGTCTCCAACGACGACGATGCCGATCATAAAGAGGCTGCACGACGAAATTAAATAATTCTCTACAGAAAAGCAGCCTATAAGCAGGTGGAACAACATTACCATGATCGAAATTACCCTCACGGCGAGGTGAAATCCGAAAACGTCGTCCGTCTTTTTTTCTTCAATTCCCCGACGACGAGATTTACTAGGAGAGTTTCCGCCGGGTAAATGGCGCCGCCATGCAATCTCCCGTTCTCGGCATAAATTCTCATCCGGATTAAATTCGTTGATGTACGGCTTTTTTATTCAGCGTAAGACGTCGTGTGTTTGCTTCTCAATTCACGTCTACTTGTAATACACGCGGGACGCGTACAAGCATTATGTTCTTCGTTGCCAGGTTTATTTACCTCGAGAGCGGTGGTAATAAAACGCTCAGAACGTACCGCGACTGCCATCGATCGCGGTTTACCTGAGTAATCCTAGGATGGGGATGGCGTTCTGGATATATATCAAAATTCGTCAAGGAGAAGATGTCTTAAGAGGTATAGTACATAGAGGCCATTCCAGATGGTGAAATGTCGTATCTGGTGGGAGATAGAGAGTTGACCAAATGACAAAACATTTATTGGTACTTGAAACTTCCTCGTACCTCCAACATTGAATTTAATTAATTAGTTCTGCGTGAAATTTTTAAATAATTAAAAATTTCACGGCCCCGGTGGGATTCGAATCTACAGCTCTCGTTCTCTAGACCGCTAGAGAAATTTTTAATTATTTAAAAATTTCACGAAGAAGTAATTGATTAAATTTAACGTTGGAGGTATAAGGAAATTTCAATTTTGATTGAAAAAATCAACGGAAATTTTTTCCTAAATGATTTAAATTATTTATTATCCAAGAAGATTTCCAAAAAAAAAAGGGCAATAAAGAAGTAGTAGCAAATGTAAGCATAAGAATATTCTCAACCAGGAGTACTCAGACTTGAACTGCAGGCGATCTACCTGGAAATTGTTAGACTACAAACGATCGACTCTATAGATGCCGCAAGTATGTGTGATACAGGATTGTAGTGGCGAAGGTATATCATTGGCGTGGGTCAATGCTCTAAAAAATTTAATGAAAAAAACCAATATCCAAAAATGCGTTTCTATTGGTATTTACAAAATTATGTTTTAGTTACTAAACTATAGGATTACAAATCTTTGGATGTCGGTGCATGGCACTGCATGTTTTCAGCATACTTTATGTAAGATGATACGCAATTACGAAGTGCTAATCGTAAGCATGATGACATATTCACAGGTATAGCATTAAACTCCACTCACACAAATTTATTAATTATGCGGAACGCAGCGTTTCGAGAGCACGTGGGCTCCCATTATCAACCGTGTTACCTCTCGAAATGCTGCGTTCCGCATAATTAATTAATTTGTGTGAGTGGAGTTTACTGCTATACCTGTGAATTGTACATCCACACAGTCCTTGCAATCGTCATATGATGACATATATTCGTCAGTTAGTCGATTGCGATATTTTGACTTAATTATTTTGATTTCAGAAAGTGCCGATTCGCGCAAATAAGTACTTATTACTACTAAAATTAAAGAAAGATTTAGCAATAGTCATTGCACTTTTCACATGTTTTCGAATCTCTAGAAATGAATTCCGTCTAGATTAGTAGTCTTGTGGCAATTCTAGTTTTGAAATAGTTTCCTGGCTACCTACCCCTTACGTATTTTGCGAAAAATCGAAATAATCTAAAGTACGAGGGGAAGTCCAGAAGTTCGTGGAATGAAAGGGTTTTAAATAAAATAAAACAATAAATCTATTTTTCCTTTTCAATATAATCACCCTTAAGCACAATACATTTATTAGATCTATGAATTAATTTTTCTAAACCATCATAAAAATATTTCTTATCTTTCGCCTCAAAATGGGCCAATATTGCCTCCTTTACCTCATTGTCGTCGAAAAACTTTCTTCCATGTAAGTCTTTTTTTAAATTGGGTAACAAATAAAAATCACTAGGTGCCAGGACTGTAGGGTGGATGGACTATTGATTGGAAGCCATGCTTGTGCAGAGCAGCCATTGCACGTTTGCTCTTGTGAACCGGCGCATTGTCTTGTAAGATCAACACACCATTCGTCAATTTTCCTCGAAGTTTTTTCTTGATGGCCTCCTCTAATATTTCTAATATCGCAGCGTAATATTCTCCGGTTATGCTCCTACCTTTTTCTTTGTAATAAATCCATAATATCCCCTCACAATCCCAAAAAACAGTAGCCATCAACTTTCCAGCCGATTCTGACACTTTGAATTTCTTTGACGGTGGTGTCCCCTTTTTATGCCATTGCATGGATTCCTGTTTGGACTCAGGCTCAAAGTGTTGAACCCATGTTTCATCTCCGGTAACAATTCGCTCCAAAATCCATGCAGGTTTGTCTCCACACAGCTCCAAAAATCATGTAGGATACGCAAAATGGTCTGATACTCTAACTAATGCAAATAATAGTTTTTTCTTCAAACGGGCATCTTGCAGTAGAAATTTTTGCACTTTTTCGACGATGTCTGATATGGTGGCCTCAACTGGCCGTCCTGAACGGCCGTCGTTTTCAATCGATTCCCGACCATGTTTAAAAAGACCACGCCACTTATAAATCATTGATTTACTAGTATACTGTTCCCCATAAACGGTTTCAATTTCATTCAATATGGTTTGAGCGTTCTTTCCTTGCTTTGTAAGGAACTTTATCACAGTACGGTGTTCAATTTCCTCCATAGTTTCAGTTTTCTTCCGAATTGACTTGTTTAGCAGGAAACTATTCGTAAACGACTGACGCTATAGGGCTGCAACTTAACTTATATACTAATGATGAGTCGCCAATCTGAATGACACCTAGCGAGTGCCCCTATCCCCACTCCATCGCCTCCATTCCAAGAAGGAACAATAGTCATTGCACTTTTCACATGTTTTCAAATCTTTAGAAACGAATTCCGTCTAAATTAGCACTCTTGCGGGAATTTTTGGTTTCAAAATCGTATTTTGTATGATAGTAAACATCATTCTATGAGACTTAAACCAAATTCAAGATAGGCGAAATTTTGACGAATTTTCAATTACGTTTTTTGCGGAAAATCGAAATAATCTAAAATATGTCAAAATAACAAAAACTTTGAATTAACCGATATCGGCCAATATTTCTATATTATGCTCTAAACCTTTCGACGCGGTGTGCCATGCATTGCTTATTACAAAGAGCAATTATTATGGGCTTGCTAAGAAATCACAATTGCTTTTGCGCTCATTCTTATCAGGAAGAACGTAAACTGTTTGTAGTGACAATAAGTCGAGAGCTTTAAATGTTTTTTCAGATGTACCCCAAGGCTCTACTCTAGGATCACTCCTTTTCTTAATTTACATAGATGATGTTTTAAGCTCCGTGTAAACCTGTAATGTTCAATCCTATGCAGACGAAACTCTGTTGTTTTTCTCGTTTACTATTGGTGATTACCGACAAGCAATGGATGTCATCCACCGGAATTTAGATACAATTCACAACAATTTATGTCTGAGTGTTAGTAAAACTGATGTCTTATTGTGTGGTACTAACCACAATATTGACTCAATTTTTATTTGGAAATTTCTAGTAATTTTCTATCTTTTACTGATGTCTCTAAAAATCTCGGATTATACGTCGATACTCAATTATGATTTACCAAACATGTTACGAGGGCGGCAATGAGTTGCGCTACCAATTATTCTCTCATCCTCCATATTCACCGGACCTAGTCCAGCGACTTTTTCCTATTCCCAAACCTGAAAATATTACTGGGAGGAAAGAGATTTGCCTCAAATGAGATGGCTATTTTGGATACGTTGAAATATCCTACTTTTCCGACCGCTGAAAGAGACTGGAGCACAGTTTGAAAAAAGTGTATTTATCTTCGAGGAGACTACATCGAAAAAAAAACCACACTGATACCGTGTTTCTCTTGTCGATTCATAGTACATAGCTTCTCACAGCAGCGATACGACACTCAGCAGCCCAGAAGATGTTCCATGCAAGTGAAAACGAAACGTCGGTAGACTCATGCAATTACAACACGGTTCAAATTCTTAAAAGAAACAACAACCGCTCTATCTCTCTTTAAATTATCATCCCCAAAAACATGCCTAACAAACTAAAAATTATTTCTAAACTACATCCATCCCAGGTGATAACGAACGATACCTTTTTTAATACAGCCATCGAACTCTATAACGTATAATAATTACATCCGGTTTATTTTTACTTCCCTCCACGGTTTTAACGGACTTTGAAGCGTGAGGTAGCGAAATAATTTAACCCACGCAATCCCGATGTATGCGGTTTTTCCGGTAATTGAATCTGAATCGGGTTTCGACGTGACGTGTTGCGCTGCATCGGCATCGCACCGAAATCTACGTTTCGACGTTATGGTGTCGATTAATATTTATTAGATATCAATTTTAAAGCGTTTTGTTTTCGGATATGTTTTGGGATACGGAATAAACGGCGTGTGGAACGCGGGTGCTGGGTTTAATTGAAATGGATTTTCGAAGCTGGGGATTAAAGTCATTTAACGTTTGCAGGCGGTGTGATAGATACATGTACACGATATATTGACATTGAGTTAATTGCTTAAATAATTAATTAAAAGTTATCTAGTCTAAGTGAATTTCAAAACGGAATAGTAACTGCCTGCTGTTCATGGGCTGTGTAAATAAAATTTATCGGACAATTTTCGGACCTAAAATACGATGATGTCTAACGGACATACATGACAGACGCCATTTTTACGTTACTTACTTTCTACCTAGTAACGGCAACTTATGAAATATAATCTAATCATAACACTATTGTCATTGTCGTAGCGGTTGTGGGGTTCCTCAGTGTCACTAGGTTTTTCGTCCCTGACGTTTCGCGAACTGTGGTTCGCATTTTCAAAGGTACTGGCTTCGTCAGGGCCTGTTATGTTAATACAAATGACTGATTCCATAGAAGTAGTAGGTGCAAATCTGTAGAGAGGGCACAAATAAACAAATTGACATGTTGGTAGCACGATATTATCGACTACGTCACCGCTTTTTCTACCAGTATTCCATTATTATTCATCATTTGTCCAACATCTTTGTTGTCAACTAGTGTGTTGATTACTTTATGAATAAGTTAAATTTGAAAGTGTATTCGTTTTTGCTATATCCTATGGTTCAATAGCAATTATAGACTTACGAGGGGAGGTCCAGAAGTTCGTGGAATGGAGTGGGGATAGGTGCGCTCGCTAGGTGTCATTCTGATTGGCGACTCATCATTAGTATATAAGTTAAGTTGCAGCCCTATAACGTCAGTCGTTTACGAATAGTTAGTGCCTGCTAAACAAGTCAACCCGGAAGAAAACTGAAACTATGGGGGAGATTGAACACCGTGCTGCGATAAAGTTCCTTACAAAGCAAGGAAACAACGCTCAAACCATATTGAATGAAATGGAAACCGTTTATGGGGAACAGTGTCCTAGTAAATAAATGATTTATCCGTCGCATGGTCTTTTGAAACATGGTCGGGAGTCCATTGAAGACGACCCCCGCTCAGGACGGCCAGTTGAGGCTACCACATCAGATACCGTCGAAAAAGTGCAAAAATTTCTACTGCAAGATGCCCGTTTGAAGAAAAACAATTATCTGCATTAGTTGGAGTATCGGATACCACCATTTTGCGTATAAAAGTCAGTGCAAGATGGGTACCGCCAAAGAAATTCAAAGTGTCAGAATCGGCTGGAAAGCTGATGGCTACTGTTTTTTGGGATTGTGATTTAAGAAAAAGGTAGGAGCATAACTGGAGAATATTATGCAGCGATGTTAGAAAAATTAAAGGAGGCCATGAAAGAAAAACGTCAAGGAAAATTGACTCTTGCAAGACAATGCGCCGGTTCACAAGAGCAAAGTTGCAATGGCTGCTCTGCACAAACATGGCTTTCAATCAATAGTCCATCCACCCTACAGTCCAGACCTGGCACCTAGTGATTTTTATTTGTTCCCCAATTTAAAAAAAGACTTACGTGGAAGAAAGTTTTCCGACAACAATGAGGTAAGGAGGCAATTTTGGCCCATTTTGAGGCGAAAGATAAAAAATATTTTTATGATGGTTTAGAAAAATTTATTCATAGATCTAATAAATGTATTGTGCTTAAGGGTGATTATATTGAAAAGGAAAAATGGATTTATTGTTTTATTTTATTTAAAACCTTTTCATTCTACGAACTTCTGGACCTCCCCTCGTATGTATTAAATTTCTTAACTAGTTTAGCGGCATCCTAGATATAGTGATTTAGAGTGCTAGGTTACTGTATTTAGAAGAAGCATTATTTTTCTATAAATTAAGAACAAGGGACATTTACCAAGAAGGTAAGATTAGAACTACCTTAATGTAGTACGTTTTAAAAGTAAGTAACATATAGTTATAAAGTGTTGCATTAAATGTAATTGTTATTTCAGTGTAAATGGATGTGGAGATAAACACGCAATCAAACAGTTTCGCAAATCCCACGAAGGACAAAGAAGCGGCAGAAGTGGATAGGCTTCGGACGGTGTGTCATTCATTTTAGTCCTGAAACTAAAGTTTCAGATATGTACTTAAAAAAAGATGCGGTATCAAGTCTGTATCTCTTTTAGCGCGTCGTCTCTGTTGATGTTGTTAAGGTTTAGGCTATAGTAGTTCTTAATTGATGTTAGAACTTTTGTATCTTCGAATCTAAACCTATAATTCGGGTCCGAGTCGATATGTTCGGCCATGGCCGATTTGTCTATTTGTTTCAACCGCACATTCTTCTCGTGTTCTTTCCTTCTGCTGTCAATCGAACATCTCGTTGTGCCGATGTACACTTTGTCACATAAGTATGGTATGCTGTACATCCCGGGTGTTGACAAGGGGTCCCTTTTTTCCTTGACCTGTCGTAGTAAACTAGACACTTTTCTTATTGTAGTGAAAACCGTCCGGATGTTGAAATGTTGAAGCACTACCCCTATCCTATCTGTAGTATTGTTTATGTACGGCAGGTATGCTGTGCCCAACGTTTCAATTTCTCGATCATTCCTGTCCCTGGGTCGAGGTTTACTCGTGATTGATTATGTTCTCAGTATAACCGTTACACTTCACCGCCTGTCTGAGGTGGTCCAATTCCTTTTGTAGCTATTCCTCATTGCATACTCAGCGAGCTCGTTCGACTAGCGTTCGCACCACCGTATTTTTTTGACGAGGATGATGGTTAGAATTATTGTGTAGATAACGGTCGCTATGTGTAGGTTTCCTGAACACACTAGTCGTTGCCAATGCTTGTTCCATCTTGACAAGTACGTCCAGAAAAGGTAATTCACCGTTATGTTCTAACTCCATTGTGAATTGGATTAGGGTGTACTCCGTGTGGTTAAACAACAAACGCATCATTCACATATCTCCACCACACCGTAGGTTTCTCCACCGCTGTTTCAATAGCTTGGCTCTCAAAGCGTTCCATGAAGAGATTGGCCACTACGGGACATAATTGGCGGCCCATTGCTAGTCCGTCCGTTTGTTCATAGAAGCTGCCATTCCATACAAAGTAGCTGTCATTGTTTCGGTTGGAGTATGGCAGGTTGGGCCATCTATTATTTCAACCATTCTCGCTTCAAAAGGTTTGTCAACATGCTACGGAGGCGAACATCAATGACAGTTACGGATGCATGTGGATTTTATGCTCCCCAGATCCGAGATTTCTGGAAGTGTCTCATTACCAAAGATAATTTGTTGTGAAATGATTTGTCAAGTTGCTGTTATTCCAAGACTTCATAATTGGATCTAAGGATTTATGGTAAACATGATGTATATATGTATACTGGGTGTCCATGAAATAAGAAAAAGTATGAAAAATGGAAAGATGTAATTTTATTAGACTTAAATCTAAAATATTTTGCGAAAATTTCGAGAGTTACAGTAACAGCTCTTCTACAGATACATTCACGCAGTTCAAAGACCATCTGGAATAAGGATTGTGCATTATTAATACATAATTACTTATTCCTTGTAGTATTTATTGCATAAATCAAAATATGTTCGTATTACCTAGATTGGTACAGTGGCAGTTAGTACACCTCAACTATTAATTCTCCCACTGTACCACTCTACATTCTATTTTGCTTTCGGCAAACTTGAAATTCCATCAGCCTTTTCTTTTCCGAATCAAACAATCGACGGGATAATACAGCGGGGGTATTGAGCACCGTAACACTCGAAACGGCACACACGTCGCCGTATCAACACAGCGGGCTTGCGGGTTGCCAACGCGGAGAAAATTGTAATTAAAAAACAAGGCTATTACAGTCGGAACGTGACGGACAAGAGAAGCACTCGACAATTTCGGGACCGGAAAGCACTCGTCGAAATGGACAAACGTTGAAGGACGTTCCTCGATCGAATGCCACTCACGTGCTCGATGACCATTGTGAGAATATCGAGAGCGAAAAAGAAAGAGAAGAAATATCGGCTAGAAAATGCGTACGATGTACAACAAAACTTTTCGTTCCGTGTCAAAGGCAGATACTGACCATTGTTATCTGATATTAAACTAGTATTGAATTCTATAATACGAGGGTAAGCTGAAAAATTCGGTGACCAACTACGAGATGGCGCTGAGCGAAAGGAATCTTTCACGCTATTGTATAGGTTGATGTTTCAATGACATACGTGCTAAACTTCATGTCGATGTGTCAAGTAGTTTGTTGTGTAGACTCGTTCAAAGGAAAGCACTTTTGGGTTTTTTTAAAAATGGACAATATTGAAATTCGCGCAGTGATTTAATATCTGTGGAAAAAGTATTTTTCGCCCAAAGAAATTCATGCTGATATGATAAATATGTTAGGCGAGGATGCTCCTGTTCTTAAGACTGTTTACAAATGTGTGAATGAATTTAAGAGGGATCGTACGAACGTAAATGACGATCCCCATTCTGGACGCCACTTCTGCAGAGAGTGTGCAAGAAGTTTTGAAATTCGTTAAACCTGATCGCCGATCAACATTGAAAGATATTGCTAAAGCAACGGGCACCTCCAGAGAACGGCTGACGTATATTTTGAATGTTAAGCTAGACATGTCCAAGCGCTCTGTTAGATGGTGGCCGCGTTTACTCACGCCACTGCAAAACTAAAACACGTGGAATGTTCTAGAGCCATTTTGGAGCGGTTTCGGCAAAATGCAACCGATTTTTGCGCCAATTTGTGACTTGCGATGGAACGTGGATCCACCACTATACAGCGGAAAGTAAACAGCAATCAAAACAGTGGACTAAACGTCGTGAACCGGCTCCAAAGTAGACCAAAGTCATTCTATCGGCAGGAAAGGTGATGACTTCCGATTTCTGGGATGCGAAGGGAATTCTGCTTATCGATTACCTTGCAAAGTGGTAAACGGTTACTAAACAATGCTATTCTAAACTTTTGGATTGCTTGAAGGCAGCTATCATCGAGAAAAGACCCGGAAGAAAACAGAAAAAGTCTTTTCCATCAAGACAATGTTCGAAGCGTTTGAGCATCCCTCTTATTCACCAGATTTAACTACGTCGAACGATCATCTCCTTCCCAAGCTTAAGAAATACCTCGACGGTATGAAATTTGCTTCGAGTGAGGAGCTGATAGCTGCTGTGAACCACAATTTTGAAGAGCTCGAGGAAAATCAGTGCTGTGAAAGCATAAGTAAACTTGAGCATCGACTAAATAAATGTATTCACCTTGAGGGAAATTATGTCGAAAAATAAAACAGATTTCGCTAAAATATTGCTATTTTCTATGCTTTAGTTACCGAATTTTTCAGCTTACCCTCGCGTCTGTAAATCAATTAATCTGGGTATTATTTTTTTGCATACAATCGGACTACTAAACCCCGCACCTATGTATGTGCATATTAATCTACGAATCCATTTCCGATTTATCGAAAATGTAAATGGAACGCATGTGAAATTCCGGGTCTAATTGGTCGCACGTTAAAAATAAAAATAAACAAATAAAAGCTCAACGACACGAAAATTTTCACGCAATATGATTTTAACATTTTAAAAGCGCGTGACTGAAGCTGCTTTATAGATATCAATTTATTATTGCTCGATACTAATAAAACACATGCAAGTACGTTTATTTTGTCGAACCAAAAAAAAAATAGTGCCGAGACATAATACATTGAACATTGCAGTTACACAATATTCCAGTTGTGGCACACGCTATCCTAATTTAAATTCATAAATCATGGAATCAATCTAGATTCAACGCGATGAAATCGCATTTGTATTCCTATTCGTATGTAGATATAACGAAATTCAGGATTTAGATAAGCTGATAAGCGATTTACGGCAAGGAAAGGATTACGGTATTGAAATCTGTGTATAAATATGGAATCTGCATGCGCTCCGAGAGGATAGAATGATCGAAACAAGAACAATTTTGAAATAAACTGAGAAAAGTGGATGGACTAGGGTAGTACTAAATTATGTACATTTGCGTAGAGATACGTTTCTGCATGAAGAAATCTAATCGCTAAAATAAGATTTCTTAGGCGAAGCTGTTGTAGCCGCACGTAACTGTATATACTATTGCCATACACGCAGAAAAAGAATCGTTGGCTATTAAATTAGAACGACAATAAATAATTTAGAAGTAGTAGAAACGTTTTTCGGGTTTTGTCGTATATTCACTGTTTTACTTGACCTTTCGCTGATTATGCTGTCAGCTTCTTCAGAATATTTCTAACAACTGGTG
The DNA here is from genome assembly GCA_023509865.1 of Trypoxylus dichotomus. NCBI lineage: Eukaryota > Metazoa > Arthropoda > Insecta > Coleoptera > Scarabaeidae > Trypoxylus > Trypoxylus dichotomus. The sequence continues at coordinate 6,904,678 of CM042078.1, forward strand.
TTGTTGTCTCTTGCTTCTCGTTATATATCACATTTCTGCTCCACTTTGCTGATTCGTAACCGTTCCGTTTCGTTGAATCGCGTTGTTAGTGGTATGATAACTCCGCAGTGCTAACTTCCACGTGTTGCTAATCTTATATTCCTCTTCACGATTGAAGTTGTTGATATTCTTCATTATCGCGTATTATCCTCGGGTAGTAGTGGCTGGTCATGGCTAATACCTAACCTAACGTCGTTGTAGTTTATCCGGTGGTCTCCTTGTTGGTGCAGGTGTTCTGTTACTGTGGATTTTTCAATATGCCTGAGACGTGCGTCTCTCTAGTGTTCCTTCACCCTGCACTGAATACTCCGTCCTGTATGACCAATGTAGCTTTTTCCACATTGGCATTTTAGTTTCGTATATGCCTTTTGCTCATAGTTTGGGTAACACGTCCTTGTTGGGAGGGAGTAGCTGGTCGATTTTGGTCACCGTGTTGTATCGTGTGGTAATGTTCTTTTCTCCTAGGTTCTTTTTTAGCTTATCGGTGACTCCGGGTATGTATGGAAGATATGCGTAACCTGCTGGTTGTTGTTGGTCTTCGTCCTTTTTCTGTTTCCGTGGTTTCCTTATATCTTTTGTGCTGTAGCCGTTCTTCCGTTGACGTGATGTATTTCACTATTCCCGTGATGTTCGTCACTGATTTTCTCAGCTCTTCTTAACAATGTGTTGATGAGGGATCTCTTCCGTTGAGGATGGCGGTGGAATGTTGCATCCAGGTATCGGTCTGTGTGAATCTTCTTCCGGTACATACTGTGGCCCAGTTTGTTGCTGTCGGTGCCCTCCACTAGGACATCTAGGAATGATGAGTTGCTGTTTTCTTCGATCTCAATGGTGAAGTTAATATTAGCATGTTGTCTATTGATGTTTTGCAGTAATTCCTCTAGAGTTCTTGATCCGTGCGGCCATATGATAAAAGTGCCATCTACATATCTGTACCTGCATTTACGTTTCATCCTGCTAGATTCGATGGCTTCATGTTCGAATGCTTCCATAAAGATGTTGGCGATGACAGGTGATAGAGGAGATCGCATTGCAGCACCGCTCGCTTGTTCGTAGAATTCTCCGTTCCATAGGAAGTAGGTCCAAGTAAGGCAATGTCTCGCCAAATTATTCAGATCTGGCTGCAGTCCTCTTGATATTAGTTGTTGCTTGATGATCTCAAGTGTTTCTTCCACTGGTACATTGGTGAACAGCGATTCGACGTCGAAAGATACTAATAAATCTTCCTTTGTTATTTCGTGTTGTTGAATAATATTAGAATAATTTAGAAGTTTTATTCTAAGAAAATTAATGCGCAACACTTTCAATTCTTGTAGATGGATAATTACTGCAATGCATGAATTGTGATGCATAACATTTGAAACATTGCAAAAGCCTGTTTAAAGAAACTAAATCGATATTTTTTTCATTTTCCCAATACTTTCTTCCCACTTCTACTACATGATCACAACACCTTTTCCACCTAGCTGCCGTTGTTAAATGCAATTCTTCTTTTACCAGTTCTAAGGTAATGTTGATAAGATGCTAACTGGACATTGACGAAACGATAATCGAACAAGTGAATCGGTTAAAATACTTGGTAGCTGATATAGCAAGCTTTGGAAATCTACATGAAGTCCGGGAACAAACAATGAAACCATCTCAAATCTCAGGCTACTTGAGAGATATCGTATGGAGGAACGAATACCTTAAAATGGGAAACAAAGTGAGAGTTTACGAATCAACAGTAAGGCCCTGAAACTAGACCAGACACCTCCAAGACAGAGCGAAAGATACGAATGGTCAGAATGAAAATAATAAGAAGCATTCATGGAAAAACACTACTTGATGGAGTCAGACAACCTAAAGCAGAATACAAGACGTAGGAAAATGCATAAGGAAACGAAGAACATGCTGGAACAAGCACGTAAGCAGAATGAGCCATGATAGACTGATAAGAAGTGCCAAAATAAATAACCCTGTCGGAAAAAGAAATCAAGGCAGACCATCAAAACGCTGGAAAGAATGTTGAACATTTACATCCGAAAAGGTATAGGATGAAACTAGGTAGTAGCCTACCTACCACGTGCAGGATGAAGAAGAAAGTAATGTTTTCAATTTTAAATTTGGTATTTTTCTTTCACCACCTTTCAGAGACTCAAATCAACTCTATAGAATTAAGATCCGGATGTTAAGGAGGTAATCTCAAAATCACGTGTCCTTTCTCTTGTAGGAAACAATTTTTTATCGAATGTAATCTTTTTTGTAATACTTTATCAGAGAATGCAATTTTCCGTTTTAAGATCTCTACTGAATAATTTATATTTTTATCGTACCTTTTCTACCAGGACGCGATTACTTTGGACGTTGTGGTAATCTGTATTATCGACAACTATCACAGAATTTTGTAGTATATTAGAAAGTAATTTACAGCATTCATTTCTGGATGATAATTACCATTAACGGTACCACATTTAAATATCTGCAAACGGCTTGGAACAAGTTTGTGGTTCCACCAGCATGTATTGCAAAAGGACAGTCACCTTTGGAAATGTTTGAGAATAATCCATTGTTTGTTCCATCACTCCAGTTTGCCCAGAATGTATATATGTATGTTTCATCCAGATAAATGATAGGCCTACTTGTAGATTTTGATAATAGGACGTCTAATAATTATTATACAGGATTACTATATTGTTATATAGGATTTAGCAATAGTCATGGCACTTTTCAGATGTTTTCAAATCTTTAGAAACGAAAATGTGATAATTTTTTTTAAATGTTATTCCAATTTTAACCTTTGGAAATGTTTGAGAATAATCCATTGTTTGTTCCATCACTCCAGTTTGCCCAGAATGTATATATGTATGTTTCATCCAGATAAATGATAGGCCTACTTGTAGATTTTGATAATAGGACGTCTAATAATTATTATACAGGATTACTATATTGTTATATAGGATTTAGCAATAGTCATGGCACTTTTCAGATGTTTTCAAATCTTTAGAAACGAAAATGTGATAATTTTCTTTAAATGTTATTCCAATTTTAACTTTGATGCATGACTTACCAACGATATTAAGGAAAAAAAAACACTCTGCTCATAAGTTTATTTGGAAATACAGCAGTTTCGCTTACCAAAGTCTTTGACGAGGGAAATATCGTCCTACTTTATCCTTCTTATTTTATTTATCCTTGCCGTACAGGCTGCACCATACTCAAGTGAGGAAACACATCAGAAATAATGTGATAATTAGGGCATTCATTTAAAAGATACGGACAAGAAGGATATAATATCTAGCAAATTATTTAAATAATTAATGAAAAGATGTGTTTCGATAAAAACTAATTTTGAAAATCCGTTTAGCTCTTTATGTTTATGAAAATAACTTAAACGTATTACATATAAATATATGCAGTTGTAAATAAATCGAGAAAGATTTTTTTGAAATTAAAATAGATAAGAGCAATAAACAGATAAGAAATAATATTCGTGATCAAGTAAACAATGAAAGAATTATTAATCAATTCTCTGTATAATCCCAAAGCACGAGGAGTAACATTCTAATGTTTATTTTTATTTTTATTTCATTTATTGAACTGTTCTAGTAATGCCACAACATTATCATTTTAGTCACACTGTCGCTTGTAAGAAGATGGAGGCGCTGTGCTAGATATTCGCACAGAGGCACCGCCGTTGAAGGCAACTGTTCCAGATGTTCGCAAAATTATTAAAACGACCATACAAAATCGTACATATTGATCGCGACTTATGAATTCAAATATTCATTATTAAATAATAGTATAGCACACAGACAAATATGAATTTAAATTCCATCGAATCTCCCTTAATAAAGCTTCTGTAATCGATACGGTGAACACGAGGAAGATATCCCAAAATTACGACATGCAAACGAGCTTGAATATTTGAATTGCTGATCAGCTGGTTATTAATCGGAATCATAGTTGTAAGCCAGATATGTCCGGGTTAGCACTATACGAAGGTATTGAATATATTTGCTGAATATTATACACGATAATATTCGATATATTAGAAGGTGTAGGGTTTATCTTGGATTATAGACTGTGGGCGAAAGATATTTATATTCACCTTAATAAGAGTTACGAATTTCTCTCGTTTAAGATCGAGTATCTATTCCATGGACAAGATTCGGAAAGCCAATTGTTTGTTTTTATAGTAATTGTGGTGCAATCACCACACAAATGAATTGTTACTTGATTTGCAGTAATCATAGAAACATTTTTCTGTAAGTTTAAGAGTTTTGGTTAGTAATTATAGATTTGAGACAACAGGATTTGGTAGCTTACTAAAAACGTGTCAGGGATCCGTACTTATTACATATTATCATTGGTATTAGATTCCCAGTAGTGTCTTGGAAAAAAGAGTAGAAGAAACTAGACTAAGTCTTAGGAAAAGGGAAAGAAGAGGATAAGAAAGTTTATAAGTATACCGACGACGCGCAGCTCCATTGATATTGCGCAAATAACACATGGGCTGAAAAGCCCCGGGCCTAACAAAGAAAACACGTTTTTTTTGGTTCAAAATTAGCTTTATTCATCAACGTAATCTCCATCAAGAGCAACGCAATCATTCCAGCGCCGCTCTAACATTTCAATACCACTTTTGTAGAACGATTTATCTCTTGCCTCAAAATAGGACTCAGTTTCAGCGATAACCTCTTCATTCGTGCGAAATTTCTTACCGGCGAGCAGCAGTAGTCCCTGAGAGCCAACTCTGGCGAATACGGAGGATGTGGGAGCAATTCATGTAGTTTTGCCATTATTTTGATTGACTTGTGACACGGTGCGTTGTCTTTATGAAACAAAATTTTTTCTTTGCCATATGCGGTCGTTTCTTTGCAATTTCGACCTTCAAACGCTCCAATAACGCTATATAATATTCACTGTCGATGGTATTTCCTTTCTCAAGATAGATGAATATTACCCCACGCACATATAAAATACCGAGGCCATAACTTTCCAGCCGATTGTTGTGCTTTCGGGCGCTTTGGACGAGGTTAACCAGTTGCTGTCCACTCAGATGACGATCGTTTTGATTCCGGAGTGAAGTGCTGGATCCATGTTTCATCCATTGTCACATATCGACGCAAAAATTCCGGTTTGTTACGTTTAAACATGGCCAAACAATGCTCAGAATCATCAACACGTTCTTGTGTTTGGTCAACAGTGAGCAAACGCGGCACCCACTTTGAACAGAGCTTTCTCATAGTCAAATGCTCAATATAAAGCCAATACGTTCTTTTGATGTCTTTACGATGTCAGCTAACTCACGCAACTTCACTTTTCGATCATTCAAAACGATTTTGTGGATTTTTTTGATGTTTTCTGGTGTTACCGTCTCATTTGGACGTCCACTGCGTTCTGCATCATCGGTGTCTCTACGACCAAGTTTGAAGTCAGCAAACCAACATTTTATTGTTGTTTCTGATGGAGCGGAGTCCCCATAACACTTTTCAAGCCATTGCTTCGCTTGAACGGTATTTTTTCCCATCAAGAAACAGTGTAAAAGTAAAACACGAAATTGTTTTTGATCCATTGTTTTGAAAATAACAAAAGTAACGTGACTCTTAGCAGAATAGCTCACAAACTAATGAATAGAATATCATGAAATTTTAACAGCTGTCTTTTGAAGGTTAGTACTAACTGAGAGAAATGTGACTGCAATAAAACTAGCGTCATCTATGTGTTAGGCTCGGGACTTTTCAGCCCATGTGGTAAATGAGGATTTTCGAAGACTTTTTGACACTTCTCGGGCACATCGGCTTACCATTGACGCAGATAAAACGGCAGTCATAATGTTTGGTCGACCTAAAGCACGCGAAAAAATATTCAACAAAACTAATCTATCTTGGCATGGAAATAATTTAGATGCCAAAGTTGATAAGAATTTTGATCTTACAATTGGCTGCGGTTTATGAATTAGGTAGGATATAGCGGAGGTGGTTGGGTCCTTCTTTGGTAAACTTAGAGCGTTATACGGTAATAAAGATTCCTTGGCTGCGAAGCCAGGCAGAACCTTTTATTAGTCTCTTATCTTACCTAGGTTTTGTTATTGCGGTGTTATTTATGGAAAACATTTAAAAATTCTATTTGAATACGTTATTTTAAGAACTTTTGAAGCAAGTAAATATTCTGATTTTCATTGCAAATAATCCATTTACATAATGTTGCATTAAAACCATATTACTGAAGCAAACCGCGAGTTTCAAGTGGATATTAAAAATGACCACTTATCGGGTGTATTTTTTGCTAAAAAGAAACTCCTAATTTTCAAGGGAAATTAACTTCTTTTTATTCAAAATATCGGCCATCGGCTTCTACACATTTCACCCAACTTTCAGGTAATTTATGGATATGCCAGAAAAGCCTTTTAGGACATAGAGAAACTGCACATGTGAATGATTTCTCAGCACTACCCCTTGGTGCGAAACGCCCTCTCGGACTAGCAATCTTAAGTGTTGCACGAGAGAAGAGTGGGAAACTGTACCAGTTTCTTTTTGCTGTCTGACTTTGCGGACAAGTGTTTTTTTCTTTTAGCACTAGTTAGCGCCAGGAATATTCACTTGTATCGTAGGGTTAAGTATGGCGATAGAAGCAGCGAAAGAATTACATGTGTTTAACATAAAATTGCTCGAAACCACCCTGATGACACCGGGTAGGCAGAAAAATGTCCATGCATATGTCTCTTCACATGTCTTTCTCGTGAATTGATTTCACTAATACCATGAGAAAGCTGTATTTGCAGCGTTTTCTTATTTTGGTGTTATTTTCTAGGCGCATTGTTTTAAATTCCTCTTAGTTAAACAGGAAAAAAACTTATCGTATATAAAATTAAAAAGCACTGAACCAAAGCAATTGGAAGGTGTTCACAATATGGGAAACGGGTTGTTGCTTATTAATAAATAAAATTCTCAACCAATTAAACATTTAAACTGAATTTAACGCAATCATATTTTATTTTATATATGCCACATTTCAATAATTCAGGTTAAATATAACCCGCACGTAAAAAATATGTTGTAGAATTAAATATATTATAAATCCGACAAAGTCAAATGATCTAAGCTTCTAAAAATAAAACAAAATAAAACCATAAAACAAACGCTCAGATATACGTAAATATATCGGCCGTAGGACGTAGTGCAAACTTCATCCGCGTAAATATCGGTATTTATATGCATCATATACAACGTTATCATTCGTTTGCCGTGACACCTGTAGGTTCCGATGAAATGAAACGGCTTATTGATAGAAGCGATGTACGCGTCCATCATTTCGGTACGAGATTACTGTGGACGCGTGCACGTGTGTGGGTTAACTTATATTTACGGCTTCGTAGCGACTACTATATTTAGAATATAAATGTTTAATATGTATCTGAAGCGAAATGAAGCCATGTCAATGCAGATTCTGCATTCTTAACGGCATGAATAATAATTCGGTAGAAATTGTATATCGGACGATGAATATACGATAGTTTTTTTTTGCGTAATTTATCGAATGCTTGTAAAATTAATCGCAAATTTTAGATCTGATACTTATCGCTAACTCATCAAACTCCGGCATGTGATATATCAGTATCCTTTTCTATAGTAACGGTATTGATTTACCAAATAATTATTTACTCTATGTATAAGTCATTTTTTACTTAAAAACGCAGATTACCTGGGCCACTTTGGTAAGAGATGGAGAACAAGATATGATTTAGATGTTATCTTTTTTCATTTTTGAGGAACAATGCTTAAAAATCGTAAGATTTTGGAAGTAGGTTGACAAAGACATACACGATTTCTTTTTGTCGATTAAGTTCTTTGCCTTCATGTTTCATGCTGTCCGGAATCCTGGAAGAAGCCTTCTAGCTGTCTATGTAGTGCCAGAATAACTTAGAATGGATCTCTCTTGATATGCCAACACCTGCCAAATAAGCATTGTATGTATTTCTAAATTCATGCTTTGCGAGAGATCTGATTAGTTTGTATTTCTTAAGATAATGTTCTTTTCCGTTTTCTGATATAAAATTCTTTTAATTCAATATGTTGCTTTACTTCAGTACTAACTAGATGTAGCTCCTTTAATTTTGACTACAGAGTGGTATATAACGAAATATACGTAGGTTGTGTTATTTATGTACAGGGTTTACACACTGACACCAGAATTATGATAGATATTGGAGGAAGATTAATTAGGAAAATACCAATAAACAAAAGAGTTAGATAAGGTTGCTGTGTATCGGCAACATTATTTAACATATATACTAATCCGATTATAAAGGAATAGAAAAAGGAATACCATAAAGGAATACGTTTAGACCAGAACACCTCCTAAACTCTATCTTATATGCTGAGAACTTAGTACTAGAGGTGATACTCTCCCTATGAATCTTGAACTCACCTTCCAAACCATTTATTGTGGATGCTAACGCATCTAGTTTGGTAAACTGCAGGTTTAGATCAGAATAGATGGCAAAGTGAAACGATAGTTTATGAGTTCTGTTTTTCAAATATTGAAATATTAACCACTAAATGAATTATATGTCGTGCATTTCTGCCTGGAGTGAATTAGGGACTTCCCCAAGTCGGTCGGGGATTTACCGTTCTTATTCTTTGGGAGTACGCTTTCGATTGAATCTGCTTTCAATATTAGTCTGATGTCTATGCGGAGAAGCACAGTGGGCGACACATTCATTGTAGAAATTGCTCCAAATAGAAAAATTCTCACGCTTGAACAAACAATTGAGATTGTTGAAGTTTACAATAAAGAGAAATTAAGTGTAATGAAGTCATCCAAGCATTTTAATATTGGAAAAACACAAGCTGCAGATATAATTAAACATAAAGAAATCCTTCTAAACAAATGGATGTCGAACAGCAATTTGAATAAAAAAGGAAGCTTTTTGGACGGGTGAGTATTAAAATTGACAAATTGTGTTATGACTGGTTTACAGCAGCTCGGCATAAGGGGATTCTTTTAACAGGTATGCATATGATTTTTTTAGATAAGGTTTTCTTGTATTCATGCGTTGATTTTCTTTTCATATTAAATTCTAAAATAGATAAAAAATGTGAGATTACCAATAGGTTTGTCGTGACAAAAACGCAAAAACTTATTTTTTTTTAGGTCCGCTAATACGATGTAAAGCAAGAGAAGTAGCCACTTCTTTGGGACATTCTACATTCAGTGCCTCTACTGGTTGGCTCAATAAATTTAGAATCCGCCACAATATAAGTTTTAAAGCTATTTCGGGAGACGGAGCTTCGGCTAATGCCGAAGATGTTCATCGTTTTTAAAAAAATGTCCTTCTTTGATTAAGGGATATTCACCGAGAGACATCTATAATGCCGATGAGACAGGCCTGTATTTTAGGGCTCTATCCGACAAAACGCTCACATTAAAGAAGGAAAAATGTGTTGGGGGTAAGTATCCCAAAGAGAGGTTTACAATTTTTGCATTGTGCAAATATGGCGGGTGAAAAAGAAAAACTTCTAGTCATTGCAGCTAAACCCAGAGCTTTTAAAAACATTAATATAAATAACCTGCCTGTAACTTGGAAATACAATAAGAAAGCTTGGCTGACAGGACAAATTATGACAGAGTGGTTGCAAAACCTAGACTGGAAAATGAATAAAGAAAAAAGAAACATTTTGTTATTTTTAGACAATGCGGGATCTCATCCGAAAGACGTTCGCTTAAATAATATAAAAATATAATTTTTATCCCCTAATTGTACATCAGCTTGTGAACCACTTGACCAGGAGATTATAAGGAATTTTAAAACTTGTTACCGAAGTCTAATACTCAAACATCTGCTAGTAAATATTGAAAGTGCTGGTACAGCTTTCGAGTTAATATAGAAAATTACACCACTGGATGCAGTTTATTTGGCAAAGATCGCTTAGGACCAAGTAATCAAAGAGACAGTTCAAAATTGCTTTCGCAAACCAGGATTTAATCTTGTAAATATGCAAAGTGAAGACCAGTTAGCTGAGGCTGATGCATCTGACCTAGATGATTTGCCTCTTAGAGTACTTTCAGATATTGTGAAAAAAAAGAATTTATTGAAATTGAAGAGATAATGAAAACCTTTATGATTTTTTGAACGTAGATTTGTATGTTGAAGATTCAGAACAAGAAATTGCAAATCCAGTTGAAATACAAGAACTTTCGGAAGATTCTGATGTCGATGAGGTTCCAGTGTCAACAGAAGCTATCCCAAATTATGGTAAAGCTATTACCCTGATCAAGCAGCTCAAAAGTTTTGTCGGAAATCACGGAGATACAAAGTCTTTGGAGCTCCTTTCTAAATTACAAATACGATTTCAAGACGCCATTTTAAAGAAAAAGAGAAAACAAACAACAATATATGAATTTTTGCGTCCTGAAAGTGACTATTCATTTCACTGTTTTGTATTATATACTACATCTATGTATCTATGTACATATATTATACTTTGTATGTATATATAAAGGAAATAAACATTTTTCTTAAATTTAAAGTTTCTTATTTATTTTAAAAACATTTATATACATATACGATTTAAATGTCCCAGTTTCTTTAATATATTCATTTTTCGTTAAAACACGTTTTTTGTTGTATCTACTACATATTTCTTTTATGCGGACACCCCTCCTGAACGGACATCTTCAGTTGGTGTTCGTTCACTGTATATATTTTTGATTTGTTAGTATATTTATTTTTACAACCTTATATTCGGTTATTTTAATCATGAAATACTATTTTTGAATTTAAAAAAGAACAAAATTTGAATTAAAGAAACCATTTATAAAATAAAGAGCCTTAGATTTTCCACCACACTATACATATACAACCCCCAATCTAACAATAGTAATTCCAAGCAAAAATTTCTGTTGGAACTGGCATCATAAGGTAAAGCTACAAGAGGTGGCAAAAACTATATTTTTATAGCATACGAGAAAAGCTTAAAATAATCATTAAGATCAAGAGGTGTTTAATTAGGAAACTTCTTAAGTAATTTCGAGTTTGAAACATGAACAGAAATAAAAACGATGCAATTTTCATCAGCGCCAGCTAGAAGTAAATTTATACGACCCAAAGCAAACAATACCTATGACTATGAGTCAGCTAACGCCTTCAGAATCCAACTAATCGATTGTAATTAATTTTCAACATTGTACATCCTTTCTAAAATTAATATATTACGTCCCACGACCTTAACACGCTGCACAATACCGAAATTTTCCGATTCTCTTGATGGAATTAAATCATAAATTTATAGCAGCACCTTTATCCGTACTTACATACACGTATATACACGTATAGAAGATAGTTTATAGCCCAGCCGGCTGCCACATTCGGGCTATTATTTACCGGGTTTTATTCACCTGCCTTCCGACTTAAAAATAGCCTGAAAAAAAAAACACAGGTACCTACACGTTGCCCGTCGCGTCTGCGAAATTTCTTTGCCAGCCGCATTTAATTTTCGTCAAGATTCCGGTCAGCTTTTCGATTTGTTTACGTAAGTTAATCTAGCGCGCGTTGTGTTTGAGAAAATCTACGACCATTGCCTACCAGAGGTCTTGTTCAAGTCGGGCGTATATTGAATATAAAAAAAAACATACTGCTAATAGTTGAAACACCTCCTTAAAATTCGTTTTATATCTTAAAACTAGAAGTCTTTTCTAGTTCTTCTTCCAATTTCCGTACGTCGATGGTAATTACAACAAATTTAGTTTCTAAGTTGTAGTTAAAGTTGTAAGTAGAGATTATAAAACTGTAGGAACATGTAGACTAAATACAGGCACTACACATATGAGATCTACATGTTCCTAAGGTTTCATAATTTTGTGAATTGTCAGATTGAGGATCTGAAAGTAATCTAGATAAATCTAGATTAAGTCTTTCTGCTTTTCCAACGGATATTTCTGCATCTCTAAGGCTAACAGCTTTTTCCAATTTGAATTTCATCAATTGGTGAAAAGTTCCCATATTCGACTTGGTATTTTAACACCACACTCATTGCACAGCAATAAAAGTAACACTAAAAATGTTCCTCTGTGTTGTAAGACGATGGTGGAAAAAGGTCATACAGCTAGTGGGCAGGAGTGTTATTTATAGACACTAGTATTATACAGTATTATTTCAGTGGTACGGAGACATGAACTGTGGGGTGAGTGCATGTTTTAATGATCATCAGAAGGCATTTGATAGAATAAAAAATAGTAGCAATTCTGAAAAGTGTGTTCCTAGATGGTAAAGATATCAGGATAATAAGTTGAGGCATATTGAAATCAATCTGCTTTCGTTAAAGTCTGGAATGATACAACAGAATAGACAAATATACAACAAGGTATAAGGCAAGCTTGCGTTCTCTCTCCATTACTGTTTATATACTACTAATATATACTCGGGGTTCATATTCAGGGAAGCTTTAAAGCACACAGAATCTGGAATTCTTCAGAATGGAGACAACTTAAATAAGGACTGGTTATTTTTGCTGACAGCCTGAAAGGATTACAACAACTTATGGATAGAATAACATATCACAGTCAATTGTATGGTCTAGACATAAACACCAAAAAGACAAAATTTATGATCATTAGCAAAAACAAAATTGACAATTGTCATCTCACAATAAATCAAAAACGGCTAGAGCGAGCGAGCAGTTTTACCTATCTCTGAACTATTATAAATGAAGAATGGAACCACTCACAAGAAATACGTAGCAGAATCGAAAAGGCCAGATCTACTTAAAATAAAATAAAAAATCTGTTCATAAACCATTACATGTTTATAAATACCAAGATAAGACTCCTGCGCTGTTATGTATTCTCCTTTTCATTCTACGAGGTAGAAGCATGTGCTCTTACTGAAGCCGTTACAAGGAAATTGGAAGCATTTGGGATGAGGTTATACCGCAGGATACTAAAAATACCGTGGACGGAGCACATATAAACATCGAAGCTACAAGAAGGATTGGAAAAGAAAAGGATGTTAATACCGTCAAAATGAGAGAGAAATGACGGCAGATCTCATCTATTGGAGAATATTCTAATCTGAAAGGTGGGTATTGGTACAAGATGAATTTCTTAGTTGAAAAAAATTCAGAACCTGGTTCGGTATGAATACGACTCAATGTTTCCGAGAAGCAGCAAACAAGGTTAAAGTACCATGCATGGTAGCCAACATCCGAAATGGATAGGACCTATTAGAAGAAGAAGTATTATACGATACAATCACCACAGAACATGGAGGAAGGCACTCGAGAAACTTCTCGAGAATGAAGTCCTATCATTTTTCCTAACAGGAACATCTGGGGTAATTAATAGGATTCCTTAATCAGGGTTGACACAAGTCTCAACACTGATGGTTCCAAAATGTACACCGGAATTGAAGCAGGAATCTAGTGTCCTAAACCTTTAATTGAAGAGACTAGTATTAGTAGATTTGCTACAGCTTTTCATGCAGATACTTGTATCATTGATATGGGCGTTCTAATAGTCCTTTATAGCGGAGTAAAATACAGGTTAATTAACATTCTCTCTGAGAACTACAGACTTTTGGGGTGGTTAGAACCTCCTCCAGATTTGTAGTGGACTACAGGGAACGGCAAAGTTAGTTTCACCAAATATCCTTGCTTGGTTCAGATCTGGGTAAGCATTACGGGGACCAGAGCCAGTAGTAGGTCTAACAGGAATTTCTGCGGACTTGGAGTGACGCCGTAGACCTGCCCCCTTGCTTTGGTATTTATGTCAAGATAGAGAAAAGATCAATAGGGCTCAATAAGAAGTCTGTCATCAAATCTTTACAGGCCATAACAAAGTAAGGAAATACCTATGTATATAAAATGGATCTCACTTGAGAGAATGAGAGGTATCTATGCTTGGAAGAATTAGATTCCCTCTGTTTGGCAGTGTCTCTCTGATATCTGACAAACAGAGCAAAATTCCTTAGAGTAAATACTTCTGGAGTTTGTCATAAGGACATGCACTATCAACCATAATTGGAGATTATTCAAAGAATAATTACACAAAGCAAAGAAAGCTAAACGGCTAGCACGGGGGAAAAAACACAAAGACTGGACGTTGGAAGTTTGGAAGAAAGTATTCTGGACCTGCGAATTCAAATATCGCACCTTTGGTTCAAATACAGCACACATCTTTTGGCGGTGTCTCTATGGGCGATTTGGTCAAAATAGATGGTATCCGTAGAATAGGAGGTTAGAGGGAGATTTTGTAGGGTAATCCCATCTCATCTAAATATTTGAAGCAACTGAAGTACAGAGAAAGAGAGGAAATTTCCATTATGAAGCGCCTTCCCTCCAAAGTTCAGATCTCATTCCGATCGAATTTAGAAGAATAATTTAAACCAACCATTACCAGCTTACTATCAATTTAGTTTAATCCGAGACAACGCGGTACAAAAATGTTTGGTTGAAATATGTTCAGCGTTACAAAGTAAAGCATTTCTTGAAATAATATACATTATATAAACTCTATTGTTTAATTCTTATCATTTAAGCTACAAGCTTGATTATATTAATCAATTAATAGTCCTTTTCCAGCATGAATTGAATTGGTAATCGTAAAAGAGAAACAAAATCGTACATACACATTTTCACTATAACAGTGTGCGGCTGGCTTCACTTTTGTTAGAAGGATTATCTGTTCTTTTTCTTTAAATACAGCGATTTTAAACTTAAAACTTTACAGCGTACTTCTATCTATACACGCATAATATTATTAGAACGAGACAAAATATCATAAATACGTTGATAGTTTAAATTTCATCTTACCTTGAGATATTTTTGTAAAGTGCAGTTTCCTAACACGCGAATTTGGCTATGATTCACTTTCTTCTTTATCTTTTCGAATCTGTAGACAGCGAATACGCTCTCTATAACTTATTGTAGCCAGATGATATCGTGAGGAGGCAAACGCGAAACTAACTTATGTACTTACACACATCATGATGTTCTACGAGATGTGTCAATTTATATCTAATCTATTTGTCTCAGTCAATTACCTTGTACCGGACTTAAGTTAATCTAATCACTTTTCACGGAGTTCAAACCCTTCGTAGTAAATAATCCCTCATTCTCTTCACTGTATTTTATCGTAGTATGACATTATACAGTGTAAACACAGGTATTGTGGTCTGGGGTAAATATACGAATTATGTTGGTGAAATGAGGAGTACAAAGGGAGATCACTGTATATAATGAAAATTATATACAATTTATAAAAACATTTCTTATACATTATTTAGGATGGGTGTGTTAAATTTAAAAAAACGAAATTAAGGAAACCAATTTGGACTTTAAACTCAAAATAAGGCAATTTCTAAAAGGATTACTTATCTGGAGTAAATATACTATCGCTCATGACACCATACACAGCGTGTTACAAGATGTAGAAGTGATTCCAAATAAGTCTCTTACTTTTTCATTTATGATCAAATTTCTTTAACATCCTTAAACTAATTTTTTAAGACCCTTTTATCGTAATTTAGTATTCTTTATGGAGAATCTATTTATTTTATTGGATTTTCGTAATAGGTGATCTCTAATTAATTTAATATACCACCTGTTGTCGTTGAATCGTACAAAGAAGGCATGAAAAATGGAATACGAGGGCGACCTGAGATGCTTCCGGAATCGACAAGAAAAACACGGTATTGGCGTGGCTTTTTACCTTTATCTTTCGATGTAGTCTATTCGAAGATCAATACATTTTCTCAAACGGTGCTGCAATCTCTTCAAGCCGTCGGAAAAGTAGGATATTTCGAGGTGTGCAAAACAGCTATCTGCAGCGGCAATGACTTCCTCATTTGAGGCAAATCTCTTTCCTCCCAGTGATTTTTTCAGGTTTGGGAATAGGAAGAGGTCGCTGGGGGTTAGGTCCGGTGAATATGCAGAGTGAGAGACTAATTCGTAATGCAACTCATTCAATTTGGACACGACGATGCAGGATGAATGAGCCGGTGCATTGTCGTTTTTTCCGCTGCCGTCTCTTTCAATACTGCATCGAATCAGGTCAATAAATCGCTGTAGTATTGTCCCATGATCGTCTTTCCCCTCTGCAGATAATCGATGAGGATCACACCTTGGGAATCCTACAAAATGGTCGCTATAACCGTTCCGGCCGATGGAACAGTCTTTGCTTTCTTCGGAGACGATTGGCCCGGAAAAGTCCACTGCTTTGACTGGTCCTTGGTCTCCGGTAAGTAGTGGTGGATCCAAGTCTCATCTACGGTTACGAAAGGCGTGAAGAAATCATTTGAATTGAGTTGGATCTTGGCCAGACACTCCTCCGAAACGGTCGCACGATTTCGTTTTTGTTCATGTGGAAGCAAACGCGGTACCCATTGCGCTGAAACCTTTTTTATACACAAAATTTCGTGTAGGATATGGCCGACGCATTCTTCTCAGATGTCCTGTTGTCTCTACTCGCTCTTTCAGCATCATGAATCTTGCCGACCATTTCATCGTTGGTAGCGATTTCTGGGAGTCCACTGCGTGATTCGTCACTTGTGCCATATTCGAACTCGCTTACCCAGAAGATGATGGTCGTAAATGATGGAGTATATCCACCATGAACCTCTACCAAAATATTTCGAATTTCCGTGGTTGTTTTCCCAGCCGTCCAGAAGTGTTTTATCACTGCACGAAATCCAATTTCCAAGTTCAATTTAAAACACACTCTTAAACAAGAACTCTTGACAGTTACCATAAAAAAGTTTACCCTCGCCGACCAATGAATCCACTTCAACCTTCATGCGCCATCTCTTGCAAATTCCTGAAACATTTCAGGTCGCCCTTGTAAATATGAACTATGAAAGAAGTAAACAAATTCATAAACCAACAAATCCTTGATCACTAGCTGGGGAACATAGTTAGAAGCAGCATCTAAATCCTCAAGTTGAGGCAAATTTAGAAATTGGGTTGTTGTAGATTTTTAGAATCTGAATGATAACACTTTTATATACATATGTACATATATGCCTTTAATGCCTTCGAACTATCTAAAAACATGTCTGCGACACCTCTTCTTTCAAATCACTCATCGTCATACGTGCACGTATACGTTTTGTAACTGAGTTATTTTATCACAGGATTCTGCAAATTTTACAAATACTAGAAGTGATTCTTCTACAACTTTTGCAATAATTGAAATCAAGGCGATCGATCTATAGCTTGCAATAGACTTCCTCACCAATTTTATAAGCATGTTTTACCGTTGCTATAGCAAAATTTGATGGAGTCTTAAAAAAGATTCAAATTTCACAAGATTAAACTAAATGTATGTATAAGGTTTCTGCATCGACAGATTCGTTACATAATTACAACATCGCTGAATCAACTAGAGAAACATACGCTGCAACTGTTTTAGAGCAAGTTTCTAATAGCATTAGAAGTTGATATATAAAACAGATCGATCTATTCTTCCTAACAATACCCGCTTCTACCGTTTAAATGTTATTAAAGGGAGGGCAGACACTTCACTAGCGATTGTATATAGGAGTAAACCATTCAGAAAAGCTCATTCCCCAGTTCCTCCCGACTAGCACTCTAAAGGTATATTCGTAGAGGAGTACTGCGAAGTTTTAAACTCCCTCAACGGTTCCCGGGAGTGAACCAGTCTAACATGCCGTTCGTTTGTGAAATACCTTTCAACGCCCCGAAGGTAGGTTACATAAAACGGCCTATTGAGCCCGAAGTATCCATTTTGAACGATATTTCATGTACCGCGTACGGAAATGGATATGACAGGTTTAAAAAATTATGGAACGAGTTGCTCCGTGGACTAGGTGAATATATAACAGCGGAATATATTATTCGACCTGTGATAATGACTGGTATGGTTCGTGCAAAGGGTATGCGTGATGTATCTTATTGCTTACTATCCTTTGTTTAATCTATCCGTACATGTAAATCTTTTTTTAGACTGGGTGCGGTGAAATTGTGGAAATTACGTGTTAAATCCGACGAAATGCTTTCAATTGACATAAAAGGAACGGGTGAATGGTTTTGACGACTTTCCTTGTTGCTAATAATTTTGTTAAATTCCATTATAATAACTTCAGCTTAATGTCAAATAAAAATAAAGGGTTAAGTATCTGTTATAGATATAAATAAGTACAGCTTTAACGTATGTTATAACTAGTATAATCGAGTACCCGTATTAAAGCACGTTTGTTCAGTATTATTCGACTGGTCGTTGTGAGTTCTTGTCAGTACACACGTACTTAGAAAATCTGGCGCGAAACGGCGTATTTCGAATAACCAAGCATTTGTCTCCTTCTGGAACACGTATTCGGATTATAGATTACTAAGTCGGGCATCGTTAAGAAACTTTATGCCATCTATTCATGACTATGTTGAAAGAAGAATTAAAGCAGAATTGAAAATAAATAGGTTTTAACAGCCATATTAAACCTTTTCAAATCAGTAATTTCTTTGTATGAATTAGGCAATGAGTTGTAAGTTATAGCAGCATTGTAACTAAAGGTTCTTTTAAACTGAGATGTAGAATGCTGAGGTATGGTCACCATGCCTAGTATTCAAAACATGAATGAAGTGACGTGGGATTAGAAAACCTTTAATAGGCACAGGCAAGGAGGGTCGCAGGATCAAACCCTGATGCTTTTCGACACATAATGAAATTTACGAAGGTTACTAACCAACCTGCAACAAGCTTTTGATTTTGAAGCTTTTGGATTCTGCGCATATCACGAGACAGCAAACATGGCCCATAAATAAAATCGCAATAGTTAAATATTGATAAAACTAATGACACACAAAGTCGAAACTTTAGGCTAGAATTCAAATTTTTTTCTGTTGGCGCACAGCAGCTTCAAAGAAGTGCAAAACTTTTTAAGAAGGCATGTAACATGTTCGATAAATCGGCCCCTCCACGTTGTCCTCCACACTGCACTGTAGCCTGCCCCACTTTGCCGAGTCTAATCATGATTGTCGGCCCCGTATTTTTCATTATCAGGAGAAGAACGAGAATGTTATACGAAATGTAGGAAAACTCGAACACATTAAAAGTTGTTTATGTCTCGGACGTAGTATTGCTACTGAACATTGTAATTAGAGAAAGTTTGTATCTGTAAAACTACACATTTTCCTCGGTAACAGGCAATTAGACATCTGCAAAGTTACAAAACATGTTTAACAATTTAAAATTTGAAAGAGAGAACATGTTTAGAAAAACGTTATTATTTTATTTGTAACAATACTATAGGGACTATTTTATTATCGAATTAAAAATGAATATATTTCGATATATTGTAAGCAAAATGTCGAATAAAGAGTCCAACCAGCTAATGACTAATATATCATCCACATAACGTGAATAGTTTTATCCCACGTATCATTAATTTTTCAACTTGGTTTCCATTCGGTACGACACAGCTTTTACCGCTCGATCGATGAGGAACACCGCTGCCCCGGCAATATTTTTTCGTGTACTGCTTTTTCCATTTATTTCCTATTTTATTTCGGTATATTGCGATCGATAGCAGCTATAATTTATTGGCTAGCGGTTATATTTACACAATATGGATCCGAGTTATTGTATGGCGGATTTTTCTTTATTTTGTTTCTCTTTGCTACTAGTATATCTGTGATATAACATAAACACATATGTGCGAATCGAAAAAGTTTTGTGTTTAATCACGCAACAGCATCAGCGGTAGAAACATTTGTTTATTGTGAGGATAAATTGGATCTAATTTTTTTTTCAACTTCTGGCGTCTTCTGGTCTCCCCACGATATGGTATTCTCATTTTCTAAGAGTGGAATGGTTATTTATTGTTATTGTTTTCGTACGTAGCTTGAATTATCTTATTTTCGGTTTGACTTTTTGAAGTACTTTAATAACTACGAGGGCAACCTGAAACAGGCATCTGTAGCAGCGATCAAATCTCTTTCCTTCCAATGATTCTTCCAGGTTTGAGAATAGGAGAAACTCACTGGGGGCTAGATCTGGTGAATATGAGGCATCAGAGACTAATTCGTAGCGCAACTCATCGAATTTGGACACGACGATGCGGGATGAATGAGCCGATGCATTGTCGTGGTGTAAAAACACCTCTTTCCACCGCAAGCGAGGCCGTTTCTCCTTCAATACTGCATCGAATCGGGTCAATAAATCGCTGTAGTATTGCCCCGTGATCATCCTTCCCTTCTGCAGATAGTCGATGAGGATCACACCTTGGGAATCCCAAAAAATGATCGCCATGACCACTACTTCGACTGTTCATTGGTCTCCGGTATGTACTGGTGGATCCAAGTCTCATCCACGGTTACGAAACGCATGGGAAATACCGAAACATACCTAACTGCGACATTTCCTAAGCATGTGTGTACTGACAGGGACTCACAGCGACCAGTCGAATAATACTGAAGTAGCGTGCTTTGATATGGGTACTCGATTCTCCCTGCCGCGCGCTTCACCCCTTCGCGTTCTTTTTCGCTAGGCACTGAAGCTTGCTTCTCTTTGCCGAGACGAGATAACATATGTTAAAACTGTACTTATCTATAACACTTCAGTATTTTTCGGTAAGTGGTTTAAAAATTATTAGCGGTAGTGTATATCTATGAAAGCTAGTTTGTAAAAAAAAAGGGAAAACATTCGACTATGGTAATTCATTCCACTGTTTATTTTATAGTTTTACGGTCTCCACATGCAACTGTAGCTCGGTAGCACGATGCGAATTTACATAACAGCTCATTTATAATGCAATCAATTATGCTTTGATATACGTCGGAATAAATATATGTACGGGCATTTATTTGGACATTTTCCACCTAAAATGTTTGTTTTTATAGAACCTTTTATGAGGATAAATTCACGAAATAAAAATCCTAGTGTAATATGTGCTATTTTTTTATTCTTTCCTTCGTTCTAACATTTTCCCTTTTTTATTGAAATATAAAATTATTGCACAATATTATCTACGTATAAACCTAACATTACCTCTGGTTTTTAATAAAAACGAATTTCCCTCTAATGATAAATGGGAGTTTCATTAATGCGGGCTTTTTAATCGATAGTTGCCGTACAGTTTTTCGCTGGAACGGGACAAATTTAATTTAACTCTAAAATGTGAACCATTTCACAGGAAACCCGGGTAATATAGGCGATTACATCGACGCATTTTATCGTTTATTAAATAATGGTTTCAACCTTTCACTTACGCGTCATGTCGGAGATTAGAATGTGCAAATTTTATTTACGAATTATTTAATGATATAATAATAATAATAATAATATATTGGCCCAATAGAAACATATCTAATTACAGGTCAAAATAAAGAAAAACTAATTTGTTGAGATTCTTACGAAAAAAATTAAAAAGTAAACTATGAATATGCGTAAAACTTAACTGAAGAGATGACATAATAAGTAGATACTCTGCAATAAACTAGAAAGGGAACTAAAATTAATATCCATCTTCATATCGGTACATCTTACGACATTTACAGAGGTTACATTGGCCAGAATCAAATCTACCACCACTGAAATTTAAGGGCATTGATCTGATTTACGTTTTAAAAATGAATAAGATTTTTAATCGACTGAGTTTAACTGTTATAAACGATAAACCTCTTTTGCTCAACAGCCCAAGGATCAATTACAGGATAAATTTACAAAATTCTTATTTAAAATTCAAAAATATTCTACAGAGAGCAACATAAATAAATGATAAAAATGAAAATGAAGCAATATTCAAAATGAAAATAAGGTGATAAAATATAATAAAATACATAAAGTAGTAAAAAAATGGATAAAACAAAGTACATTTCCTTAGAAACTTAAAATTCATTTACAAAAACACAAAAACAATGTTAAGTCCTTAACATGTTTAATCTACAATTACTTATAGATCATTTTATTGGATGAATTGTTAACGTATTTAATTAGTTTTCATCAAACCATGGTCCACCAGTCGAAAACAGTACAAATGTCCTACAAAATTATTGTATGATTACAAATTCATCGCCCATTAAAGATCCTCTCCCTTTTCACATCCGAATATCTCCGAAACAAAACATTTATGTATTCAAGTAACTCGCGAAAGGTTTCTGGAATTCTTCCCTTATCGTAATTACTTCCGAGACTAATTCATGTTTTCCTTTTCTTCAAACAAAACCCTCCCATCTGACGTCCATTCTCCAACAATTACTTAAGAATCTACAGCCTCTTTCGCTGCCATCATAAGCAAGAGGAGGATATCTAGCTTCTTGCCACGTTGAAATTTTAATTATAAATCGTGTATTCGTTCTGTCACGTTAAGTGTGGCTGTATTCGTGTCCTAGAATAAATTCGAGATGGTGGAGGAGGAGAGGTGTTGAATATTTAAGCTGAAAGCCTTCATTGTTTAAGAGCATAGCTTTCCAGTCACGAATAGAGTTAGTCATTTCTCTCTCTTGCGATTATATTTCTTTTAAATGTATTGATTTTTTTACAAGAAAGGATACACAACTAAAATTTTAAATGATTATAGCAGCGCCAACTCTCTTATGCGATAGTCAAACATGGACAACAACGAGAAAAACAAGAAAGCAGGACACAAACAAAAGAAGAGTGAAAACTTGTACAAGATTTAATAGAATAAGAAATGTAGATACAAGGACAGAACTAAACATCTTTGACATAAATGATGGAATAAAGGAAAACAAAAATAAATGGAAGAATAGATGCAAGTGACGAGGTTGCCAGCCAGAGTGAGATTTTACAGATGTTTAGGAGGAAGAAGTATAGGTAGACCAAATAAAACATGGGTATCGTAACAGGCAAAGTGCTTAAAACCTGAAGTGAAGAAGAGGAAGAAGAGAATGTAATGTTTTATTGCTCCCAATTGGCGTCAACTGTAACTGGGGATTATATGTATAAGGTACACTTAGAATCATAGGAACTAACAACAACACGTTGGTGAACACAATTTGGCCAATTGTACCAAAAACTTTGCCCACTAACAGGTGGATTTAGAAACCTAAATCAATTCACTAACAATAATAGTAACATTTTTATTGTTGGATGTGTAGTTGGCGCAACAATCTTTTTGGCGCAGTTCTGATGATGAAGTAGAATGTGAGCTAGAAGATGCCTATGAAGACTCTGATGAAGGATAATATTAACAATTCAAATTTCATTGTGACACAGATGTTTCATATACATCATGCGTCAGCATTACTGAGTATTCTGATAATTTTATCCTGCATTCTATAAATAAACTAAAAAACAGTCTCAATTCTAGTGATGACCAAATTCCCCCATGTTTCATTAAAGATTGTATTTACTTCTGAATTGTTTGTCTAGAATCTCCTCTTCAGCATTGAAAGTTATAGTTTGGGGTTTCCTTTCTTATTCTGGAACAGAATCGTAGAAATAATAATACGGAAAGAGTAGTACCGCGAGTTATTAGTGACTCCTGCCATTCTTTCTGGACTGCGATTAAACAGCGACAATTTTATTTTTATGCAAGATAACGATCCGAAACACACAGCCAGGATATGCAAACAGTATCCGAATGAGCAAAATCAAACAGATATTTTACAAGTTATAACATGGCCATCACAAAGTCCAGATCTCAACCCTATTGAATTACTGTAGGATGAACTTGATAGAAGAGTTCGAAGTGTCGGTTTTACTTCCAAGAAACAGCTTTGGAATATCCTTCGAGAAGAATGGAACAACGTCCCAGGCGAGAACCTCAAAAACATAATCGAAACGATCCCGCTAGTTGTTCGAAGTCTAATCAATGTAAAAAGGTGGATCTTTTGACGAAAAAGAATTTTGTTAAGAATGAATACGAAAAAAAATTTCGGTAGATTTTAACGGTAATGTACGTCTATTCTGACTGACTGCACATTCCAATTGTACATGTTCAACACATTTCCTCCAATTGACACCGGTAATATTTCGAATTACGCTTCTCCTTATTAGAAAACCGGGCAAAGGCTGTCAACACTTAGGAACCAATTTTCCTATGTAACACGTTTCGAAGTTTAAAAGTTTCTCTTCCGTGGATTTTAAAGCAAAGCAGATCTGTGCCAATTTATTAAACGAGCTTTTTAGGTCGAAGCATTCGCATGTACGTAAAACAGATAATATTTATGTCAATCCCATGATCTTCCTCCTCCTTCTTTACCTAAAAATACACGCAAACCATTCGCGATTTCATTAACAGGATACGGACGATTCTGTTTAATTCGCCCAAATAACCCGTATGTATACGTATATACATGCACGTACAGTCCCTGTCCAATTTATTAGGGCCACTTGCTAAAATAGCGATTTTGTTAATATGTGTAATGAAAAACGTATTATACAAGCAAGTAAGTTTATGCAGAATTGTTTATAGACATCGTCACAACTACATAACTAATATTTTGTAATGCCTCCTTTGGCTTTTATAATGGCTCCTATTGCCACACACCCTCAATATATCTTATTAATTACTCTTTTGCAGGGTCTCTTCTTGAATACACGCGTGATTTTAGAATACTCAACATGCTCTCAATTGCATTGAGATCGGCAGAATTTCCTGTACGCGTGGACATTTGTACTCCTTGTTACATTTGATATTTCTTTGGCGGATAAACCTCGGTTTTCAGCTGCTAGTTGCAGGTTACTGTATGTCAGGATACTTCTTCCATCTTTGTAATTGTGCGATAAGAATACGCTCCTGTACCCAACAATATTCCAATACGCAGTTTTTTCTCATTTGGTATGTTCTTTTTACCCTTAAAATGCAACTCTAAAACGTACTGTAATGTTATGAAATATTGTCTATTATTTATCAATGAATTTTTCTAAATTTTACTATTTTACCTATTCCAGATATTTTTTCGTCACTGTTTGGTGCACACCGTTATTTTTTTATTATGGTCGATGTTATAAGTTGGTGGCAAAGTACCGTTAGTACTTCCTCTTTATGAATTTTAAGCACATATATTCAATCTGTACAGGTTTCTTTCTAAAGTTTTACAAATATCTACTTTGGGTATTCTTTATTAACTTATTATTCACAAATCTTCTTGTTTAAAAAAAAAACAGTCCCTTCAACAAGACTTCCAGAAGAGACGTAAACTTTACTATCATTTATTATATATATCGCTTTTCGTAAACATATTTTTTTATATAAACAAATGTGTTACCATGAATATAGAAAAGCATCCTGTCAAAGTCGCACATGTTGTCATCGTTTCTCCTAAGAATAATTAGATATTTTCTTATATAACTCTTTAATTTACAAAGATCTTCAATTATATCCAGTCATAAGCTGATACTACAAATAAAATCTGGAAGTTCCGGACACATTAATTGGAAGCCGAAGTGTACATCTTAAAGGTGAGAAATCACGTGCGAGTGAGTACGATTTCAAAGATTAAAGACGTCGAATCTTCTTAAATTCCTCAAAATTATTTGTATCTATTGCTAGCATTTCGTTTCGCATACTAATTAGAATATTTAAAGATTCGCTAGACAGGGATTGCCTTGGGTTTTCTGTAAAAAAAACATTTTTTGTGAAAAAAAACGATATATAACACATGGGCTGCAAAGTCCCGGGCCTAACAAAGAAAACACGGTTTTTTTTGGTTCAAACTTAGCTTTATTCATCAACGTAATCTCCATCAAGAGCAACGCAATCATCCCAGCGCCGCTCTAACATTTCAATACCACTTTTGTAGAACGATTTATCTTTTGCCTCAAAATAGACCTCAGTTTCAGCGATAACCTCTTCATTCGTGCGAAATTTCTTACCGGCGAGCATTTTTTTGAGGTCTGCGAACTGCCAGTAGTCGCTGGGAGCCAAATCTGGCGAATACGGTGGATGTGGGAGCAATTCGAAGTTCAATTCATGTAGTTTTGCCATTGTTTTGATTGACTTGTGACACGGTGCGTTGTCTTGATGAAACAACATTTTTTTCTTTGCCATATGCGGTCGTTTCTTTGCAATTTCGGCCTTCAAACGCTCCAATAACGCTATATAATATTCACTGTTGATGGTATTTCCTTTCTCAAGGTAGTCGATAAATATTACATCACGCACATCCCAAAATACCGAGGCCATAACCTTCCAGCCGATTGTTGTGCTTTCGGGCGCTTTGGACGAGGTTCACCAGTTGCTGTCCACTCAGATGACGATCGTTTTGATTCCGGAGTGAAGTGATGGATCCATGTTTTATCCATTGTCACATATCGACGCAAAAATTCCGGTTTGTTACGTTTAAACATGGCAAAACACTGTTCAGAATCATCAACACGTTCTTGTTTTTGGTCAACAGTGAGCAAACGCGGCACCCACTTTGAACAGAACTCTCTCATAGTCAAATGCTCATGCAATATAAAGCCAATACGTTCTTTTGATATCTTTACGATGTCAGCTAACTCACGCAACTTCACTTTTCGATCATACAAAACGATTTTGTGGATTTTTTTGATGTTTTCTGGTGTTACCGCCTCATTTGGACGTCCACTGCGTTCTGCATCATCGGTGTCTCTACGACAACGTTTGATGTCAGCAAACCAATTATTTACCAATTATTGTTGTTTCTGATGGAGCGGAGTCCCCATAACACTTTTCAAGCCATTGCTTCGCTTGAACGGTATTTTTTCCCATCAAGAAGCAGTGTAAAATTAAAAGACGAAATTGTTTTTGATCCATTGTTTTGAAAATAACGAAAGTAGCGTGACTCTTAGCGCAATAACTCACAAACTAATGAATAGAATATCATGAAATTTTAACAGCTGTCTTTTGAAGGTTAGTACTAACTGAGAGAAAGGTGACTGCAATAAAACTAGCGTCATCTATGTGTTAGGCCCGGGACTTTTCAGCCCATGTGTTATTTATCAATTTGTCAATACTTTAAATTTTTTCAACCTTACATTTGGTTATTTTAATTAGAAAATATTATCATTTGATTTAAAAACAAATAGAATAAAATTTAAATCAAAGAACCCATTTAAAAGAACTAAAGAGCCTGAGATTTTCCACCACAGTATACGTGGAGAAAACGTTGTTGCAGATAAATATTTTTTCTACAATAGTAAGCGATCCAAACAATGTTCCACGAATTACTGTGTTTTACAATCTTGTTTCTACCCATCTACTAGACAGTACAGAACGATTCATGAGAGCGATAATAATAGGCAAGAGGACACTAAGTGCCACTTTCCCAATTTCTTAGAACGTAGGTGTTGTAAACGCTATTCATAAATTTTATACTTGTATTAGATCACACAAAAGCTTAAATTTATAAGGGGGTCCTAATAAAATTGACAGAGACTGTATATCCTACGGACCTAACACTTAGCGACTTTTGATATTCAAATTGACTCGTTGGCGCGTGTACTTTGTTTATCGATGACCGATTTCGTCCCTTCTCAACGCGTGAAGGAGATAAACAAGTCGGCTAATAAATAAGCGTAAATTGCGGACGATAACCAGTGTTTGTAAATTTATGGAAACTTCGTACACTGTTTTCTATTGACTCCGAAATATCTGCACATATCCAGTTGTTTTACGGGCGCGTTTTATATCGCCGGAACAAGAAGGAATTTCGGGACGGAGTGGGAACGAGACGCTACCGCTTAATTATACACATAGACGAAGATTTGATTTTATTTTTATGACCGTCGTTCCAACCGTCGAACAATAAACAAAATCGAGTTAAATTAGCCTTTCAAGAGCAAAACATTGTTTATTGTATGGATGTATATAAAGGCGGATAATCGCTCTGGATGATTGGATATACACGAGCGGAAAATGAGAAAGAATTTGTGATTACGTGTTTATAAAACTTGTAGAATTTTGTCTTATTTAATTTCACATTTTCGTT
The DNA here is from genome assembly GCA_023509865.1 of Trypoxylus dichotomus. Classification (NCBI taxonomy): domain Eukaryota; kingdom Metazoa; phylum Arthropoda; class Insecta; order Coleoptera; family Scarabaeidae; genus Trypoxylus; species Trypoxylus dichotomus. Next base: position 6,932,571 of record CM042078.1, read on the forward strand.
AATTATATATCTAGACATCGAACAGATTTTGAAATAGCGTGATACCTTTTTGTCATGAGAATGAAAGACAAATATACTGATAAAACTTATTCGCAAAATTTCATTCGGTTTGCATGTCGGAAAAACTACTTTATATTTTCAATCAAAATACGATGGCGACCTGAAATGTTTCCGCAATCGGCAAGAAATGGCGCATGAAAGTTGAAATGGATTCATTAGTCGGCAACGGCCACCTTTGTTATGGCATCGAATATAATAATATATATAGATTAAGTCGAATTTTGTGCAGTGACAAAACTCTTCTGGATGACTGGCAACGCGGCCACGGAAATTCTATTTGTTTATACATAACATCCCAACTTTTACATATTTAAATAAGTAACTCTCGTATACAGAATAAAAGATTTTCTACTTAACATTCTACAGAATAAAAAATTTTTGCACATTCCTAACCAGACTCCACCGCATATACCTTCATTTCTATTCCGGTTAGTTGCTTGTCTGTCGTTCTAACGACTACATGATTTCTGTAAAACTTCGTAGGAGTTTGACCAACTTAAATCTCTAAATTAGTGATAGAGCCAGTAAATAAATATTTGGGAAAATATACAGTGAGTCTACTATCTTCATTCTATATTTTAATTTGTAACCCAAATGTGAGAGATCAGCTTGCAAAGGCTTTATAGATTATAACAATTTTTATCAGTATTAACATCTAGTGATTCGTGTACACTTTGATCAAGGAAAACTTTTCCATTTCCTTTATTACAAAAATGGTGTAAGATACATTTCCGTTACAAGTACATACAAATAAATTAATGGTATTTTTATAAGGACATAATTGTTATTAATTTTCTTTTGTAACCTTCCGTATACTTCGTATTTTAGATAGTTTGAGGCAATGACTTTTCCATTCGACTTAAGAAGGACGCCACTGTTCCTGTTGTCTATATTTCTATGTTGCGTATATATTACATTGAGACCCTAAACTAAGCTCTTCTTTCCTGTTAGGTTTTGAACGAAAACAGCCGACGTTATTAGCAAAATACGCCGATTATGTGTTTTATAAACTGACTACTAGTGTCTTTGGCAGTTTAAACATTCCGGTATCGCCATAAGTGATGTCAAGTTTCTTATGTTTTCACATTTTTTAAAAGTAATGGAAAAACTGATCCAACGATGTCATATGTTGTATTTCAAATTAAAAGATATGAAGATATACAGTGTAAAAATAAAGAACCACACGTATTTCTTGTCGATTCCGGAAACATTCCTGGTCGCCCTCATATTATATATACACCTCAAGAAGAAGATGTATGCGATTACATCGAAATGTCAGAACGTACATGGTTCTTCTAAGAATCAACGCCGAACGCGGGACAAAACCTGAGAGGATAACAAGACATACGAGGGGAGGTCCAGAAGTTCGTGGAATGAAAAGGTTTTAAATAAAATAAAACAATAAATCTATTTTTCCTTTTCAATATAATCACCCTTAAGGACAATACATCTATTAGATCTATGAATTAATTTTTCTAAGCCATCATAAAAATATTTTTTATCTTTCGCCTCAAAATGGACCAAAGTTGCCTCCTTTACCTCACTCTCGTCGGAAAACTTTGTTCCACGTAAGTCTTTTTTTAAATTGGGGAACAAATAAAAATCACTAGGTGCCAGGTTTGGACTGTAGGGTAGATGGACTATTGCCACTATGGCTTGTGCAGAGCAGCCATTGCAACTTTGCTCTTGTAAACCGGCGCATTGTCTTGCAAAAGCAACACACCCTCGACGTTTTTTCTTGATGGCCTCCTTTAATTTTTCTAATATAGCTGCGTAATATTCTCCGGTTATGCTCCTATCTTTTTCTTTGTAATCAATCAATAATATCCCCTCACAATACCAAAAAAACAGTAGCCATCAAGTTTCCAGTCGATTCTGACACTTTGAATTTCTTTGGCGGTGGTGTCCCCTTTTTATGCCATTGCATGGACTCCTGTTTGGACTCAAAGTGATGAACCCATGTTTCATCTCCGGTAACAATCCGCTCCAAAACCTCTGCAGGTTTGTCTCCACACAGCTCCAGTAATTGTTTGGACGTACAGACGCGCTGCTGTTTCTGCAGCGGCGTGAGCATTCTCGGTACCCATGTTGCACTGACTTTTGTCATACCCAGGTGGTCATGTAGGATACTCAAAATGGTGGTATCTGATACTCCAACTAATGCAGATAATTGTTTTTTCTTCAAACGGGCATCTTGCAATAGAAATTTTTGCACTTTTTCGACGATGTCTGATGTGGCAGCCTCAACTGGACGTCCTGAGCGGGGGTCGTCTTCAATCGACTCCCGACCATGTTTAAAAAGACCATGCCACTTATAAATCATCGATTTACTAGAACACTGTTCCCCATAAACGGTTTCCATTTCATTCAATATGATTTGAGCGTTCTTTCCTTGCTTTGTAAGGAACTTTATCACAGTACGGTGTTCAATTTCCTCCATAGTTTCAGTTTTCTTCCGGATTGACTTGTTCAGCAGGAAACTATTCGTAAACGACTGACGCTATAGGGCTGCAACTTTAGTTATATACTAATGATGAGTCGCCAATCAGAATGACACCTAGCGAGCACCCCTATTCACACTCCATCCCCTCCATTCCACGAACTTCTGGACCTCCCCTCGTATAATATATATATTGATCTATTTAACTTTCAAACAAACAATTTTTGTCTCGGAATTTTTTCTCTACCTCTTATCGTTAGCGAGTTTTGCACATAGGCAGGAAATTCTTATACCTTCTTCTCATTCTAACTTCGGAGTTCTCAATTTGGTGCATAAACATTCGTATTGCTTTGTAAATAGAGATTTGTCAGATTCCATCTCTTTCTTGTAGCACTTATAAAATGAACAGTTTCGTGTACTTGGCATAAATATACTCCTTCTTTGACAGAAAAAAAGGCAGCGCGTTCCCAAAGTGAATTATTACGCAAACATGAGCTAACCGATGTCGCAGTTCCAGCGTCATTTATCACAGAGGGATACAACGTAACTTTGCTCCGATCGCTGATAATGGACTTTCGCGGCTATATAACGCGGTGTTATCCAATTACCAAAATGTTCGCTACACCTGATACCCTTTCCGCCCGCTGCGCGCTAACCAGAATTAACGGAAAAATCGTAATTACATAATCGATGGAATTACCCGGGGCGTGAGTGACGAAGGACAAGTTTAAAAATTAGGTTATGTGGGGTCGGGAGGGAAAACTTTCCTTTTGCTTATGGAGGTTCGAAAAGGGACTGACGTCGACCATAATGAAGATGGAACGCAAACAGATGTCGTTTTATGTCCTCGAGAAAATGGAGAGAAAGTTTCCACCGATATCATGAAGTTAGCTACCTATGGCGAGTCGATGTATGTAATTGAATGTAAAAGAACGACTTTGGGGACCTTTCTTTGTTCCGCGAAAAGGAAAAGGTCTTCTGAAGGTTATGTTCTCGCTCAACCTGTTTGTGAGGAAAATAAAGTTAGAAGGAGAGACGAGAAATGAATTCCTGAAGGCGAATGAAAATTGATGAAGAATATTTAGTTGAAGATTCTAAATTTAATCGTTTCGAAAAGGAAATGAAATTAATTTAAAGGCAATATACGAGGGCGACCTGAAATGTTATTGGTGTGGTTTCTTATTTTTATTTTTGGATGTAATCTCCTCGAAGATACACTTTTTCAAATGGTGCTCCGGTCTCTTTAAGCTGTCGGAAAAGTAAGATGTCACGAGGTCTGAAAATAACCATCTGAAGCGGCGATGACCTCCTTATTTGAGGCAAATCTCTTTCCTCCCAGTGATTGTTTCAGGTTTGGGAATAGGAAAAAGTCGCTGGGGCCTAGTTCCGGTGAATATGGATTATGAGAGACTAATTCGTAGCGCAACTCATTCAATTTGGACACGACGAAGCGGAGTGAATGAGTTGGTGGATTGTCGTGGTGGAAGAGGACTCTTTTTCGCTGCAATACTGCATTGAATCGGGTCAATAAATCGCTGTGGTATCGCCCTGTGATCGTCCTTTCCTTCTGCAGATAATTGATGAGGATCAGGGCTTAGGAATCCCAAAAAATGGTCGCCATGCTTTCTTCGGAGCCGATTCGTCCGGAAAAGTCCACTGCTTCGACTGTTCCTTGGTCACTGGTATGCACTGATGGATCCAAGTATCATCCACGGTTACGAGACGCATTCTTTTTTGCCTCGGTGTGAACAAACGCGTTACCCACCGCGCCGAAAGCTTCTTCATACCCAAAATTTAATGTAGGATATAAATAGGCAATACCACAGCGATTTATTGACCCGATTAGATGCAGTATTGAAGAAGAAACGGTTCTTATAACATCCTACTTTTCCGACGGCTTGAAGAGATTGCAGTACCGTTTAAAAAAGTGCATTGACCTTCGAGGAGACTACATCGAAAAATAAAAATAAAAAACCACAATAACACCGTGCTTTTCTTGTCGATTCCGGAAACATTTCAAGTCGCCCTCGTATTTTGTGTAAAAACAAAATATCCAGTTCCAAAACCTTACAATTTCGAACGCTAATTCAATAATTAGCATATTTCCCCCATCGATAGGTATTCGTTCCGATTGATTCTATTTACGTTCTCGAACGTTTATATTCCCCCAATTCGAAATTGTTCACGTTCAAGAGCCGCACTTTAATACGTCCTTAATTCATTTTTACGATGATAGGAAGCACTTATTGCCTACATTTAACGATATAAACGCCGCTTACATTACGCTAATAAGCTACATGTGTTTAAATCTCACCGTTTATTATATTTATCGTTTGGATTTCATCTACGCTACGAAGCTCCCGTTAATTTAGGAAATACATACATGAATTTGGGTAAGTGAAAGATTCATCCCGTAATTGCGTTAATATTAATTATGTACTCATCTAATTCCGTATATGGGGGAATACGTTTGAACGGCGTATGCAACGAAAACTATGCGAAAATAATTCGCCGTTGAAACAGACCGTATTATTGCAAACGTAATTAAATAAACTTTGAAATAATTACATGTTAATGAACATTGCGCTTGTAGGGTATGGTATACAGCATACGAGAGAGATGGAGAAACGAAGTCGAAGCGTGATGGGAATTTAACCAACGCTGACTCGTAATACGGCTTTGTAATGGGGGTGTAAATTTATTCTACCGACGCAAGGGTGTACACAAAAGTATGAGGCAAGGGGAGAAACTTTGGGATGCCTATAACCTGTTTTCCTACACATATACAGCTAGATCTGGACATAAATTATAGACCGTTTCATCTAGACTTCGAAGTATTAGTCTTATAGAGATATGGAATTTTCATCGAAGGATGCTGTGCGCGTCGCCAATAAAACTTTTAGACAAATACGGCATGCGGCAAAAAAACAGTACTGAAATGCGCATGATGGGTCTGTTGCAGAAAAGGTGTTTATCGTGGAGCACTATCTTCGGTCATACAGAAAAGGACACGAAAATGGTCCGAGCTTAAAAGAAGTTGCCGACGCATTTATGCCAAAGTTTCTGAAACCGGCTCCGAGCAACGCCGTTATGTTAGCAGTGTGCTTCGCCAACGTGAAGGTCACGCGGGTCGTCCAGTGATAGTCACAACCAATACGAATCACGGGCGTGTTTTGAAACATCTGTTGCAATCACCAAAACGAAGCCTCCGAAGATCACCATTAAAATTGAATATCAGTGATCGATCGCTCCGTCGTATGTTCAAGAATACTGGTGGGTTGCATACAGAATACAGACCAGACAGCGTCTTAATTGCAGCTGATAAGCGTGTAAGAGCCGAGTACTGCGCACGTGTGTTGGCTAGGGATTATGAGGATGCGTCGATCTCGTCGTATGTTCGATTTTCTGTTGAAAGCCATGTTCATTTAAATAGATGCACTAACAAGCAGACAACACGGTATCTTGGATTCGAAAATCTCGCCATAATCGTTGAGCAACCTCTTCGTAGTAACCCTCTTACCATTTGGTGTGCTGTATCCGCTCATGGCATATTGAGCCAGTATTTCATCGAAGCAGACGATGGAACGCCGTTAACCGTGAATCAGGAGCGCTACAGAGAACAAGTTATCGCACCATTTCTGCATTATCTTCAGCGATTTTGTCGTGCCAGGTAATCAACAATGACTTCAGAAGGGCGTAGCAACTGTCACGCGGCTAGGGAGTCTCTTCGAATGCTCATTTTGGGGATCGCCTTATTTCGCGTAGCAGTGACTTCCCGTACCCATCGCACTCACCAGACCTAACACCACATGATGCGTACATATGGGGAATGCTGAAGAAGGCTGGTTTCCGTACCAATCCACCAGCGGATTAAAATTCAACGTTTTTTTCGTGCCATGCAACAACCTGTGTTCACAGACATGTTTCTGAACCTTTGCGAACGCTACGAATACTCCTTCAAACTGAACGGAGGGCATCTTGAACATCCACTTTATCGGGAACATCGTCGTGAATAATGTTTGCAACGCTATATAATGTTAAAGTAAATACATGAATAATATACGTTCCATAATTTCAATACTGTTTATTTTGCCGCATCTTGTACTATACAGAAAATTTTCTAACAAACAATTCTCGGATACATGTGTACATTTTAAAAAATAGGGGTTAAAACGTTAAAGGGACGTGGGAAGAACATCTAGTGGGATAATAATAATAATAAGAATAGTAATTATATCGTTTTTATCTCCCTGATAATACCTCTTTCATTCTGGCACAAAATCATATCGACATTTATAATATTCTTTCAATCTTAGTTCCGTAATTCAGTTTCGTTTCCTCTGTTTACCATTCCTTTTGTGGGTTTCCTCTCCGCGGCCCTGTATGTATTGTTTTGATTCAAGACGGCATGATCGGCCGTGTCGTGAAATTTGTATCTTTGTCCTTTTATATCAATTCTTATTTTTGACATTTGTAGTTTACTATTTGTTAAAGCCAGAAAAAAAATAATAATAATGATAATCATAATAATAATAATGATACCAATACCACTTCATTGCAAAAATCACCGCTATTTACCATATCCTGCAATGTAGATCATTTATGTGAAGATATACTTTTGATGCTGTTAGTCTATTAACAGTTTGATTTCTTTGTTTGTTTTATAGTGTTCGCAGTAGTAAAACGTAGCCGTTAACGGTCTTTGGACTTTAGAAATACTCCCTTCGTATGAGCTATTATTATTGCGCCGCAAGGACTAAAGCGTAGATTTTATACGTTCCATGTGTCAGATTGCCACTCTTCTCTTTAAGAGATCAGCCTAAGGAGAGCATTTTAGCGGCACTGTTAGTTCTTGAAACTTGGAATTTGTTCAATGCCCCCGCCACCACCTAAACTTTCATCGCCAGTACATTTTGCAACTCTTTGGAAGCAATTAAGATACGAGATGACGGTTCAAACTCTTCCATTGCCACATTCACCACAGAATGTTTTAGCTGATCGGATGTCGTCCAGACATAACCATAATTTTTATCTTTCAATATTGCATCAATTCTTTTTTCAACATAGTCACGAACAGATAGTATAAAGTTTCTTAACGATGTCCAACTTGGTAATCTATAATCCGAAGACTTACTCCAGAAGGAGACATATGCTTGTTGGTCTAGTAAAGGGAACGGTACATTACATTGAATAAAACAAACACCTATATTAATTGTTCACTGTATCGTTTGCCACGAATTGCAGAACAGTGTTTTATACTTTTACACACATACTGGTACAAGTCAAATAGTTGTCGCAACTTACATATTCAAGTCTATCGCCCTCGTATTCTAAATCCGGCATACGCGCTATTACGTTTTCTACTTTATTCGAAATATGCCGTTTCCGAAATGTGCCGAAATGCGACATTTTCTAAGTATGTGTGTACTGACAAGCACTCACAACAACCAGTCGAATAATACTGTACAAGCGTGCTTTGAGGAATACTCGATTCTCCGTGCCGCGCGCTTCACCCCTCCGCGTTGTTCTTCGCACGGCACTGAAACTTACCCCTCTTTGCCAAGATTAATTATTATTACCAGAAGAATTGTTGTAAAGAAATTTTATGCGGATTCCAATTAAATCACTTTAATTACTAAAAAACGGAGTAACGTATCAAATAACCAAGTCTAATATCGTTGTAGCAAAAAATCCCCTCATCCAACTCCACCATTACCATCTAATTCCGAGTCATAATACTACTACTACAAACAAATTCATCTGCATATCCACTACGATCCCAAGAAGGTAAAAAATAGCGAGCAAGTATACGCAGTCACTTTAAATTCCTCGCGAGTCCTCCCATAACTGAAATTGTCAGTCGAAATCGTACTTCGCCGAGATCTCCCGGTGGAACGCCGCATTCTACAGAGATTCCCAAGATCTTACGTCGGGCAGACGGAAAGGCAAACGTTTGCCGAATGATAAAGAGACCTTTTCCCATGGCGGCGGTCTAAAATTACACGCCCACATGCTAAAGCCGTGAATAACGAGCCGACAACACGGCGAGGGTGTTCCAATGGTAACAGCACGAAACGGTCGACGGACTTTCGGGTCGCGCGAAGATAAGGTATATCGTACGCTGGTTAGGGTATAGTTAGCAATCTGGTCTCTCATCTTGTTAATGGGTAGATTGCTTTATGAAGCGAAATTTAACGCTGGTATAGATATTATTGGGATTTGAATGGTGTTACAGGTGGGTCGAATGTTGTGGAGATAACTTAATTTGATAGAAATGCTGGAGTAATATTATAACACTGGTTCGGTAGCGGCGCTAACGCCTACAGATGTCTAGCATTGCTCTCCCGGTCCGTTACAGTTACAGCGTCATAAGAAAATAAAAAGAAACTAGAAAGGTACGACTTTTGAATAATTTTAATTCTTAATGTACCTACATATACAGAGTGCTTACAAAGTAACTTATAAAATTCGTAATTTCTTTCTTTGTATTGAAAATCGCAGAAACTCTTAACTTGGGATTTTAAAAAATTCTTAGTTTTGGTATCATAAGAGCAATCATATCTACTATCATTGTGACGATATGACGTCATCGATGATTTTTTTAAAGGACACCCTGTAGATTATATTGCATTTTTAGATTGTATGTACAAATATATAATAATCTTGCTGTAAGTGTAAGCAGAAATTTGTTGAGAAAGAAATTGTTGAAATTTGAAAACTCAATCAATCAATGATTTCATTCACCCTACTTCTTTATCGGCACCTCACACTCTGAGCTCACAATGAAAGCATTATGCATTTGCTACACCATTTGAATGATTTTTTCCAAATCGCTCGTTTAAGTGAAAGGGAAAGGAATGAAATTCTTATGTTGAAAGGCTGCGACGATTCGAAGTCAAAATGAGGTCCGTGCATTGTTTAACAGCGTACACCCCGAAAGACATCCAATCACGCAGTCTGCTGTTAATGGAACTGTTACAAAATGCAGTGAGATGGGACTTGTAAGAGATGTACCTAGATCTGGACGTTCAAAGGTAGCGAATGACCAAAAGTTAAATATGCTGTTGAAACTAGAAGAAAATGCACATATTTCCACTAGGACATTGGCTTCACACAATAACGTAAATCAAGGCGCAGTCCTGCAGTCGTGCAGTTTTTTTAAAAGGGACAAAATGCATCCCTATAAATTGCAACTACTCATCAATTGACAGAAGGCGATTTTGATCGGAAGATGGAGCTTTGTAAAAATGCAATGATCCGTTGTGACGAAATCCAGGTAAATAATATCGTCTTTTTCAGGTAGCCACACATAATCAAAGATCAATATATTAGATGATAGATATTAGAGAATAATCACAACTTTATTACTGTTTATGTAAATGCAGCTACATTTCATGTAGATGGAACTGTAAATCAACACAATTGCCGCTATTGGTCGAGACACAACGTCCACTAGACTCAAGAGATCCAGAAAAGATCAATGTTTGGGCAGGAATAAATCGCCAAAGTATTATTGGTCCATATTTTTTTAGGAAATTCTCACAGTTGCGCGCTATTTAAGACTTTTATTGTGTTGTTTCCCAATAAGAATGATAACGTTTCAGAATAAAATCCGCTTGTGGGAGGCACAGATGCTGTCTGGTAACAGTTACCATTTTACCACGCTCTCTGCGTATGAAGATACTGTTTATGCTCAATATGCTGAAGAACTCAAGTTACTGTCGGAGCAATTTTCGAACACATTTAGTCATTTCCAAAACATGGAAGACAGTTTCAATTTATTTACTACTCCAACAAAAAGTAATGTACAAAATATTCCAATACACTTGCAAGTGGAGTTGATCGAGCTTCAAGAAAGCTCACTCCCAAAATCTAAATTTGAAAACGTGGAGTTGCGCGATTTCTACATAAAATATCTCGAAGAAGACCATTTACGGAGCTTAGAAAATTCACACAGTTCTTTTCAACGATGAAAGTTACTAAATCAAAGCATCGTACAAGGCTGACTGGCGATAATTTGGAAAATTCTTTACGTCTTTGTATCAGTGGAACTAATCCAAACATCGATGGATTTTTCTTATTTTAATAAATTGCATTATAGTCTGATATCTATCGTTAAAAATTATGAACACTAATTTAAAATGCACTACTTAAACGAGGCCCACGAACGTGTTTACACACTAATGTTTGGCCCACAACATGTCAAAGGTTGCCCATACTTGTTCTAAATGAATGATGGGGACTGGAAACGAGGAACTTAAAACATGTTTCATGGGTACAAAACATGTAACTACTGCTTTATACCCATGGACGCGCTAGACCTGATATATATATATATATATATATATAGCGTTATTTCAATTCACCAATGAGTAACTAACGCGTCAAGATAGTAGATGACATGTAGCACCTTTCCCTTTCAGGACAGAAACTCGAAACAATAAGAAACCTAGAAGCCTAGAGAAACCACATGTTGTCCAAATGAGTGTTGTTGAGTGAGAGTTGTTTTAACCGTATAGCCATAATTCTTTGATCTAAAGATGAATTATTCAGATTATAGTTCTGTAAGTGATTATTATTATTAAAGGATACTGATGTATTGTTAACGAAACCCTGTTTGCGTTTCTTTACGTGTTAAACTTGACGGGGTCTACAATTAATAGATTCCCTTAGAAGCTCCAGTTTCCACGAGATCCTTGTAGAATACTTCACTTACAATTAACATTTCATACCTTGCTTAATCATTTAACTCGTTTATAAAGCATTTATAATTATTACTAGTAGAACACTGCAACGTAGTTTAGCCAATCTTACAGGAACATTCCGTATACAGATTATAATAATAGCAACATTCACTTTGGTCCCTTTTTGTTCGCGAACTTTACCTTAATACTACACAACCCTACATAAGTTACGATGTGTTTACCTCCTCTAAACCACGATTAAGTTACACTAGAAAACCTTCCTCCCATATGTATTACCTATGTTATATGTAGCCTACAAAGTCTCAAACGAATACCCTTTTCGCTTGTAATTACGCGTTAATACAGACACAAAACCGTTTGAGACCATCCTTGTTTGGTTTTGCCATTTTTCAGCGACGTTTGCGATTCTTTCCCTTTGTTTATAAACTCGTCAGTACGCTAGGGACCGTTTTCGCTCTAGTTTATCAACAGCGCCCTCTGTATTTGACGTTGTAAGGGTCGAGGTTCCGTTCAAGGATAATTTTAGCGATGAAGAACGAGAACGGGAGGTTTTATAAATTTATTTCGACGAGTAGAAATACTAAAAGGGTTGCAGTGGCCTTTGGCGATTCGTTTTAGGGTTGTATAAAAAATATGGTCGATGTTTTAATTTCATGTACTTACCCCTAGTTTTTGATGAATCTTCTTCGTCCATCTGTAACAAATGAAATATATATTATATATATGTTTTTTGTTTGAGAATGAAGATTACATTTGTTGCTTGAGTAGTTGCTGATACGTCTATCAAAAGATAGACTTGCAAGAGGAGATCTGCAGCCCGGTAATGAAAAAGTTATGAAATTTTCGGACCATATATGTACAAATATGTGTACGTAATTTCTTTCTCCGCGGAAAAAGACTCAGAGTGAGAGGAAGGAATTTTTGAAAATTAAAATTTGTCCATAGTGTCTATGCGTATAACTCGCTAACGGCAAAAGACAGAGAAAAAGTTTTAAGACAAAAATAGTTTGTTTCAATGAGTTCTATTAAGCAGCCAAGAAAGAAGTTGTACTTCATTCACGTTAAGAATGCAGTAGGTAGCGCTACGATCGGCGGCTGTATTACACTGGTGAAATTTAACCGATGGAACTGTCAAGTCACAATATCATAAACATCCAAGTTTGGTTATTGAAATCTTGTATAATAAATAGGAAGTTTTTCATATTTTATGTGCAATACATTATGGTTATATGACCTGGTAAAATAATACCGCAACAATAAAGTAAAAGTAACATCAATTGCAATATAAATGTATCCTTCGATTGTTTCATTTACCCAAATAGTTGGAACTTATTTAATTATGTTAAAAAGTGAATGAGAATGCATTTGGTGTTAATCAAAGCAACATAAATGTCATATGACAAGCTTTAAAATGACAAAATTGCCATGGATTGCCACTTGAAGCGAAAATATAACTTTGACATGAGTGGTTATATACATAGTGTTATACCGTCATTTGTTAAGAAATAAATCTCTCCTTTGGTAACCTCCATCAATTTCAAAAGAGAAAGTTTCAATGGTATGATTGAAACTAAGCAATTCAATATATACAAGATAAAGCCAAACAAGGAGGAATGTTGCTGATTATGAACAATGCATCATAGGCTCAATGGGACTGTATCCAAGTCCATCGAATGGCTTCAAAGTATATGCCAACACACAACATCCTTAAATCTTGCATAGAATTTGGTTATTGTCAATGGTGAAGTTAGATAAGCTGTTCAGTGAAAAAGAAAACAGCAGTGCAAATATATTTGTCTACTGTAGCCCGACTGTGGTAAAACCAATGTACATTTTCAACCATAGCACAGTCAATAAATAATTGCATGCATATTAATAATTACAATAAAATATCAAATATATTTGTTAATTATAAAAATCTCTTAACTGCACATATTACAAATTTATATAGTTGTCTTCTCTTTATATCTGCAATAAATTTAATAAAAAAGATTTCTTTACTGTTAGCATTTTATTTATAAAATAACAAATGAAATAAACATATGAATTTGATTTATAAACAAATAATTTCAATTTATTTCAATATGTTTCCCTTAAGGGTTTTTCAATGGTCCTACAACTGGATGTACTATTGCTTCTTCGGGCATACCAAATTAAAGCTGCAAAACTGCAGGAAACAACGGCAACGAAATCGTAAGTAAATTTGACAACTGACAGAAATTTCATATAAAGAAATTGCATGAATTTCTCCTGTGTGAATATGCTTCGTCCATTAGCTAATAGCAAGCCCAGGTCTGCATTCTTAACGTGAATGGAGTATAGGTATATGAACATTTTACAGATATTTCTTCCGTTTCTTATCCCGTGCAGATGCAACTTGTTTTGTAGTAATCCAAAATTTGTTTTCGATTAATTTACTGTATTGATTTAGTTAGATTGGATTGTTTGTTACTAATAAGTAGTCTCGGCAAAAAGCGGCAAGTTTCAGTGCCGTGCGAAGAACAACGGAGAATCGAGTACCCGTATCAAAGTGCACTTGTTCAGTATTATTCGTCTGGTCGTTGTAAGTGCTTGTTAGTACACACATACATAGAGAATATTGCAAATCTTCTGCAATCCGTGGCAAACGATACAGCGAACAATTAATATTTGATGCAATTGTTTATTTCATTCTTTGTAATCTACCATTCACTTTACTAGACCAACAAGCATTTATCTCCTTCTGGAACAAGTATTTGGGTTATACATTACCAAGTCGGACATCGTTAAGAAACTTTATGCCACCTGTTTATGACTATGTTGAAAGAGAAGCTAAAGCAGAATTGAAAGATAAAAAAATGTGGTTATGTGCGGACCAAACAACCAATCGGCAAAAACATTCTGTGGTGAATGCAATGGTATGTACAATGGAAGAGTTTGAACCGCCATCCCCTATCTTACTTGCTTCCAAAAGAGTTGCAAAATGTACTACCGATGAAATTTTAAAAGTGGTGTTGATGGCATTGAACAAATTTCAAGTTTCAACAACCCAACTTTTAATGTTTGTAAGTGATGATGACGCTAACACGCTTTCCTTAGGCCAATTTCTTAAAGAAGAGAGTGGCAATCTGTTACATGTAACACGTAAAATCCATGCTTTAAACGTTGTGGCGCCATTGATCCCTACACGTTATCCACGAGTAAATCCTTCAATAGCTTACACAAAGGCAGTATTTCTGAGCTCCCCAAAGCGTACAAAAGAATTTTACTGTGTCCCAAACATCCTGAACCATCACAGCCAATTACTACGCGTTGTAGAACATGGTTAAAGGCTCCGTTTTACTACTGCGAACATTTCGATGATGTAAAGGAGGTAGTTTTAGAATACGATCAGAGACATGCCAAAGCTATCAAGAAAAGCCAGTAAATATTTCAAGTTAGTCAGGTAAAATGTGATTTAGAAAGTATACTACCTTCCGAAAAACTTTTTCTTTTCTTTATGGATCTCTACACCTCAATAAAAAATAAAATAAGTTCTATAAAATAGCATGCACTACCGCATATTACCCTGATTACTATTGAAGGAGCATCGACTTTACTTTTTTAATAAGTGAAACTGGTTTTATTCGGGAAATTTTTGCACTGTGTAAGTTGACAAGATCAATACATATAATAATAAGCTTCGTCATTTATTTTAACCTTCGAAAGAGTACGTAAATTATTGCACTTCTTAGTAGCTGTATCACACATATACGACGTATTGCAAATCAATTATATCCCGTTTTTGCAGGTTCAAGTCCATATTAAAGATGCACCACCCACACCTTTTTGTTTCCCTTACATTCAACAGATGTGAGTTGTAGATATGTTAAAGCATGCCTAAATTTATTTATAAATACTAACGACCCACCTACATACTACACGGCATTAGCTGTTTCTCCATCTTTCTCTGCAGATACTTTCCCCACATTCCTACTCTATGCAAAGACGACCAATACAGCCTCTACTAATTGATCTATATTAAATTCTAATAGAGTTATACCATGGATAGGTCGATAATTATAAATTTGATAAATTGAGAGGTTCTATATTGAAGGTATACAGCACGTTCAGAAAGGATGTACATACGTAGTAAAAGATTTTTATGAATTGTAGATAAAAATAATTTGTTAAGTGTATACAATGTTCTCTCAATATATACCCATCTCACTTGGCCATCTTCGTCCGTCGATCGGAGCACTTTCGTGAAATATTCACGAGACAACGCGTGATTGACGTAGGACGACCTCTGGCGGATAATTACCGGACGTGTTTTATTCATTTAAATTTTATTAGGGTTTTAATGAGGCCGAATGTCGATAGACAACGTTCATCATGAATATGCTTACATATGTCCATTAGATGCTTAACTAGTCGGTCTTGTTTTAGACGTCATTGTCCGTGCAATAACGATGTTTATTTTGCCGTTACTCTTCAATAGATTACCGTAACATAATAACACATTGTCCGTGGATAATGGAGATGTTAAATTAGACACCTAATAGGCACATACTGGTCCCTATAAGGTAACATTTACCTTCGTATATAGCTAAACAATTTTCGTCCAAAATCTTCATAGGTAAAGCGATCTTTGTTTCTAATTTACCATTTTTCTTTTAGTTTTGTTTAGCTTAGTTTAGTTTCCAATATACAAAATGAATATTGATAACGGCGCACACTACAACTGACATAGAATTTATACCAAGTGCACCATTAACATTTAAATTTGGCATAAAGAATGCTAGAAAGACAATTGACACCACATTTAGTCAAGAATTCAGTGATTATTGTTGATCTCAACATGCAGATAGGTCAAGTGCGAAATTGCCATGTCCTTTAAAATTAATATTTATCTTCTTTCAAGTGTTTGTTAGTTACTGGATCTTTTGTATATAACATATGGGCTGAAAAGTCCCGGGCCTAACACATAGATGACGTTAGTTTTATTGCAGTCACCTTTCTCTCAGTTAGTACTAACCTTCAAAAGACAGCTGTTAAAATTTCATGATATTCTATTCATTAGTTTGTGAGTTATTGTGCTAAGAGTCACGATACTTTTGTTATTTTCAAAACAATGGATCAAAAACAATTTCGTGTTTTAATTTTACACTGCTTCTTGATGGGAAAAGATACCGTTCAAGCGAAGCAATGGCTTGAAAAGTGTTATGGGGACTCCGCTCCATCAGAAACAACTATAAAACGTTGGCTTGCTGACTTCAAACGTGGTCGTAGAGACACCGATGATGCAGAACGCAGTGGACGTCCAAATGAGGCGGTAACACCAGAAAACATCAAAAAAATTCACAAAATCGTTTTGAATGATCGAAAAGTGAAGTTGCGTGAGTTAGCTGACATCGTAAAGGTATCAAAAGAACGTATTGGCTTTATATTGCATGAGCATTTGACTATGAGAAAGCTCTGTTCAAAGTGGGTGCCGCGTTTGCTCACTGTTGACCAAAAACAAGAACGTGTTGATGATTCTGAGCAGTGTTTGGCCATGTTTAAACGTAACAAACCGGAATTTTTGCGTCGATATGTGACAATGGATGAAACATGGATCCATCATTTCACTCCGGAATCAAAACGATCGTCATCTGAGTGGACAGCAACTGGTGAACCTCGTCCAAAGCGCCCGAAAGCACAACAATCGGCTAGAAAGGTTATGGCCTCGATATTTTGGGATGTTGCTTGGTGCAATATTCATCGACTATCTTGAGAAAGGAAATACCATCAACAGTGAATATTATATAGCGTTATTGGAGCGTTTGAATGCCGAAATTGCAAAGAAACGACCGCATATGGCAAAGAAAAAAAAATTGTTTCATCAAGACAACGCACCGTGTCACAAGTCAATCAAAACAATGGCAAAACTACATGAATTGAACTTCGAATTGCTCCCGCATCCACCGTATTCGCCAGATTTGGCTCCCAGCGACTACTGGCTGTTCGCAGACCTCAAAAAAATGCTCGCCGGTAAGAAATTTCGCACGAATGAAGAGGTTATCGCTGAAACTGAGGCCTATTTTCAGGCAAAAGATAAATCGTTCTACAAAAGTGGTATTGAAATGTTAGAGCGGCGCTGGAATGATTGCGTTGCTCTTGATGGAGATTACGTTGATGAATAAAGCTAATTTTGAACCAAAAAAACTGTGTTTCCTTTGTTAGGCCCGGGACTTTTCAGCCCATGTGTTACATATACATATATGACACGGTCAGCCCATAACAATAATAATATGATTAAACGTGTCATGATGATATAGAAATGAAATAAGAGTAAGACATGAAAAGAAAAAAGCTAAGAAGAAGAAAAATTAAAAAGGGGGAAGGCGTGAAAAAGAAAGAAAAGGTGAAAAAAGTAAGAAGAGGAAAGAGAGACAGAAAGGGAAGGGAAGAGGGGGGGGAGAAAGAAAGAAAAAGAAAGAGAACACTGGTCCTTCGAGATAAGAACAAGAGACCACCGGAAATTACTTCGGAACCGTCAAAACAAGATCACTAGATCGTACATAGGGAGACAAGGAGACATGTACGAACTAGGGACCAATAACCTCACTCCATACTGCGTGCAAGGGTTTGCCAGATTTAGTAAATAGGTGATTAAAAGAGTACGAAGACCAAGACATAGAAATGCATCAAGAAGATTGCAATCCTCGTTGATTTTAAAAATACTTATGGTACAGTAAAATGGAGAGAAATATATAAAAGATTGGAAATTTTTGGAACATCAAAAACAAAAACCAAAAAGTGTTAGATTCCAAGGATTAACAACAGACTTGTTCTTTTTCCCTACTTCGTACTAAACTATATATCGATTTCCTAAAGAAACGGCCAACATTTTCACACCCATACAAACACACAAAACCACCTATCAATTCCTATTTTTCCCTCGCCTTGTCGCCCATCGTAATTATATAAAGAAAAAAGAAAAAACGACACTAGCTCTTGTGTTATTAGAGTCGTCATTAAAAATACATAAATTTGTTCAATTACTGGAAGCACTAAAGACGCCGATTACACTACACACGCCTCGGCGACGTCGGTAGATAAACATCACCGCGTGCTGGAATAATAATGAATAAATAATAATCTACAGCAATCATTTTCGGCATTCCCATAGTCGTAATTGTGATCCGTTTAAATTCATTACGTACGCACGTGTTAACACGCGGCAGGTATTTACTTTGTAATATTTCGAATAATTGCTGTTATTTTTAACTCGAACTCGAACTTTGAACGGTTACAAAATGGCGTAGGAGGAGGAAAGTGAGCTGAAATTTTGCGGTTTATTAATAGAGGAATGTTGCAAGGACGAAATATGCAGCTCAAAATAAAAGGGCAAGTAAGGACGGTAATTTTTTAACACTAAAATTATACTCCGATCTGCTACTAGGTGTTGTGCAAAAACAAACTACCAGTTCGCTAGTAAAGCTTAAATCGCTAAAAATTTAACGAAAAGTTGCTGATGAAACTCCTTAAAATCATAAGGAAAACGACAAAAGAAATGTTCTTTTACATTAGGTTCTCCATTGCGTAATAATGTTACCCTAGAAAAAAATAAACCACGTCGCTAATTTGCTAAGTCAAAGTGCCAGCGATTTATCGACTAGAAAAATAAAATCAAATACTCGTACGAGGGTTATCTCTTAAGTTTTGCTTACAAGGTTACTATGGACCAGCGGAGGCAAAAATTACAAAATGATTCGATGTCGTTTGTGGATTCTGTTCAAATTCTGGATGGTGTTCACTCACACTTATGTACGGCGGAAGGCGAAAAAAATGAAAGTGCAATACAAAACTGGAAACAACATTAGAAGATACTCAACATGGATTCAGAAAAGAAAGAAGCACTGGAAGAAGGAAGAACAACTGGCTCGGAACGAGAAACTGCAGAAGTCCGACACCACAAGGTACAAAGAACGTAGGATTAAATATACATACAGACAGGGACACTATTATTAGGCAGCCCCAATTTTTTCAATTATCTTTAACATAAACAATGAACAAATAAAACAAATATTATAAAAGCAAATATTTATTACTAAAAACTAGAAATTCAATATTTGATTGGCCCCCCGTGGGCTTTTATGACAGCTTCAATCCTTTTAGGTAAACTGACCACTAACATATGGCAGGTTGAAGTTGGAGTGTCCTTCCATACTCTTTCAAGTATTGCTTTTAATTCTTGTTTGTGTTTACATTTGTGTTAGCATATTTTTCGCTTAATAATAGCCCACAAATGCTCGATCGGATTTAGATCCGGGCTAAACTTACAGCCGCAGTGTGGAATGGTGCATTATCTGGTTGAAACAAAACTTCGTCAGTATTCATCCCGAATAATTTTTCAATTGAGGGCAGTAAAGCTTCACCTAACATGCTGGCGTAAGTCCTCGAGTTCATTCTACCAGTGCGCACGAACATCACTCCAACCATAATCGACGTCATACACCCCCATACCATGACACTACCGCCACCATGTTTGATGGTAGGCACCACACAATCGGCACGGTATTCTTCACCAGGTCTCCGACGCACTAACACGGTACAAGGTGTACACAAAATCTGTAATAAACCTGTTAATTTTTTCAATTCTCGATTTTTTTTAACACAATTCGTTTAAATTCCTATAAAATAGTTACCTTATACTGAATATAAAACGATTAATTATATTTACCTCTATATTACACTCACCTGTCCAAATCACATTCGTTCAGACCTTCTCTGTCTACGATTTGTGTTTATGAGCCCATGCTAATCGTTTATTTTTATTTACGTCCGAGAGTCACGGTTTCTTTCTAGCTTTTCTCTAAGACGTCTACTTTCTGTTTTAGGCGATAAATTAACGTTGAGTTGTCGATTTAACGCGCCAGCCAAATCTGTTGTCGTTTGACGTCGATTTTGTAGAGAGTGTCGTTGTAACCGCCGGTCCTCCCTTTCTGTCGTTTTACGTTTTGGACCTCTTCCCGGTCTTGATTTAGTATCCCCTGTTTCTTGGTAACGCTTTAGAGTTGTTTGTACGGCGCACCGTGAACATTTTATTTTTTTACTAATCATCACTTGGGATAATGCCTCGGCATGTAGTATAATAATTTGCGCAGGTTGAAACTCAAAAAGTTCTTTAGATTTCAGCATTTTCAGTTACATGCACATAAACTAATCACGAATAAATATCTTTATTTGCCAATAACAAACGCGCATATAATTTAAAATAAAAATACTGATGTTCACCGGTCACTTTACTGAACTATACTAAGTGTAAAATACAATTAGTTCCACAAATACAGCAATAAATTGATTAACAACGGTATTTCTCCTACCAACCCTTCTATTTATACTACGAGTATTTCTAAGAAACGACAGGTAAAGACTATTTATCTATTAATACCGCTATATTAAAACATCTAAAAAGTGCCTCATATTCAGTCCCCTATATATAAGTTGATTTCCAATCTCGTTTGCTTCAGTTAAATAAATCGAAAGAATTGAACGCATCGGTCGATTAAAGAAACGTTCTTCAGACACGCAATTTTCTACCGAAACACGAAACCATCTTTCTCCCAACCCCCTCGTCACATATAAAGGATCGCTCCGTTTCGAGCAGATGGACTCATGAATTTGCCTCAATAGTAATTGTCGTCTTGCATGAGACATTAGCGCTGTTTCGGTTGTTTTCTTCCTATTATCATCATTTTTCTGCGAGAACTTGTCGTCGGAACAGTAAATCGTTAGTGTAACGTCACGCTACGTGTTCGAAAATATTTTATGCGGTCGTAAAACGTCTTGCAGATGTGAGTTTAGGTTAAAACGAAAAATGCGGTTTATGTGAACTTGGGAAAAGATGATTTTAAAGTTCGATCTAAAAGATAAGATTTTTATTTAGGGTTTCTGGGGAAATGTCGATGTTATTAAAATCTTAAACATTAGGATGATAATATAAATCTTATTCAACTTGTTACTAAAGATTGACGGGGAAAAATCATTATAACATTCATTTTACGTTATTTCAGTTGCTCTTTTTAATGGAATTTGATCAAAAAAATTCCAGAAAGTTTTCCACGAACATTTAATGGTTCTCTTCTTTTTCTTCTTCTTCACTTCAGGTTTTAGGTACCTTGTGTGTTACGACACCCACCTTTTATTTGGTCTGCCTACACTTTTTCTTCGAAAACATCCATAAAACCTCGTACTGGCTGGCACCCTCGTTGCATCCACTTATTTTTGTTTTCCTTTATTCTCTCATTTATGTCGAAGATGTTTAGTTCAGTTCTTATATCTCCATTTCTTATTCTATCAGATCTTGTGCAACCTTTCACTTTCCCAAAAATTTCATCTTTTGTGTCTGTATGCTGCTTTCTTGTTTTTTCGCCGTTGTCCATTTTACTGCCGTAAAAGAGTTGGCACTGTTATCGTCTTGTAAAATTCCTTGTTTTTCAATAATACAATTTGTAACAATCCTTTCCTCAGATTCTGCGTTTCCTAATGTTGTTGATAGGTATAATCTCTCTTTATTTCAAATAAAGATTATTTGCTTCAGAAAGTAACTTTAAAATAAACCCAAAAGTCCTAAAGAATAACATGTGTTCCTTGAACTTTAATTTTGGCTGACAACAGTAGACTCTATGAAGAAGTAAGGAGGAATTATGGAAAAGCAATGTTAAAAAACTGAAGCAGTATAGTAAAACAAAACCGTAGAAAATTTAATTCTCCAGGTAATATGCAGGAAATTAGAAGAAATTTCAGATTTTAAAATAAGAAATAATAAACAATCTCACTGTAAGGATACTCTAAATACTCACACTGATCAAGTATATAAATACATAATTTTGACAATATATTGCGCTAATTCTAGAAGGTTTGTAATAGATCTTGTAGATAGGAAACAGACACACGTTCAAGAATTTTTACAAAGTTTGGTAAAATATTTATTGATCTATAATTTTGAAAATCTGAGCGATCATCTTCCTAAAACACGTAGCGTAATTTTACTAATCTTCCAAACGGCAGAAAAAGTGGAAGATCTAAGGGTTAAGTTAAATTTTCTAGCTAGAGATCTGAGTATAACAATCAGGTATGAGAAAATGCAAGAAAACCATAATGATCAGCAGTTATATGAGATTTTAATTTATTAGAATGCACCGTACGCAATTAGGGATCCTATTAAAGATCTATCATTAATCAAATTCCTTTCAGGGGATTGGGACTTCAGCAAAAGCTTTAGAGAATTAATTTGCAAAAGATATCCATAAGGAAATGTCTCCTGGTTACGGTGAAAAGTATTTGTCACACAAAGCCGTGCATAACTGGGTGGAGATATTCTGTCAAGCGCACTCGAAAGTTGTTGACGATCAAATTGCGATAGATGTAACACTTCGATGGGTGGAAGAGATGATTCGAACTAATAGACGGGTAACAGTAGACAGCATAGCAACTGTAATGGGGCGCTCTCACAGTTTAGCTTACGAACTGATGTACTAACGTTAGAATTTTCGAAAAGTTAGCTCACCGTGGGTATCTAGGGAAGGAGAAAGGAGAGGATATACTTAACAGGATGACTGGTGATGAGCCATTTGCAGAATTAGAGTGGAAAATTCATGTCCCGAGTATCATCTGTTTGGTCCACTCAAAACGAATCTTGGCGGAAAATATTTCGAAGGTGATAACGATGTTCAACAAAAGCTACACACTTGATTCAGATGGCAACCCAAATACTTTTATCCACCAGGCATTGGGGTACTGGTGAAATGATGAGGCAAGTATTTCTCTAATTATTTTCATAATAGCTTTTTGTAACCTATTTACTGACTCTCTCTCGTATTTACTTTAACGAACGGCTTCAACATACTACATATCCAAAGTGATTTCACTTAAAAAAACATCAGAATTCACCGACAAGCAGAGTTTCTGATGTTTGTGTTAAATTTAATTTTTTGCACATCTTCTAGAGTTATAATTGTAAATAAACCTAAGGAATGGAATATGGGAATAATTATGCCCATATACAAAAAAGGAGACACTAAGGAATGCTCAAAGTGCTGTAGAAGATACTCAACATGGATTCAGAAAAGGAAGAAGCACCCAGGACATAATATTTGTAATCAGACCATTTGCAAAAACTATAGGAAAAGGAAAGGAAAAAAAAACATAACACCCAAATAGAAGGAAAAGCCTTGGAACAAGTTAAAGGTTACAATTACTTAGGAAGAACCAATGAAGGCAACGGGAAAATAGAGACAGAAACAACTGAGAGAATAGGGAAATCCCCAAAATTTCTAGATAAAAAATACCAAAACAAATAAAGGCAGAGGTGTATTAAAGAGTAGTCAGACCAAGACTAACATGTGGCAGTGAATCATGGACAACCACGAATAGAATTAAAAGCAGAGTTACGGCCATGGAAATGAGATTCCTAAGAAAGAATAGAAGAAGTAACAAGGAGAGACAAAATCAGAAACACGACAATCACTAATAGTCAAAATATCAAGCCAATAGAAATAATCATACAGGAGAGACTACTGGAATGGCTTGGACATTTACGTAGAATGGAAGAAGATCGAATAATAAAGAGGATTTTTGAAGAGAGAAGAAAAGTATGGGATGGATTGAAGCCAAATAACTGGCTAAAAACAGGAAACTGTGGAAGACAATAATAGGAGAATGGTAGTCTGACACAGCAAGGTCGTAAGATTATAAAAGAAATCAAAATTTAATTTGACCCTCAAGGAACATCAATATGCTGTTATTCGTTGCAAAAAAATATTTTCAAGTTTCACACGTCTAAAACAATTTAATTAAAAAACTAATATACCTACAAGTAGAATTTCCTGTATTTGGATTAAATTCAAGCTTTTACACCTCTTCTATCCTTTATGCTAGTATTTCGTCCGCAATATATTTAGTTACTCTTCGTTCTTGAAAACATTTCTCTTACTCGCAAAGCCATCATTTCTTCCATATCGAATTCCCTTCTCCGTATATTCTTATCAATAAATAAATAACCTGTCCGGCGTCTTCAAAGGTAGAAATACACGCATTTCCCGCGCGCACTACCTGGCTCCCCAAGTAAAGCTATATTTATACTGGCCGTTATTAAATATTAATGTCCGACTATGAGAGAGCTCTAGTCAATCTATGGAGCACTTCCACGCGATTGAGTTTTAATATTGTAGCTGTAGGTCGTCTTACGAGAAGCTAGTAGCAATAGGAACGGCAACAGGATCAGCATCACCAACGCTATCTCTAGTCGTTCATCAGATTTCTAATTCTTTTTTCTTCCATCCGCTCGTCTCGATAATCCCTGCGAGTTGTAGGGAACGAGTTGGGAAGATTTCTCTTCCGCATTCGGCCGCACACGACATCGATAATCCGACGAAGATGTACGCGCCACAAACACAAGGTCCCATACGTCGATCCGACGTATTGAACCTACAGACGAATTGAAACGTCTATTGATGGATTTATCTATGCTTGTATACGTGGATGTGTGTATGTGCACGTATGTACGAGGGCGGATTTTCATGCCCCACCAGTTACCTACTTCTAATTGGTTGTTTGGTTAATGTTTTTGACATTTGTAGATCATATCTACACAACATCAAGTTTGTTCCTCAAAGTATTGTTGTGCTGTAGCTAATTCTTTAATTGTGTATCGTGATTGTTCATAAAAATGAATCCTGCTGACCAACGAACCGTAACAAAATACCTCCAGATAAATGGCATGACGCCAACTCCAATTCATAAAGACATTATGGCAACTATTGGTGCGTTTGCAGTTTCTTGTGATATAGCCAAACGCTTATATCGAGATTTTAAATGCGGATGAACATCCTGTAAAAACCAACATGCCGGAGGCCCTCCCATAACGGTAACAACAGCAACAACAAGAACATTAAAATACCACACGATATCTTACTGCAAATCCGACGAGTACGTACCGGAGACATTGTGAAAGATACTGGCTTATCATATCATGTGGTGCAGAACATACCGACTAAAGAATTCGATTTGTAAGCGTCTTTTGGAAAGGTACCAAGCAAATAAAGTGGACAATCCTAGTCGGTATGTGACCATGGATGAGTCATGGCTGCACCACTATGATCCCGAGATCAAAGTGCAAAGTAGAGAATGGAAACATCTCTCAGTGGCAGTTTCTTCTTACCTTTTTGGTTTTTTCTATTAGTAGTTTCTATTACTAGTACTGTAATGGGACGCTTGTGAATGTAGAACATTTTCAGTACCACAACTTAGGTGTTCCGATTTGGGAGAAATGACGAAAGGAAACATTACGACTGGCAAAAATGGAAAAGTTCACGGTTTGTTATAAAAAAAATATTTTAAATTTGGTGACGAAAACTCCGTATAGATGTGGAAAAGAAAATTATGCAACGGTTCCAATGGTATTGCAACCTTGAATGTTCACGATGAAGATTGCTCAGCCCTCAAAATCCAAGAAGATAGGTTTTTAACAATTAGTGAACTGCACCCATTCATTACAAAAATTTCAAGAACTATGTCTTACGAAAAGGGAACAATCGGTTTCCGTTTCTAGATACTCTAGTCATACGCAATAACAATAAATTAGAAATAGACATCTACAGAAAAGAAACTAATTCCAACAGATTCATCACGACTGATTTGCACCATTGCGAACAATAAAAGATATTTAGTTTTCTGGTCAATAGACTTGTTAGATTTTTGCTAGGCAAAAGTAGGTACGAAAACGAATTAAAATATATCGAATATGTAGGGAGGTACAATGGTGTCTCTTCTACGGATGTTGACCGTATCTTAAGGAAGGTCCAATACAAACAGTACATCAGAAATTCCACGACCTTGACATCAACAAACATTGGTAATAAGACATTTGTAACACTTTCTTTCCATCCATCAGTAAAAGGGTTAAGTAAAATTTTTCATCAACTAAATATGAACGTGTCTTTTGTGTCAAAAAACAACTTAAAGAATCTCTTAGGGAATCCCAAAGATAAACCAGAGATGATGAAAAGTCTGGAATTTACCACATCGCATGCAATGATTGTGATAAAATTTGTATTGGACAAACAAAAAGAAGTATCGAATCGAGGTTCAGAGAACATATTAGACACTATCGTTTCGATAAACCAAAACTGTCAAGCGTAGCAGAGCATATGTTAAAATCCGGACATAAAATTTATTTAAACTCTTAAACTTCTTAAAAACGTAAACTCGTGTAAAGAATTAGACGCGCACCAAACGATATTTATGAAAAAGAATAGGAACTGATTGATTTATTATCATAAGGCCATGTTAAAGATACGATTCGTTTTCTTTCCATTCTTTCCTGAAAATACACACATACTCGAGACCACCCAATAGATTGTAAATAGTCACATGTTTTAAGAAATTTTAGAGCCTGCGTAGAAAATAATTTGCATGTGCAATACAGCTTTTACATTCAGTCGGTAACAAGGTTGACAATGAGAGTCCACGTGCTTTCGAAACGCTGCCTTCCGAATAATTAATTAATTTCTGTGGAGTGGAGTTTACTGCTATACCTGTGAATAAAGTGCCAGGCAGCTGTGGCAGCTGCATTGACATTTCTCAGTTACTATGACAACATTTTGAGATACAAACTTGATATTGTGTAAAAACAGTAATTAAACAACCAACTAGAAGTAGGTGAGTTTTCTATAGAAGAAAAACCCGTTAGTATCCCAATAGCCGTCGTAGCACTTGTAAACGTTGTTTTTTTCTTGTATATTAGGTGATAAAGATATTGTATACATCTGAACCGTGCAATAGGAATCCTTCGAGATTCATTAAATATGACGTCAACGTCCTAAAATACAAAGCTTTTAGCTTTTAACCTTGTAAAAACCACGAAATCGCAAAGATTAATTCCACGGCGTTTTCTCTCTATTAATTCGCTTGCGGCAGATCAATTTTGTGCAAGACAAATTCGCTCCAGTCACGAAAGAGCCTTCTACCATCTCGACCCGTCATTCCGTCTACCCGCTTCGCGACGTTCTTTTTTCATTAAATGCCGTACATTCCATTAAATAATTTAGCACCTACCACGTCCGCTCTCTCTACCTGTCGCGAACTATTTTCGAACTTTAAATGGGTCGAAACGCGTTGTTTCGCGGACGCCGTTGAACATCAATTTCCAAGTCCCCGGATACATAGTCGGCGGCGAGACGAGCGCGCGATCGTGGCTCCCTCTATCGCGTTCACAACATTCATTAAATTTAAAAGTTTTGTCTGTTGAGAATTGGTACGCTACGACGGTACTATATAGATACGCGAATGGGCTTTGCGGTCGCGAAATGGAGAGACTGTCGTCAGTGAATGGGGAAGAGCAACAACGACAATTTTATTTTTCTGGCTGCCCCGATGGTGTTGTAAAAATTGTTTTATGGCTAACGGTTCGCTTTATGTCCGGTAATAGGAGATCGCAATCTAGAAGATTTACGGCGCTGTTTTTCTCGACGAGTATGGGCCTTTTCGGGAGATAATGAAATCGGAAACGGAAGCCAGAAAAAAAACAAAATGGAGAGGAGGGCAAGAAGATGAAGTGTTGTCGTGTGAATTGGCAAAACATTTTGTTAAATGGTTCAAGTTCAGGTTCAAATTCAACAATTTAGATCAATAGATCTAAGGGACATTGTGGAAGATACTAGCTTACCACATCATGTGGTGTACAACATACTGACTAAAGGATTAGATACGAAAAATATGAGTGCAAGATAGGTGTTCCGAAAGTTTCTGCTATCTGTATTCTGGGATTCTCAAGAAATCATGGTTGGAGCACCGATGGACAAAGTGCATTAGTGTAGACGAAGACTATGTCGAAAAATAAAAAAAACATACTGCCACTGTAGTTTTACTGTAAGGGTGGTAGAGGTAGCATAGAGATCCACCCTCGTAGATTTTTATTCTCAGAAATTTAGCGAGAAACTTTTAGTACCTTACCCAGGCAACAAAACCCTGCAAATTTAAAATGAACAAAAACGAAGTAAGATCAAGGGGCAAAAAAAACGTACTTGTTCCGATATCAGGGTCAATAAAAAGACGTGAAATATGTTTGACATGTTTTCGGAATCGGCAAGGGCAACTCTCTTTATGGCAACTGTCACAACTTCAGACGTCTACTATCAATGGTTGTTGTTTAAGAAAGCGTTTTGTTCAAGTCAGGCGGTTTTTCAAAAATGGATAAAATCGAATTTCATGCAGTGATAAAACACTTCTGGATGCCTCCAAAAACGGCCACGGAAGTTCTAAATATTTTGTTAGAGTTTTACGACGGATATACTCCATCATTCTCGACCATCAGCTTCTGAGTGAGCGAGTTCAAACGTGGCCCCACAAGCACAAGCGACGAACCACGCAGTGGACGCCGAATAACCGTTGCCAACGATGAAATGGTCGACAAGATTCAAGATGTCGTGTTAGCCGATCGCCGATTGAAGCTGAAAGAGATAGCAGAGACAACAGGCATCCGAGCAGAACGCGTTGGCCATATCCTACACGAAATTTTGGGCATGAAAAAGCTTTAGACGCGATGGGTGCCGCGTTTGTTGACACCGGACCAAAAGTGAAATCGGATGACCGTTTCGGAGGAGTGTCTGGTCAGGATCCAATGCAATCTAAGGGATTTCTTCGTGCGTTTCGTAAGCCTGGATGAGACATAGTACATGTTGGAAACCAAGGAGCAGTCAAACCAATGGATTTTTTCCGGGAGAATCGGCTGCAAAGAGAGCAAAGATCGTTCCATCGGACGGAAAGTTTTGGGATTCCCAAGGTATGATCCTCATCGACTATCTGCAGAAGGGAAGGACGATCACGTTAGCGATTTATTGACCCGATTCGATGCAGTATCGAAGGGGAAACGACCGCGTTTGCAGCGGAAAAAGTGCATTGCCACCGCGGCAATGCACCGACACATTCATCCCGCACCGTCGTATCCAAATTGAATGAGTTGCGCTACAACTTGGCCTTTCATCCACCATATTCACTGGACCTAGCCCCTCGCGACTCTTTGCAAATCTGAATAAATCACTGAGAGGAAAGAGATTTGCTTCAAATGTAGAGACCATCGGTGCTACCGATGGCTAATTTGCAAACCTCGAAACATCCTACTTCTCTGACGGCTTGAAGAGACTGGAGCATCGTTTGAGAAAATGTATTGATCTTCAAGGAGATTACATCGAAAAATAAAAGTAAAAAACCGCACCAATACCGTGTTTTTCTTGTCAATTCCGGAAACATTTCAGGTCGCCCTCGTATAGCTTGGGCTCGAATGAATTAAACACGCTTATTTCCAACTTACACTCGCCAAAGAGCAAAGGCAACCTAAAGTTAGCAAAATCAAATTGTAATGCGAATTAAACCTTGTAATCACATCATCCGATCAATCTAATTTTTAGCTCTGCAACTCCGCATACAATTTAAGCATTTAGATCACGTATATAAACTCCAATAATCCGCGCTGTTTTCCGACGGTACACATACAAATTCAATCCTCCAAAATCTACCAATCCAACTGTGAATTAATCTTTCGTTAGAGCGGGTATCGTACAGTAGCGTACGCCGTTATAGCAGACAAAACCTGGTGGTTCTACGTACCGGACCGTACGTCTATTACATGAAGCGTAGTTTCTGTAATCCGCCGAACGTAATCCATTTCGCATGATCGGCGTGGCGGCGACCGCACCAAAGTTTGCGGCGCAAAATTAAATTCCACCAACAACAATATTCGGCACGTTTGCCTCGTCGAAGCGACGGAGCCCGTGTCCCGCGCAACAGATTACAAACTTCGCGAAAACGCTATCGCAACCAAGTGGAGACAGCGGCGATTCTCCAAGTTTAAAATCGGATTAATTCGGTTTTGATTGTTGAAGTCGAGCAATCAAAGGAGCCAAGGACGACTGTATGATTTACTTTAGACACTATCTTGTGTCTAATTGTAAGTGTAAGTCTAAGTATCGAGTGTCTAAGGTAACTTACGCATATACGAGATTACTTGGGTGCTCCATACAACTTGTTGTTGTTTGGAATTCGATTATTTACTTCATTTTCGAGGCTTTCTTATTTCTCCTACGTTACATCTAGATACTTTATGTGGGAGTTAGTAGATTCAGGCTTACTTGTTAATTGGATTAAGTTATTTAAGCACCCAAATTATTAGTTGAAACAGCCAAAAGAGGGCGGTCTGAAACGTTCCCGGAATCGACAAGAAAAACACGGTACTGGTGTGGTTTTTTATTTTTACATATTGATGTGGTCCCCTCGAAGATCAATACACTTCTTCAAACGATGGTGCAGTCTCTTCAAGCCAAGTAGGATGTCCCGAGGTCTGCAAAATAGCCATCTGTAGCAGCAATGACCTCCTCATTTGAGCAATGTCCTGGTGGAATGAGACCGTTTCTTCTTCAATACTGCTTCGAATCGGGTCAATAAATCGCTGTAGTTTTACCCCCTAAACTTCTTTCCCTTCTGCAGATAGTCGATGAGGATCACACCTTGAAAATCCCAAAAAGATGGTCGCCATGACCTTTTCGACCGATGGAAGGGTGTTTGCTTACTTCGGAGCCTATTCGCCCGGAAAACTCCACTGCTTCGATTGTTCCTTGGTCTCTGGTATGCAGTGGTGGATCTAAGTCCCATCCATGGTTACGAAACGCTTGGATTCCGTTGGATCCTGACTATGCACTCCTCCGAAACTGACACCCCATTTCGTTTTTGCTCCGGTGCGAGCAAACGCGGTACCTATCGCGCCGAAAGCTTTTTCATGCCCAAAATTTCGTGTAGGATATGACCAACGCGTTCTTCTGAGATGAATATTGCCTCTCTTTCGGCTTTAATCGGCTATCGGCTAACACATCATGAATCTTGTCGACCATTTCATTGATGGTAGCGGTTTTTGGGCGTCACTTGTGCTTGTGTGACCACGTTTGAATTCGCTCACCCAGAAGCTATGGTCCAAAAATGATGGAGTACACCCGCCATGAACCTCTAGCAAAATATTTCGAATTTCCATGGCCGTTTTCGCAGTCATCGAGAAACATGAAATTCGATTTTATCGATTTTTGCGAAACCGCCTGACTTGCTACACAAAGAGCACTCTTAAACAACAACTACTGACAGTAGGCGTCTGAAATTTTGACAGGTGCCATAAGATAAGTTGCCCTTGCCGGCCAATGTATCCAGTTCACCCTTCGTGCGCTATATCTTGCGTATTCCGGAAACATTTCAGGTAGCCCTCGTACATAAGAAATGTAGCCTTGAAAAAAATATTTAGAAAGTGTTTGTTATGATTGATATTTTGTGTACTAGATTTGATAATACAGCGAGTACCCTCCTATGGATCTGACCATTATCTCTTAAAAGCAAAGCTATCTTCTTTTCATTCAAATATCAATCCAATAAAGAAAAAGATGTAAACCAAACTAGCCAAGTACACCAATGGCGCACATACAATCTAGACAGTCTTTCAGATGAATCGACTGTATTTTAGTATAAAATGAGGTTAGCAGCCAAGATGGTAAAATCAACATATGCTACAGACGCAGGACAGTTGAATTTCATCAAAAAATGTATTCACGAGACCGCATACGTAATATTTGGGCAAACACACAAGAAAATGAGGAGAAGAAATGATATGATGGTGGAATGGGACTCTAAAGTGGCTAACAACAAAAGATCCTGAAAGAAGAATCTATATGAGGTACAGTTATGAACTAACAAAGAAAGCCATGAATAATTGTTGGAAAGGAAATGTGATGAGGTGAACAGACTTATAGAAGGATCAAAATGTAGGCATGGAAAACCCTGAGAACACTGAAGAAAAATGCGAGGGAAGTGAAATCTATACATCCAACAGGACACACGTTTCGACAGCTAAACTATCATCTCCAGCAATAATACTGAACAGTAACACAGTTCAGTACTACTGCTGAAGATGATAGCTTAGTTGTCTAATAGTGTCTCCAGTTTTTAGTGAAGTATTGTGGTTAGGGAAATAGTGGAGGGTGTCAAGGGGAAAAGGTATGAACCTTAATAACTAGAAAATTCTGGAAAGATATTACGAAAGTATTTGCTATCAAAAAGTCTAACAATAGTTAGTATAATCCACAAAAGGAGGCCTGAATGACCAGTTTCCTTGGCAGAGCCTAAAAATCGTGAAGTTTATTCCACAAGACTACTTCTTATTATAAACTCATATCATGCATCTACTTTACGTTATACAGAATTTGCCTGCGAATAATTAATTAAACTAGAAATATACCCAATTGAAAGTAATTTACAAACATTTCCTTTTAAATGCTGGCGAACCCATTACGGAGATGCTTTCACCAAGTCGAAACAAGATTTTGCAAACGATTAAAAGCTGGAAAGGGATCGACATGTATTGAAAATCGTATGCCTGTTGCGGCCTGGACGGTGAATGTAATCGTTAAGCCTGTCGAACAGCTATCTATCAGCATTACAGATCAGTTCGAAGGGAATGAATTCCGAAGGTAGTATCTGGAGACCTAGCTATTGATTGGAAAACTTTAGCGAGCTTCGAAGATCTATCCTGAGTCGTGTGGCAGTGTTAATGGAAATGTTGCTCTTATACGATAAAGAGGGTAACATCGGTATTTTGCTTTAATAGGTGATGGCTATGAACTAAGATATATATATATATATATATATATATATATCCGTAATAAAATACCTCCAGAAAAAGGAGATGCCAACTCAAATTCATAAAGACATTATGTCAACTATTGGTGAGTGTGCAGTTTCTTATGATATAGTCAAACACCGGTGTCGAGATTTTAAATGCGTTATGGAAACCAACATGCTCTCACCCATACACCTGGTATTACTATGACTGCTCATCCTAGATTTGGCTCACTGAATGATATTGCCAATCATACCGAATACGATTTCAATACTAAAAATTGACGCAAGAGAACTAGTCATACATCTGCGATTACTGTGGCTGCTATACATCAAACAGGCTTTGAATTAGTGGAGCACCCGTCATATTCGCCGGATTTGTCCCCTAGGGATTACAGGCTGTTTCCTAAATTAAAGGAAATCTTACGTGAGGCAACATTTTCCAGTAACTATGAAGTAATGCAAGTTATAGAGAGGTGGCTTACAGAGGTCGGACAGAAATTTTTCCAGGAAGCTCCTGAAATGTTGGAGAACCGATATAACAAGTGCATTAATTTGGAAGAAGACTATGTCGAAAAATAAGGGGTACAAGATAGAGATCGCCTTCCGTATCTCTTATGGGGTTCCTTCTCAAACCACCTACTTTGCTTAGAACAGCAAATGGCGCAGTCAATAGGATTCTCCAATCCCCCTATATAGTAACAATCTCGAAAACAATTTAATTCTTTCATTTTCACTTGAGTTATTACAAGATATTTCCGAGAATCGTACTCCTTGGCGAAACGTTATAATACACAATCCGCTTACTTTTATTAGCTATTATACGCTGCATAATTTCGACTTTAAATAAATGCGAAAGTCTCCTGCGAGTAAATTCGCCATCTCTTAAATAATACACCGCAGAGCACTTATATACAGACGTCGTTCTAGATTATCTTCTTTTCTTTTATTTATTCTCGTTTTTAAAAGCAATTTATATTAGAACTGTGTCGTGGTCTGGCACTGTATAGAGATATCCTTAGGTAACTACATCGAAAGAAAAGTACTGGAAAGTTTATTGTTGTTGTACATATTTATTAAATATTGTAGTGTATGCAATAG
This sequence comes from Trypoxylus dichotomus, assembly GCA_023509865.1. Classification (NCBI taxonomy): domain Eukaryota; kingdom Metazoa; phylum Arthropoda; class Insecta; order Coleoptera; family Scarabaeidae; genus Trypoxylus; species Trypoxylus dichotomus. The sequence continues at coordinate 6,966,531 of CM042078.1, forward strand.
TAAAATAAGAATTAAAGTATTAGTTCATGAGGATAATGCTATTAATATACACTCTCGTTCATGTAAGTCTGGATACTAAAATATGTGGTACGCACGCATAACATTTTTACGTATCTGAGTTAATGCTGAAGTACAAAGAAATACAAAGATACGGTTCGCTTTCGGTCCATCCTTTTCCGTAAAAGGCATTAGACCACCGAATAGATTGTAAATAGTCATGTTTTAGAAATTTTAGAGGCTGCGTAGAAAATAATTTGCATGTGTGATACAGTTTTTACTTTCAGTCGGTAACACGGTTGACAATGAGAGCCCACGTGCTCTCGAAACGCTGCGTTCCGCATAATTAATTAATTAATTTGTGTGAGTGGAGTTTACTGCTATACCTGTGAATTTTACATCCACACAGTCCTTGCAATCGTCATTTATAGTTTGATTGTTTTTCCAATTCTTTCATTAATTTTTGATACATTTTTGCGTGTTTCCTATTGGCACGCCTACATGATGAAACCTATTTACTATAAGAGTCTCATTCCGTATATCTATACTATCTTGTAAGTTCTTTTCTTTCTCTGCTATCAGCATAACGTCATCTGCAAATACTACTTCATCTATTTGTATCCTCTGTAGATTCCTGTATCCAATTTGAATCATTTTCATCTGCATTGAGTATTCTTTTACTATATGGTCCATGAATGCAGTGAACAGTACGGGATTTAATCCTCCGCCCTGTTTTAATCCATCTTGAGTTACAAATCCTTCTGATCACCGATTATGTCTGATTACATGATTTATGTTGTTCTTATACAGCCTTGGAATATATCAAATAACTTTTTCCGGACCTCTCTTTCTTCGAGACTTTTCCATATTTCATATGTCATTCTATCAATTGCATTTTCCAGATTAGTAAATACAAAATATGCATTTTACCCTTGTTGTAATCTTTTGTCAACTGTTTGTTTTAACGTAAATGTTGCGTACTTCTTCCTGGTCTGAATCCACTTTATGATTCCGACAATGATAAGAAACCGTAAATATGAAGAATAATTACAGAAAATTCACATTAATATACGATCGATACAACCTTTATGAAGGCGTACAAAAGCAATAAACTGTTACATGTTAGCCGTTCCTAACGACCGAATCAATATTAATATACAATTTGCTTTAAAACGGTGAGTATATTTCATGTAGCCTGCGACATTCTTCATTTTTCAAAACGGTTTCGTATACATGCATTAATTGAACTGATTTTTCGTGTATATATATATATATATACATAAATATTAATGTCGAATACACTCTAAATATTATGACATGTGATTTCAAACCGAACTAAAATATTGCCGAGATCTGAATAAATAATATTTGTTACATAAGTGGGATAGACCACGATTAGAATGAAAAGTAGATAGAAAATATTGACTAGAATATATTAGGAAGCTAATAAAAGAAATGGTAAGATTTCACTATAAGGTGAATCGGATTAGGGATTTTAATGGATTGTAACGAAAAGCTTACGTTTTACTGTGTTTAAATCGGCCCTTCTTTTTTTTAGGAGTTTAATTTAAGATACCTAAATGTCGATTTAAAAAGGGCTATTTCTAGGTTATGTTTAGTGGTATATGAGTCATAGTTTACGAAAATTAAGTTGGTACTTATTGTTTGTTACGTTCTCCTGGTTTGAAGAACAGCGCCGCTGTAGCCTGCTCGTAAATTCCTGAATTACTTGACCAATACTTACTTGTAGAGTATGTTCGCTTATTTACTAGATGAAAGGTTGTACAGTGAAACTCAATGCGCATGCGCAAAAAATGCCTCTATCTGTTTGCATGCACCACTACCTTTTTATAGGAGAGCCAACCCTATTTATTTCTTAAATTCATAAGCGCACCTCGGTGCTATGCTTATTTATATGTCCCTTTCCGGGAGCCTAATACATTTTCCTTGTTTTAACATTGCCTAAGGGATTTGGCCCTGTATCATTGGCTTGTATTTGTACTTGAACCAAATACGTTCGTTATTTTCACATTTATAGGGGAACCCACCCTATCTCTTAGAGCTTGAACGCCTGGTCGAGGGCGACAGTAGCGATAATAGCCGATCTCAAAACAGAAGTAATGTGACAGCTAACCAGGCGTTCTCGGTTGAAATAATACGCTATGTGCAATTTTTAGCTCACTGCTACTGCGCCCCAAAGAAGGGAAAAAGCCAGTAGCCAGCAAATGTGCGAAATGCGCACCGACAAGTAAAACGGAGCGATGAAGCCGACATTACATATAGAAAAATGGTCCGTGAAACTCGTCCGCTACGACGAACAACTAAATGAAAAAATGTCTAAGTCCCGATACGACAAAGGACCGAACAAACGTACAAAAGACAACGGGTGCTGCGGCCGCAACGACCGTCAACAAGAAGCGTAGTGATCGTACTTGTAGAAGATGTCTATACATGCGCGCCGACAATCGTACCAAAATGAATCCCGACGCAAACTTAACCGAAGACTAAAAATATGTATAGACGACAACGGACACAGTAGCCTCGACGAACGATGATAGAAAATCGAGAATTTGTACTTATTAAAGAAATCTATAGATGCGATCTGACAACCTTACCAGAATGATCCCCGCCAGAATCGTAACAGAAGACTAAATAAGTGTATAGACGACAACGGACACAGTAGCCTCTACGTACGATAATAGAAAGTCGAGGATTTGTACTTAATAGAGAAATCTATACCTGCGCTCCGACGACCTTACCAGAATGACTCGCGCCAGAATCGTAACTGAAGACTAAATAAATGTATAGACGACAACGTCATCGACGATTCCCGCCAAAACTAGAAACTATTAGAAACTTCCAATATTCATCCGAGGACGTTACTGTACACGTTACGACGAGGTACGAAAGGTGATCGAGAGTGCACGATCGCTAATACCTCGACCGTCGCGCGAGAGTCGACTGCCTGTGCTTGTATATATTAAATATTAAGAAAACTCCCATTATTTGTTCGAGGACGTTGCACTTAATGACTTTTAAATTAGTCACTTTTAGCTAGAGTATTGTGAATGGCCGGCTTGCATACATATAGAATGCGTAATGTACATACATATTAAAATAGAATTCGATATATTCTACAGAGAGCAAAATAAATAAATGATAAAAATGAAAATAAAGTAATATTCAAAATGAAAATAAGGTAATAATGCTAACCCATACGGTTGCAAAGAAGATAAAATCATATAAAATACATAAAGTAGTAAAAAAAAGTGGATAAAACACAAAAACAATGTTAAGTCCTTAACATTGTGTTTGAACTAAAAGTTACCAAAACAGATAGAAAATACTGACGAACGGTAAAATTTACTTAATACAATACAGGTAAATAGACTAGCATTGTTTTGAAACTGTACATTATTGTGAAGTTTTCATGGTGTATTTTCTATGGTTCTCATAATAGAAAACAATTTACAGGGAAAAGAGGACAAAAACAGTAAAGATAATAATTTTCTAGTGAATGTTATTATTTATTACAGCATGCGAAATACATGAAAGTTACAATAAATAAATGAATTAGTTCGGTTAACTAATTATTACTTCGAGGATTACACAAAGAGTGTACCGAACTGGTACTAAATCATAAAATGGACTGTAATATTAACGTGATCTTGTTAGATGTATTCAAGTAAGCCCGTCCGTCAATACGAAACAAATAACATTAATATGGTATATTAACTTTACATTGTTTAAAACGTCATGGCACTAATTCGTGAGTAGGTCATGCAAAGTAACTATCCCAAAAAGGACAAATAAAAATAGTTTTAAAGTAATAAATGATTTATAAATTAGAAACAGTGACGCAGATTGCAACAAAAAATAGTTCTAAAACAGTAATAAAGTAGAAATAAATTAACATAATAAATAATCCTGAGAATAAAATAATATATTACAAAATATTTTTTAAATAATAGATTGGAAAATAATTCTGCAAAATAAACAATGCGCCAGCAAAAAAAGAAAGGTAATTCTGTAACATGGACTAAATATGCAGAGGAAAGCATATAGGATTTTTCAATTAAGGATGTGCAAAGCTTTGATATTTTAGTTATACAAGTTTGATTCATATTAATTTATAATATCAGGAAAAAATATTCCTAATTGAAAAAACCAACACACTGCCTAATACTAATATGAAATAATACGAAAAGAGGAGACCTGAAATTTACACTGGGTATTGCTGTCTAACAGCGGTTGTTGTGTGAACACCTTCAGCTGCTATATATAATTTACTACCAGTTTGATACATGTTTTGCGTAATCTTCAAAGTAATAATTAGATAGATAGATAGATAGATTCACTAGAAAATTATTGTCTTTATTGTTTTTGTTCTTTTTTCCCCTGTTAATTGTTTGCTATAAAGAAAATCACAGAAAAGACCATGAGAACTTTACAATAATGTAATACAGTTTCGAAACAATACTAGTCTATTTTCTATATTGTATACACAAATAATTATGGGGTAGTAAATATTATACAACAGATTATTTCACAGATATAGCAGTAAACTCCACTCACACAAATTAATTCATTATGCGGAACGCAGCGTTTCGAAACACGTGGGCTCCATTGTCAACCGTGTTACCGACAGTCGGTAACACGGTTGACAATGGGAGCCCACGTGCTCTCGAAACGCATAATTAATTAATTTGTGTTTACTGCTATACCTGTGAATTGTACATCCACACAGTCCTTGCAATCGTCATTTAACAGATTATTTCCCAATATTCAAATCAAATTTTTCCACTCATCAATATTTTCTATCTGTTTTGGTAACTTTCAGTCCAAACACAATGGTACCAACTTAAATTTCGTAAGCTATGACTCATATACCACTAAACATAACCTAGAAATAGCCTTTTTTTAAATCGATTTTTAACTACCTTAAACTAAACTCCTAAAAAAAAGAAGGGCCATTTTATAAATGCAGCAAGACCTTTCCCTTAGAATCCATCGCTAACTCGATCTCCCTTACACGGAACTATAGCCAAAGAAATAACCACATTCGTTTAAAGTCTTAGTAATCTACAAAAAAGCATCCTGTATATACAGAAATATCGTCAATAAAAATGCTGATAGAAACAATAAAAGACCTTCACCCTCTTTTATCCACATGCCACGTTTCGTACAACCCGACCATATTACATTAGTAAACGTAATATTTACTCCACTCCATTTTCTATATTCTTTTGTCTATCTCGATTTTCCGCCGCCTGTCTGTACGAGGAGACCCCTCGGGACGAATCTAAAGCAATATCGATTGCATACATTCGGCCCTGAGACGTTCATATCGATGGAGACTACTTGAAATTCCAGCCGAACAAAAAAAGGCGTACCTCAGCGTAGCACCTCTTCGGATCCGTCTAGAATAAATTCCGCAATTCCTATCGTTCCCCTTTCACCTTAGGTGATCAGGATGAACTGCAGATAGAGCATATTTCAAGTGTGGCTGCATGTAGATGCCGGGGGGGAAGGTCAAATTAAATGTTAGATGGATTCCGAAAAAATTGAATTGAAAAAACTGAAATTCGACGAAAGTTTTTCAATTGTATTAATTTAGTTAGGATGTAGCGTGGAATAAATCCTCCGTTTCCGCCGTTATTGTTGTTTCTTTCGCGATTCGCGGGAAGTTTGTGAAAATTTTAATGATGCACTTGTCGCACTGCCGAGCTTCCAGATAGGAAGCTCTTCCTGTGAGACGGCGTGGAAAAAAGGGAAAAGGAAAATTAAATGTTCCTCTTCGTAGATAGAACAATTTTGGGGTTAACAGTTGTTAAAGGAGTAGAATGGTAAAGCGGAAAAATAATTCAATGTGTTATTTCCAAAATATTCACAAAATCGCATTCCAACATACGTAAAATATACAGGGTGTTCCGTTTCATGAATACCTCGGGAATAAACGTTTAATTATTTTTCTTTTCTCGCCAACCCAATCAAAACGAACAATACAAACAAATTGCTAATGTAACAGACTTTGTAGCTTTAGCAATAAGCAACTTAGCTATGGCAAACATTTAATTTTGAACGCAATCACATTTGTACCTTGTGGAATCGGACTATTTATTTTCTTATTTTTATCTTCCACAGGTTCCTGTTCTGAGCCAGTTGTTTGGCTTCAATCCATTCCATACTTGTCTTTTCCAATGTTCTATACACCTGCTCCTTCCAGGTGTTTCGGCGTCTACCTATTCTGTTTTTGCCCTCTGTGTTGGCTTCAAATATCCTCTTTGTGATTCGATCTTCTTCCATTTATATATAATAAAATACTTTTGATAATACGATACTGTAACTGTTTTTGTTTGTATGAATTTTTTCGAAGCAGTTGTCTTCTTTTACCATCTTCTTAATTTTATCGTTCCACCAATTGGTTCTCTTTATATGTTTATTAAGGTTTCTTTTCCCGCATATTTTTTTTTGCTATTGTTGACAACGTTTCTCTAAAGGCCATCCATCTCTCTTTTACGGTCCGTTCTGTTTCTTAAATGTGTAGCCTTCTGAATTCTTTGTCTGTTTCTTGTTTATATTTGTCCTTATTTTCTTTTATGTTAAGTGTGCGTATTGCTGTCTTAAATCTAGAGGATAAAACTACAGCATTCTATTTATTCAGAATCCAGGCTACGCAATACAAGGACCATATCGCATCCACAGTAAGATCATTGACCATGAAAGAATAATAAAAATAATGCAAGTTGACGCATCATTAATACATGACATAGAACGGAAACAACTGGTGTTGTATGATTATATGAAGAGAATAGACCAGAACAGACTACCACAAAATGTTCGGAAATGGAAACCTGCTAGTAGAAGGAAGAAAAGGAAGACCAAGAAGGAATTGAGGAAAGGGAATTGAAGAAGCTATGAAGAAGAGAGGACTGACGGATGATGGTTTTAAGGATAGAACCTCTCGGAGATTAGGATGCTATAGATGGCAAAATCAGCTGCTCACAAACCGCCATAATCTATAGTTTTTACGGGGAAAATACTTGGATTTTCAGACGTTTTAAAGTCAGTCATGATAGCTGTAAATTATGTATATTCGATCACATGTGCTCAGTTATCGTCAATTCCGCGAGTTTATTTGTGTAACAGTTTCATTTATTGCCGATATTTTAATTTATTGTGTGTATATATATATATACGCTAGTTTTATTGCAGTCACCTTTCTCTCAGTTAGTACTAACCTTCAAAAGACAGCTGTTAAAATTTCATGATATTCTATTCATTAGTTTGTGAGTTATTGTGCTAAGAGTCACGCTACTTTTGTTATTTTCAAAACAATGGATCAAAAACAATTTCGTGTTTTAATTTTACACTGCTTCTTGATGGGAAAAAATACCGTTCAAGCGAAGCAATGGCTTTAAAAGTGTTATGGGGACTCCACTCCATCAGAAACAACAATAAAACGTTGGTTTGCTGACTTCAAACGTGGTTGTAGAGACACCGATGATGCAGAACGCAGTGGACGTCCAAATGAGGCGGTAACACCAGAAAATATAAAAAAAATCCACAAAATCGTTTTGAATGATCGCAAAGTGAAGTTGCGTGAGTTAGTTGACATCGTAAGGATATCAAAAGAACGTATTGGCTTTATATTGCATGAGCATTTGACTATGAGAAAGCTCTGTGTGGGTGCCGCGTTTGCTCACTGTTGACCAAAAACAAGAACGTGTTGATGATTCTGAGCAGTGTTTGGCCATGTTTAAACGTAACAAACCGGATTTTTTGCGTCGATATGTGACAATGGATGAAACATGCATCCATCACTTCACTCCGGAATCAAAACGATCGTCATCTGAGTGGACAGCGACTGGTGAACCTCGTCCAAAGCGCCCGAAAGCACAGCAATCGGCTGGAAATGTTATGGCCTCAGTATTTTGGGATGTGCGTGGTGTAATATTCATCGACTATCTTGAGAAAGGAAATACCATCAACAGTGAATATTATATAGCGTTATTGGAGCGTTTGAAGGCCGAAATTGCAAAGAAACGACCGCATATGGCAAAGAAAAAAATGTTATTTCATCAAGACAACGCACCGTGTCACAAGTCAATCGAAACAATGGCAAAACTACATGAATTGAACTTCGAATTGCTCCCACATCCACCATATTCGCCAGATTTGGCTCCCAGCGACTACCGGCTGTTTGCAGACCTCAAAAAAATGCTCGCCGGTAAGAAATTTCGCACGAATGAAGAGGTTATCGCTGAAACTGAGGCCTATTTTGAGGCAAAAGATAAATCGTTCTACAAAAGTGGTATTGAAATGTTAGAGCGACGCTGGAATGATTGCTTTGCTCTTGGTGGAGATTACGTTGATGAATAAAGCTAATTTTGAACAAAAAAAAACGTGTTTTCTTTGTTAGGCCCGGGACTTTTCAGCTCATGTGTTATATACATTCTAAAACAGTTTCTAAAGTAGGGTTGTTTGTTCTCTGTGTTATACTTATCCATTTCATGACCACAACTATTTGTTCGTGGTGCAAAATATCCTAGTGCCGTAGTATGACGCGTGTATACATCAGCTTGCCATACGTATTATGGCGGAATTCACTAACAAAGATTCGAATTCAAAGTGTTCTTTTGTATTAATTTGCGACTTAATTGGGGGAATATCGTTCATTAAAAATCGACTTCGTAAGCATTCGCTACAGTAAACAAGCCGCTCAACAATCCACCGAGTTTAAAGGATGCTCCTTCGTTCGCCTCTGCGATTCTATCTCTTGCTTACCACTTGTTTACCTAATTACCAAAGTTGAATCTGAAGTTTTATAATCATCACTCTATGAAAAAGAAAGTCAGACGCTGGCAGAAGAGGAAGAACAAGTAAAACGAGTTATTATGAGGAGACGTGGATAAAAACTCAATTACGCTTTCAAGGCATTATGGTGGATGCGATATTAATTTCTTTTGGGAACGAGAACAATGTAAATTTTTTCGCACGGATTCAGGTGCTGGAGGATAATCCTGGATAGAAGTATTGAAGTAACTTTCGTTTAATCTGCGTAAGGTAGATGTCGGTAGTTCTTATGAGTTAAAAAACGTCGATTATAAAGTCGGAAAGTTGAATAAAGTTGAACAATTTCGTTACGAAAGGAATGGGTACATGTTAGGAAAATTTGACAATAACCGAACATTTTGTTGGCAATATTTTATCTAATATAAATAATATTGTGTCTGGTGAGATATTACGATATATCTACAGATATTGTGACATCTAGGAATCAAACGCGATTTGAACTCACATTCGGTGTCGTGGTGTAATGGTAGCACAATGCGCCGGTACCGCAGAGATCGTGTGTTCAAATCCTACCGTGACTGATATTTTTTCAGGAATTTAAAACGTTGATTAATTGTAACGAAATTGTAATTTCATCACAACATTGTATCTAGTGTAACTTCAGGTACCTCATTGCTCAGAACGATTATTTGCCATTTTCGGGGCTAACGATGCAACGTAAAATTTTGAGCGAAACTAGGAAAAATTTTCACGAAAACGTATTAATTTTTGAAGCGCGATGACGAAGAAGATGCTTTGGACTGTGTTCAAAAGTCATTATTAATCAAATGAAGATGACCCTCGATCAACTGATGAGGACCATCTTCGGAGAACTTGCAGAAGATATCACCATCTTAATACTAGCATGGTTTATTGTCCCACAAAAGCCGTCGCGCATTTAAAACCGCTATCAGTATTACCATGAAGTTTGTTGAGAAATTGCCGGATAGCTGATTTTCTTGATCAGAACAATACTAATCGAGGATAGAAGAGATCTGGGTCGGTAGTTGTCCACTAAGTTGGTACCTTCTTTTCTCGGAAAGTGGACGAACTCTAGCTGGTCTAAGTACATCCGGAAATATGTTATTCTATACTTAAGTTGTTGTAATCTTCCATAACCGTATCGTCTGCATAGCGGACATTATTTAATTTTCCATTCTGAAGAATTCTGGATTCTTGTGTTGCCATAAAAAAGGTTGCCCATTCCGGCAACATTTCCGGTCGCCCTCGCATTAATTATCATATTTCCTTCGTTGTTAGTTAGTCTGGCTAAGTGCCTACGTCTGCATGTCTCAGTAATTTCTTTAACTTTTCGGTGTACGCTGAAATTGCCGTGTTTTGCTTGTAATGTCTCGATTTTTGTGCACTTTCCTTTAACCCTTAACTATCGTAATGCAAATACTGTAACGTCTTCACCGTTGTGCGGTTTTAATGACCGCATATAATAAACAAACTTTAATTACCAAAATATATTTTTTTACCCATTGGGAATATTCTTATTGGATTGACTGCACCCTAAAATAAAACGCAAGATGCCTTTTAACATAGTTCGTCCTTTAATTAACATAAACCAAACAAAAAATCCGTAAATGTCATATTTTGCTGTTTTTAACGCAAACGTTAGAATTTTTCTTTAGTAATATTCTATACGAAAATATGTACAGATTCTTAATAATAAATGATTATGCGATTAAAAAAAACAATAGCATAAGAAATAACGTAAAACAAATAAAAAATTGTAAAGGTTCAAATACCCAAAGATTGTGTTTACAATTTTTGCAAATTTTTGACGTATATGCTAAACATGTAGGCATATGGCAAATTTGACACACATAAAAGGTTTTTCTTTTAATTCTAGAAGAACAAGTGCAACATGTTTTTCGTTTTTCCAGTTTCTCTTCTAGAACTTCCGCTCAATCATACTAACTCAATCACATATAAATTCTGCAATTCAGATCTTTGAGTACTTTTATAAGTATATTCCGTTCTGATGGTGTATAGTATTACATTTGTCCACTGCAATACAACTTGTAGCACATCAGCCGTAAATAAGAGATTGCAGCAAGTAATTGCATCAGCTATATTTTCTAATCCGGTCGATCGTCGCAACCCTGGAAGCTGTATAGCGATATTGTGCTTCTGGGTTCTCGCGCGAGAAACAAAACTTTGCGATGACCACTTATAGCAATTTTACATTGTTTTGAGCAGTGCTACCGCTAGTTTCAGTTTCTTCTCCCTCACTAGGTTCAATTTCTGAGTCTGTTTCATGTTCACTTTCTTCATAACTGTCCTCATTTACACTGCTTTGGTCACTAATATCTTCACCTTATGCCTCTTCATACCATGCTAATAAAGTGCTCTCATGTTCAGGATCGCCTCACCCAACCGTTATGGATGTGGTAGGATTTTTACTCATTATTTTGTACAAAAAGCGCAACTCAATATCGACTTCAACTTTTTGCAGCATACTGGCAATGCACTCATTTGAAGGTAACGAGAAAACAGATCCGTGATATTAAAGTGAGGGTAAGATAAACAAAAACAAAAATCCGCTGCGGTCACTGAGACCGCACTACGATGGCTAAGGGTTAATATCAGCTTCCTTAGCTTTTTTAACCTTTCCTTTGATGATTCGGCTTAAGTTGTTATATCCGATGGTGTCATCCTTTTTTTTTAATTCTTTGTTCCACTCATTCTACAATCTCGTTGGTCATGCAAAATATGCAAGATTTCTTTTTTGTTGTATTAGGTTGTAATAGGTCATCTTTAACAGTTTTAAAAGTTTTAAAAGATCTTCATATTGATCTTTAATTGATCTTCATATCTCCCTAGCCCGTCATCGCCCTGATGAGTAGAAGATCAAAAACCAAAATTCGGTTATTTGATGAACAAATCTGTTATATGCATTAGTGCATAGTGGAATATTAACTTACAGCGCCAATAATTTAAATATTATTCGAAATTACGAACAACGAATAATAGAATTCGCTCTAAGTTACCAATCTATTTTCTATTTGCATACACAATTTCGTTCAATTATCCCTGCGACTTCATAATTTCACGAAACAACTTCATTTCTTATCGGATTCAGAACACGTTCGCTAAGCTTCTAACGTAACCTTTCGCGCAGAGATTTCTGAAATTCCAACTAGTACATTCGTATCTTGCATACTAATCGCTCTCGATTACAGGAGAGACACAGAAACCGTAGCCATCACAGTTACCTTTGATTAAAACCGCGTCTCTTCTCCATATCTAAACGGTTTTTCTATGTATCGTATATCGTATTGCCCGAAGAAGACTGTAAACTTCAAAATTAACTAGACTTGCTTGCTCCCTTCCCAATTATTCGAGATGAAATGGCGGATTTAGATGCGAAATACCTCGGGCGAAAGATGCCATGAATTTCTGCGAGATGTTTTGCTTTGCGTTAAGCTTTACCGGGTTTAACATGCAGTGTAATAGTACAAGCTTAAATATTTGCGCCCGTGTCAATTGTGGGAAGCTGTTTGAACGAGATATAATTTATCTTCCGGTTTATTTGAGGACGAGTTGCGCTCCGGCAATATTTATAGCCGGGATTAGAAGTGTATTTAAATAGTTGCGGGTTAATATGCTAGAAAATTATGTAGTTTGTTTGCTGTTGAAGTAACTGTACACGGTAGTTGGCGACTTGCTCAAAGGAACGGTCTTAATCTAGAGGCATGGTTCGCCATAGCTTTTTCAAAAAAAAATTGACAGTGGAAACGTTAAAGTTTAACTGATGTTTCTTATCATTATTAAGGAAATGCTTCCTGTTATAAGTTTTTATTGAGACGTCTCTGATATATGTACAAGGAGAAGTCATTAAAAAAGTCACAAACTGCTGTGGGAAAGCTGAAAATGGTAGTGAGCCCCTTCCTTATCTGTAATGTCTGTTAATAATATTTAAACATTCAATTATTTTATACTCATTTATTTCGACACTATACTACAACTGCTAAATGGAGACTGTCTGCTAACACGCGGTTAAGAACAATACTCCCACTCCAAGTGCCTATAGTAAAAAGTATCACACACACAGGTATGGCACAATACAAAAAAGATATTTTATATCGGCATCTTACGCTACCCGTGTCAGCACAATCCAGCTTTGTGATAGTCAAATCACAATTGTCATTCGAGTACGCAAGCAGCGTTAAAATGGTGACTGTGTCAAACAATTCTCACAAATGCGCTCGAAAGTTGATGACGATCAGGAAAGTGGCTGTCCCGTTTAGATTGCACAGATGCAACACTTCGACGGATGGAGGAGATGATACGAACTGACAGGTAGGTAACAATAGACAGCATAGCAACTGTAATAAGGTGTTCTCATGGTTTAATCTACGAATTGGTACACAATAGTGTGGGTACCGAGACAACTGACCGAGGAACACGGAAGGATTCGAATGGGCTTGTCCTTGCAAGGGAGGACATGCTGAAGAGGATTATTACCGGTGATAAGTCATGGGTGTACCGCTACCAACCCGAAACAAAGCGTACTTCAATGCAATAGAAACGTCCTTCTCATCGTCAACAAAGAAGTTCAAAATTATGCTGGCAGCTGCTAAGGTTATGCTTCCAGTGTTCTGGGATTCTCAAGGAGTGCTCCTAGTCCATTTCCAGAATAGATCTAAGAACGTGATTGGTAAATCATACCGTGGAGTTTTGTTGTTGCTTCGGGATGCAATTCAACGAAACCGCTTAACCCAGGCGGGAATTGCAGAATTAAACCGGGAACTTCCTGAACATCCGACCTACAATCCTAAGCGCCTATCATCAGCTTGATCCACTCAAAGAGTATCAACAAGAAGTACACATTTGGTCCAGTTGGCAACACAAACACTTTGATACAACAGGCAATGAGGTATGCGATAAGTGTATTAATGTATATGATGACTGTCGAAAATAAAACTTGTTTTTCTCTTATTATTTTTATAATAACTTTTTGTGACCTTCTTGCAGACTTTCCCTCATACATACAATCCGAAAACAGCTACTGCCAATATAGTAAAAGAACGTCATTGTTGGTGATATTCAAGACTGTTAGACGTGAGTTTTTTTAAATAAGAGAATTGTTAAAATCGCCAAGAAAAGAAACTATGTTTATTTTGAATAGCAAATGTACATTTCGTCGGTCTTACGGACATCACCAGTACAAACTGAGTCATTATATTTATGTCTGTCCAAGGTCACGACCGTGTTACTTTTACCGCCCTTCGTATACAGATGTATGTAACATATATATACAATTTTTATCTTCTCTTGAGGATTTTAGAGTACCTATCTCTTTATTTACCTTTCTCTATTGTAAGGCCTTCTTAGGCGCTAGTTTAAAGATTCATTCTCTAAGAGGCGAATTCTAAATCACACACATTTAATATAAAATCCTCATATATCTCACACCTCTACAGATAACACCCAACAAAATAATTTTTTGTCGTGGTTCCTGTAAAATACGAATTGATTTAGGGTATTTCTGATGTGCTGGCTCCAAAACTAATTACCATTTCTTCCTAGCAGCTCTAGTTTTTGAGATACGCCATGGTTATTTAAATATTAGTAGAACAGAGGCTTTCTAATTTTCACACGGTCGGATGTAACATGAGCATCAAGACTCATTACCTTCACAGCTACTTAGATCGTTTTCCAAGAAATATAGGTAATATAAGTGAGGAACAGGGGGAAAGATTTCACAGCGACACCAGCATTATGGAGGAAAGGTACCAAGGAAGATAGAATACCCAAATGATGGCCGATTACTGCTGGAATCTTCAAGAAAATTTTATAGAAGGAAATTTTTAATTGATAATTGAAAGTTGTATATGCATATTTTTCAGTTTAATAAATACCTCCTATCCATGTTTTTGTGTTTGATTTAACAATTATCAAACAGTAATGTTTCTTAAATAGGGCAGAGAGAGTAAATTTCTAAAACTAGATCTGATAGAACAAATCTGACGACATTTTTGGATTAGGCACCCCAAAATTGCTTAATTACACTTAAAAAATCCGTGGCACCAAAATGTATGTTGGCCAGTCTCTTTCTTCATTTTAGTTTTCCTTTTGCTTTTATTTGCGATGCTTGTCTTCCAACACCTATTTTTATGAATCCCACTGATAAATATGTATGAATGAAGCTACGTAGTAACCTTACAATGTAATATGCCATTTCAGGCAAAGGAAGTTACAGGAGTGTCTATACATATACACATAACTCGTATATACATACATAGCAAATACAATACATACGTATACGTTTGTTGGAAGACAATTTACGGTGTCTATATATACATATATGTACACAAGCTACCCATGTGTACATAGTATGTTCAATACGAACATACATACGTCTACGTTTGCCGGAAGATAATGTACGTTAGCTTTAAGCTAAACAAAGCTAATGGTCCCGCTAATGTGCGAAGCGTCTACAGTTAGTTCAAAAGCGTTCTCCAAATGCTTGACGCGATATACTCGGAGCACTGTTACGAATGAAAACACTTACCGCACCTCACAAGATCGGGCTATATATACCCGGTTACAAAAGGCCTTTTGTGCGTACGGGTTGGCTTAGCAAATGCGTCGTAACATGGCAGAGGTGATAATGAACTATTTAATGCGTTATACGTTTCAATGTAACAATAATAGGGGTTCTTTTTTTGCTGATGCTGGAGAATATCGAACTTCCGAGAGGGTAATTCGGCAACCTTGAGTTGCGAAGATCGTACATTTTGATGGAATGCGATTCTTGACATATATTTTGCATGTGTGCATTGTGCCGTTGAAACTATAATGTTGGTAGAAAGTGGAAACAATTTTGTAAAGGGAATATAAAAATTGCAGTTACTGGTATTCTTATCACATATTTTACAAAACAATTATTACAGAATGGAGTTTCAGAGATTACGTAAACTGGTTAAGACGGACTAGTTTTGCCTATAATACATACGTTCGCAATAACAAATTGAGCCTTTCAAAAGATTCACGTTCTTTTTGCCAATTCGTTCGTTCTAGGCAGGGCGCTACCAGAACTCCTGGTAAAGCTTTTGATACCACTAACGAGTACAGTGATCCAACATTAATAGTTAAAGTTTTTGCCACATTATTCTCTAGTGTTTTTCTATCCGAGCCTTTGGAGTCTCATCTTCCAGATATTGATTCCAGCCTACCACCGTTGTTTTTGCAGTCTGTTTCGGTAGAGGAAGTGATACAATGCATCAAGACATTAAAGAACAAATTTACTGGTGACGATAACATTCCTTGCCCTTTTGTGAAGGATTGTGCTACTGTCTTTCCCACTCCTCTATGTTTGTCTTTTAATGTAAGCCTACACACGTATGCGTTTCCATATATGGAAAGTAGCCAGAATTTCGCCAATCTTGAAAAAGGGTGATAGTTTCAATATTGGCAATTACAGACATGTGGCTATAATTTCTTCTTTTCCGAAGGCTTTTGAAGTCTTAATTTATAAACGTCTTTCTTATGGTATTAAATCATATCTGTCTGGATCTCAGCATGATTTCTTGGCAAATAGACCTACTATTACTAAGTTGGCGCAGATTTCACAAACAATAGCTGAAATCGTGGATGGGGGTAGTCAATTGGATGTTATTTATACTGATTTTTCCCGTGCTTTTGACCTGATTGATGATCATAAGTTGTTGGAGAAGCTGAGTTTTTCGGTGTCAGCAGGAATTTTCTAAAATTAATTCGATCACACCTTCTAAACAGATTTAATTACGTTTATTTTAATGGATTTAGATCTCGAACTTTCTACTCCAACACTGGAGTACCTCAAGGATCAAACCTTGGCCCGCTCCTCTTTAATACATATATCGATTATCTTTTAAAATCCATTAACTGCCCTCTATTAGCCTACGCTGATCATATTAGAATCTACAACGCCGTTAACTCCTTAAATGTTGACCCTTTGCAGCGCCATTTCGACATTATTCATACCTGGTGCCTGCATAATAATTTAAAATTAAATGTAGATAAGTGTTTCTTCATTTGTTTTACAAGAAGGGTATATAAAATCGATGCTATGTGTTGTATTAACAATATTAATATTGCTCGTCAATCTGCTATTAAAGATTTAAGGTGTGATATATGATGAAAAGTTTACCTTCTCTAACCATGTCTCAGATGTCGTGAGAGCAGCTTTTAAATTATTAGGATTTTACTAGCCTTGATGCAATAAAGACTCTTGTCTTTGCTTACGTGATTTCCAAGCTCGAATACACATCCGTGGCCTGGTATCCTTTCTACGACATCCAGATCAATCTTCTTGAGCGGATCCAGTGCAAATTTTTGAAATATCTATCATATAAGAACGGTCCTATGCGAGGTATACCCTACGACGAGCTAAGGCAAGAAACTTTAATAGTTACAACTTAAATTTGCCTTAATTTGTCATGTTTTCATTTTTTTAACTTTGATGTTTCGTATTATTAGTATTTATTATTTAATTATTTCTTATTGGCATTTAATTTTTCTTTCCGGTATTTACTGTATTGATATATATAGATATATATGTATATTTTTTTGGTTTGTTTTTAATGCATTATATGTATTAGCTTTTATTTAATATTGTGCCCATATTTGGATGTTCATCTGTTGGGTATTTAATAAATTATTAATTTAATTTCATCAAAGAATTAAACCAAAAAAGACCGACTAGAATATTCAGCGATATCATAAAAGTTCCTCTTTACCTTTATTCGTTGGTACTATAAAGCTGAATATATCCGCTTCATAGCTTCATTATAATATACAACAAACAACGCGCATACGTCGTTATTTAGAAATTACGGACGCTCTCAAAAATTTATAAACCGCGTTAACATCAAAAGGGCATTCTTTCGGGAGAGTTTTGCGAAAGTAAAATAAATCGAGCGAGATGTTGAGAGAGCGCTGCTCTGTTTTAGGGAACCGGCTTCTCCCGTATTACTCAGGGAGTCGGTACCGCTGTACGAACAATTTCGCTCGGCTCGTATAATCTAAGATTTTGACAAAAGAAAGGAGAACGTTTACGTTATATAATTAGGTATTGATATGCTTTGATGTTGTTCGCTGGTTTTTTATATCCAATACCTTCGTTTCTTTGCAAATATGTTACAATAGAAGTTTCTACCTTGTTTATTTCCTCTATACGGGAGGAGTAAAGTAAAGAGATGGATTTATAGAAAGTTTACTAATTTTAGGTCGTTTCCTCTATTTTAATTAAATTCTTTCGTATTTTTACACGGTAGAAATAATGTACCTTGTTATTTGTATTGCAGAGGTACTAACTATTAGTCTAAATCATATGTGGGCAACAACCGGCCCGCTGTAAGATTTGACCCGGCCCCGCGAGACATTTTGAAAAACCCAATTGTGTTCTAAGTTCATTCGACTCCAGAATGTTATGAATATGGTAGTAGAAACCATCAATTTTATTCGATCCCGAGGGCTTAACCATCGTCAGTTCAAGGCGTTTTTTGGATGAAATATCAGCCGAATATGAGGACGTAACAGATTATTGTGAAATCAGATGGCTAAGTAAAGGAAAAATGTTGAAACGGTTTTACGAGCTTAGAAATGAGATAGCAGATTTTATGCAAATAAAATATAAACCACTATCTGAATAGAGTGACCCAAAATTGATATGTAACAGCATTTCTGGTCGACCTTACAGGCCATTTGAATGATTTAAATTTGAAACTTCAAAAACAAGGAAGTTAGTAAATGATTTGTACAGCCGTTTGAAAGCGTTTGAGAACAAACTTCGCTTGTGGGGGGCAAAGGTGCTGTCTGGTAATAGTTACCATTTCACCACGCTCTCTGCGTATGAAAATACTGCTTATGATCAATATGCTGAAGAAAAAAAATGCTCCAATACACTTGCAAATGGAGTTGAACGAGCTTCAAGAAAACTCACTCCTAGAATCTAAATTTGAAGACGTGGAGTTGTGCAATTTCTACAAAAAGTACATCGAAGAACACCATCATCTGGAGCTTAGAATATTCGCAAGAAGATTGATTTGTGCGTTTGGCAGTACTTATAAATGCGTACAGATCTTTTCAATGATGGGAGTTAATAAATCAAAACATCGTACAAGACTGACTGACGATAATTTGGAAAATTCTTTACGTCATTGTATCAGTGGAATAGATCCAAACATCAATGGACTAGTTTTTCAAATTCAACCTCAATGATTTCGTTGTCGGTATTTAACTTTCGTAGTTTGTAATAATTCCAAATTTCACCAATTTTTTTCATTTCAGTTTCTTATTTTAATAAATTGCATTATAATAACATTGTCGTATTATTTTATGTCTGATATCTATCGCTAAAAATTATTAGCACTACTTCAAAATGCACTACTTTTGAACGCGGCCCGCTAACGTATTTGCACAATAAAATTTGGCCCACAACATGTCAAGGGTTGCCCATACTTAAATTATATTGTTTTCAATTTAATAATAACAATAGTAAACCACGCTTTCGCATCCCCCAACAGTTTTCCAGAATTATAATAATAATACTTTATTGCTCAACGGATACAGTAATTATCCAATTACAAAGCAAATAAAATAAAAAAATAAATATGTACATATAAAACTAGTTACCTAGGAATAAATACAAACCTAACCAATGAAAAAAAGGCTGATTAAATCACAGTATAATTAAATTACAACATGCTATAACTATCCACGCCCAAAGTGGCTTACTGTAAATAAGAAAATTTCACTAGTTGTTAAAAAAGAAATGAGATAATATTTAGGCACTCTCACTGACAGCAAAAATGTATAAAAACTCAGTAAAAATGTTAATAATATTTATTTTTTATGTACAGATACACGTACATGAACAAAAATATATTAAATAAATGTGAAAATTAAAACGTTTAATTTAAATTTTGCTTTCATCTATGTGACCTCCTCTTCTTGATTTAATAATTGCAGCACACAATCAAGGCATTCTCGCAATAAGTTTTGCCATAGTTTCTTGTGTTATTGATGTCCAACTCGATTGCAATTTGTTCCACACGTCAGTAGCTGATGTCGGAGCCGATTTCCGTACTTCCCGATCTAGTTCTTCCCATAGTAATTCGGTTGGATTCAAGTCGGGGCTCTGAGGACGCCATTCCATAATTTTGAGAGTTCCTTCCTCTTCTAAATGGCGTAAATAGTCTTTACATAATTTAGAGGAATGTTTTGGGTCATTATCTTGCTGGAAGACAAAAATTTTGACCCAAAAGTCGAATTCCGGAAGGTATTGCGTGGTTCTCCAAAATTTCACGGTAACCTTCTTTTTTTAATATATCGTCAATTTTCACAATGTCCCCTACACTAGTGCCAGCAAAACAGCCTCAAATGATGATAGAACCTCCACCATGCTTCACGGTAGCAGCAATACGCACTTCTTTGGCACGTTCACCCACAGATCTTCTTACGAATATGCGTCTTCGGGTTCCGAACGGCTCAAATTTGGACTCATCCGTCCATAGGACGTTGTTCCACTCTTCTATGGTCCAGTGTTGGTGTTCACGAGCCCATTTAAGTCGCTTTTGCTTGTTTTGTTTGCGTAGTAATGGCTTTTTCATCGCAATACTTCCATGGAGCCCGGCTTTCTGTAGGCGACGTTTGACTGTAGAAACACTGACTAGTTTTTGGCTACCAACATTTAATTCTGCGGTGATTTTCGGAGCTGTTTTGCGTCTCTATAACTTGCTGGTAACCACTATTCTGCGATCATCTGCAGTTGTTGTCACTTTTGGCCTTCCACTCCGTCTTTTATTAACAAAACTGCCAGTTTCCCGATATTTTTTTACGTTATAGTCAACTGTAGCGTGGTGTATTTTCATTTTTTTGGGCAATTTGTCGATTACTTATGCCACTTTTATGGTAAGCTATTATAAGCGCACGTGTTTCCGTACTAACTCCTCTTCGCGGAGGCATTTTAAAAAATTGTCACACGATATGTCGCTCACGACGTGAATAGAGTAAATACCACACTGCAACTGACCATAGGCTACAAGGAAGGTAACCTACAATCTAACAGATGACTAAATTTACCCAGTAAATTCAGAGGGATTGCTATTGTGATTGCACCGCAATAAACAGTTTATGGTAATCCGACCAAGTACAGGTAAATGATAGTAAACCTTATGCAATATAATGGGTGTTTATCTTACTGAACTACATTTTAAATACGTATTTCATTTTTATTATAATGTTTTTTTAGTAAACATAATACTATATGAATAATCCATGAAAGCAGGGGTGCCTAAACACTTTTGAGCGGTAGTGTACATCCAACTCACCAGTACCCATAAAGTTGAAGTCATTACACATTCTATATCGACGACCTGATGGCAATATTACTTCTAGGAGCCTGGTAATAAAATACATTTGTTTGCGTGGATCCCAAACCAGTCTGTGTGTTACAACACCCCGCCGTATTCGCCAGACTTACCACCATCTACCTATTTGCTCTTCCCAAAACTGAAACTGGCTATGAAAGCAACGTTTTACGACAATGTTGGACAAGCTCAAGAAGCAGTGGCTAGGTTTCCTTGGAGGTGATTCCGAGAAATGACTTAAATAAATCTATGCGATCATCGACTGAACGTGTTCACAGCTGCATTGACGGAGAAGGGATGTATTTGGGACAAGAATGAATAATTTTGGCGAAATAACTAGTTGTTTTTTTTTATTATTCGAAAAGTTCCGTTATTTTTTCCGACATACTGTGTATTATTCCTACGCTTGTGGTTCATCTAAAGATATTCGTTCCCGACATTCACCATGAAGTGAAGGAAACCATAGAAAATCCCAACGTTGAGAAACAACCCAGGGGTTCGAACCCAGGTCTCCGAAAGTGATAGCTAAGTGCGCAACGCACTGAGCTACCAGCCTCTGTTATATTTACTAGTACATATTACTTTGTGTGGGTATACATATTTTGCTAGTAAGAGGAGACTGAAATAAGATAATAATAAGTTAATAAAGTCCAAAGATACACATGCTACCTCTCTCTAACGGTATTCTCCACCCTTGTTTAACTACTACTACAGAATCCTATTCCCACATCGATTTTTTCAATTTGAATCGATTCAGTGAACTCCTCATTCCGTATTACTGCAAGGTGAGGAGGGTATATCGCTAGACATGCGTTATTCGCTTCAAGTGAAGCCGGTGTTCGATTCATTTTCCAGTCGTCTAGAATGTAATCAATAGCTCGCAGCTTTTCACCCGGTATATATTTCTGCCTTGCTGTTGACTGTGCCGATATGCAAACAAATTGCATTTGTGTTTATAAGGGACCTATGTAACTACGCGTAATATAAACCTCCGACGAAGTTTCTCTTAGTTATCTGGAAAACAGACTTCGACTACTGTTATCTGTTCATATTTATAGGTGCTTACAATAACTAAAGGAAATGCGGAATAAAACGAAGCGCTATTCAAAATATCAGCTGCTGCGACGATATACTTACTTAACCGTATCACGTATGTATATAATAAAATAACATGCAGATAAACAGAGCGCAGTTTCAGCTTTAATGTTCACATTATGCATCGGATTTTATTGTCCTCCGAAAGTTAATTAATTTAATGACACCGCCGCTTAACCTTTGTTCCAAAGGCGGAAAGCAGCCACCATCTCGTAAAATATCACCTCGAACGTCGGACCGTTTTTCAACTTCATTAAAATTGATGGCCGGATGCATGTATCCGCTAGATTACAGCGGGCTTGCTGCACATTTCTCGAAATCTTCTCCCTGGATTTCCAAAGTTCTAACGCCTCCACGACCACCGCCACACCGTAACTTTTCATAATCAAAATTAATCTGCAGGTCGTAGGTATGCATGTGATGATAACGGTTGGAAGTTATATGGCTTTCGTGGAAAATTATGAGACGTAGTTTGCTTTTGTTTTTTTTATTGGTGGATTGTTGTCTTTGAGGTTTTAAGCATCGAAAATGTAGGCGTATGTAAGGTTTATACGTCATTTTGTTCATCTAACATTTAATCTACAAATATGCACAAGTTGAGTGCGTCAAAAACTAGCGTCTTTGCTTTATCGGTCAGTGATCGTGTCGAACTTTGTGCCTGAAAAGGAACACATTACTATTCTTATTTAATCAAAAGGAAATGACTATTGAAAGTCATCGTTTGCTCGTAGAAACATATGGTGAACAAGCTCCATTGAGTAGAGACATGGTTTCGACAATTTAAAAGTGGTGACTTCAACCTGAAAAGTAGTGAGCGCTTTAGTAGACCACAAAAATGCGAAGACGAGCAATTGCAGGAGTTATTGGATGATGACCCAACTCAAACTGACGACAACTAGCAGAAGCATTACATATGTTACAAGAAATAATTACCAGACATTTACGAGAAATGGGGAAGACCAATAAACTCTGTAAATGAGTCCCACAGGGTTTGAATGAAGGTCAAATAGGAAATTGCGAAGCCACTGCTTCGACGCGAGGAAAGAAAATTACTCTTGTATCGAATTGTGACGGATGACGAAAAATGGATTTATTCTGAAAATCCGAAGCGGAAAGATCATCATTTCAACACTAAGGCCAAGTTACTTCGGCAAGAAGACCATGCTCTGTGTCCAGTAGGACCAGAGCGGTATTGTGTATTATGAACGCTTGAAACCTGGTGAAACCGTTATACAGCGCTAACGCCAACAAATGATTAATTTAAACCACGACCGGAATGAGCCAGAAGAGATAGTAACATGATTTTGTTACACGAAAATCGCTTGGATGGAATATTCTTCCGCATCCGCCATACTCCCCAGGCCTAGCACCATTAAACTATCACCTCTTCGCATCAATGGGCCACGCGCTCCAGCACTTCAGTAATTTCTAGGCAGTTGGAAAGTGGCTCGACAAATTGTTTGTCGCAAAAGGCTTGGTATTCATAACTTTCCACAAAATTGGGTAAAAGGTGTAGAAGCCGATGGCCAATATTTTGAATAAAAGAAAATTAATATCCCTTGGAAATTACGTGTTTCTTTTTAGCAAAAAAAAAAAACGAAAAAACTTACACCTATATTAATTATTAACATAAAAAAAGATTTTTTTGCATTCGTTACGTCTGTGATATCCCCACCTAAAGGAAACATTTCTACGCAATCACAGATAAACACGTGAAAGGTAAAAGTTCAACAATCTTTGACCCCTATAAAACGCAAAGGTTCACTAAATGATTAATGGTCAAAATCGTGACGGCCACGCTTGTAAAGGTCCCGGGACACACGCTAAGTGCTTTTTGCCTTTGAACGTTGCAGAGAAGAGGAAAAAAAATAATTTTGACGATTATAGAACTACCAGATAAAGTACAAAAACGTTCAGATGTAAGGAAAGAAAGTCCTTTACCGATAGTCCGGTAAGCTCTCGGTTTTGTCGCCGAAGTCTTCGATAAATCATCTCGTCGGCACATATGAAAGCGAACTTTATCTGTTGAGAAGAAGGTGCACAAATAAACGGTAAATTCACGGTCCGGCTACGTTACAAAGCGGAAAACGAGGATGTGTAAGTTCACAACGGCGTGTGCATTAAACGAATACAAGGAAGGATTTCTTTTCCTTTTTTCTGGAAATACACCAGGAAAGATGTAGAAAATATTAGTTCCTTGAGTGCGTATTACGAAATAGGGATGATATTTTTTGTAATTAATCTTTGGCGTGACGTATTTAAACGACAATTAGAGGCAAAAGAGAAGAAAATATGCATTCTACTGCGGTAAAGCTGCATATTTAGGTTTCGACATTTTTAATTTTTAGTTATGATTTCTTTTTGTTCTTTATTATGATAGTGAAAATCTTTTAAAAACCCATATATTGAGTATATGGGTAGAATTCTTTGATCATGGAATTAAAACGCACCACTGGTACGGGGTTCAGCGCTTCCTATGACACATTGCTCGATCTGAAGCTCATGTAGAATTTCTTCTCATTGTTCATTTTTACGAACTTTCATAAATTGGGACAAATTGCTGAAACCTCACAAATATTCCATGCCATCCTTCTAGGAAGTTGTTCGTTCTCAGTAGTTCTTTGTATCATAATCTCGTAATAATTATATGTATGTACACTACCGTCCATACAGGTTTGGACACGCAAATTCATTCGATCTCTGCTACTTTGCAGACAAGTGTTTCATTCTTTTGGCACTAGTTAGCGCCAGGGAGAGGGAATTACATGTATTGAGCCTAAAACCGCTGATGACGCCAGGTAGGCAGAAATATGTCCGTGTGTTAGCGTTTTATGTCTCTTCACATGTCTTTGTCCTGAATGATTTCACCAATACCATGAGAAAGCTGTAATTACAGCGTTTTCTTATCTCGGTATTCCTCTTCGTACTCTTTTAATCACTTATTTTTTTAGTAGAGTTTACACATTTTACTGGGTATCTGAACTAATACGGACGACAGTGTAAATGCGTATATATTTCTATAGTTTGTTCTATATACTGTCTATTAAACTTTGTATTTTTACATTATATTTTTCATTTTATATTGTATATCTACATATATAATCGTAACTATATAGACCCAGTTCGAAGTAATGTGATAAACGGTTCCGGACTGGTGCCTAGGGTAAGAGGGGGTGTTTTAGCTGGTAGTCCTCCTTCAGAGGGAGTCCAGCATAACTAGTACAGATGGATATGCTAGTATGCGTCAATGCATTTCACCTCCATAAAAGAAATTATTATTGTTATTGTTACTATTATTGCTATTAGTATTATGAATTAATAATTATTAGTATTACCTTTATACACTATTTGATATTTATGTACTAATAAAAGGTTTTTTACCTTCTATAAAAACAATTAATTATATAAATATATTAAATTATGAAAGTTACTTTTATGTATTTAGATCATGATTTAAATTCTAACTTCTTTCAATCATCACACGCCCAAACTGTAGTTCAATTTTCACCTGTTTATTCCATTTATCCCAATAAATTTACCTAGCCGTAATTCAATATACAATTCGATATCTTGCGAGAAATTAACGCTCCTTCATTAAACTCTAGAATATTCTAATTCCTTCAATAACAGGATATACATACGTGTAGTTGACAATTAATACCGGGACTGGAGCGTATCGATTTCGATAGAGTCGAATTGTTTTCGCTCAGATACACACCGAGGAGTGCAATTCACATTAGCTAAAAGCTCTCTCCGCTTTGCATGCAGGTATCCGTCTCTCTATAGCTAGGGTATTAGCTTCGTACACCCGATATTATCATTAATACGTAAATGGATGGATGTGCGCTGCATCAGAGGGAGCATCCGCGTTAATTATTAAATGCTAGTCGAGCGAAGTCGCCCTTCTCCCCTCTTGGAAACTTTATTATTCACCGCCTATTATCGCCAAGATTGTTTAATTAACTTTCATGCTTAATAAGTGAAGTATATGGAAAAAAGGTGATTAATTGTAATTACTATGGGAGAATAAGTTAACAACGCGAATAGTGAACTACCTATAGTTAGAGGTATGTCAATGTTCTCTTTGTTTCTGATTAGAAAATGTATTTCATATATTTTTTTACATAATACGAGGGTCACGCTGTATATTATAAGAAGCTACGAAATTAGAGAAGTTAACGCTGGCAATATTGCATTTCTAAATACCACCATCCCTAAGTAGTAAGCTCTGACTATCAGTTGAGTCGTTGCTGTAATAGAGCAAACGTGGTGCATACGATTTGTCATCGAAACATGTGCACGCTATGATCTCCTCATTTCACGCAAACCTCTTTCCTCTCAGTGTTTTCTTCAGGTTTGGGAATAGGAAAAAGTCGCTGGGGGCCAGTTTCGGTGAATATGGAGGGTGAGAGACTAGTTCATAGCGCAATTCATTCAATTTGGACACGACGATGCGGAATAAATAAGCCGGTGCATTGTCGAGGTGAAAAGCACTTTCTTCCGCTGCAAACTAGGCCGTTTCTTCTTCAATACTGCATCGAATCGGGTCAATAAATCGCTATAGTATTGTTCCGTGATCGTCCTTCCCTTCTGCAGATAGTCGATGAGGATCACACCTTGGAAACCCCAAAAAATGGTCGCCATGACCTTTCCGGCTGAGGGAACACTCTTTGCTTTTTTCGGATCCGATTCGCCCGGAAAAGTCCACTGCTTCGACTGTTCCTTGGTCTCCGGTATGTAGTGATGGATCCAAGTCTCATTCGCGGTTACGAAACGCACGAATAAATCCCTTGGATTGCGTTGGATCCTAGCTAAACACTCCTCCGAAACGGCCACCCGATTTCGTTTTTGCTCCAGTGAGAGCAAACGCGATACCCATCGCGCCGAAAGCTTTTTCATGCCCAAAATTTCGCGTAGGATGTGGCCAACGCGTTCTTCGGAGATGCCTGTTGTCTCTGCTATCTCTTTCGGCTTCAATCGGCGATCGGGTAACACGACATCTTGAATCTTGTTGACCATTTCGTCGTTGGTAGCGGTTTTTGGGCGTCCACCGCGTGGTTCGTCACTTGTGCTGATGCGGCTACGTTCCAACGCGCTCACGCAGAAGCTGATGGTCGAAAATAATGGAATACATCCGCCATGAACCTCTAGCAAAATATTTCCAATTTCCGTGGCCGCCTTCCCAGCCATCTAGTAGTGTTTTATCACTGTACGAAGTTCGATTTTATCCATCTTTGCGAAACTGCTGGACTTGCTACACAAAATACACTCTTAAGCAACAACTATTGACAGTAGGTGTCTGAAATTTTGAAAGTTGGGATAGAAAGGTTGCCCTTGCCAACCAATGAATCTACTTCAACCTTCGTACGCTATCCCTTGCTGATTCCGGAAACATTTCAGGTCGCCCTCGTAATGTAGTCATTGAACTTCCATCCTATTCGCCTGACTTTGCGATGTGTGATTTGTGATTGTACTTTAACCTAAAAAAACGTTTATGTTGAAACAGTTCATCAATCTTTTGAAAGCATTCCAAAAGACGACTGACTTCAAGCTTTTACGTTGCGGAAGACTCGATTACAAAGTGCAAGAAGGGATTATTTTGGAGATAAATAAAATCATTTTCGTAAAAGAACTTACAGTTTTCTTGAATCTTAAAGTATATACAGTGATCCTTATATAACGACTAGCCCCGATAGATGATAACACGGTTGACAATGGGAGTCTACGTGCTCCTGAAACGCTGCATTCTGAATCATTATTAATTTGTATGAAGTGTGGTTTACTGCCATACATATTAATTATAAACCACACAGCCCTTACAAGCACTGTAAAATAAATATCAAACTTAAACAACCAATAGCGTAGGTATCCAAAATGATAAAACATAACACTACATTTCGATTTCGGTCCGAGTACAGACACACACACAAACGCAGTAATACGACTGTTTTTGCTTATTTGTACATGCGTTACCTTACCTTTTAATATATTATAGAAATGAATAAAAGCGATGTTGTGCTGTTAAACTTGTAAAATAAGAACCACTCTAATGTATGTATTATGGTGGAAAATCTCAGGCTCTTTCATTTTTATAAATGGATTCTTTGATCTAAACTTTATTCTTTTCGTTATAAACTAAATGATAATGTTTTCCAATTAAAATAACCAAATGTAAGGTTAAAAAAATAAATATATTAACAAATTAATAAATATATACCACTTTTTGACAAAAATATGTTTCTTCTTTAGAGAAAACCTAAGGCAAGCCCTGTCTAGATAATCTTTAAATATTCTAATTAATATGCGAAACAAAATGCGAGCAATATATACAAATAATTTAGAGGAATTTAAGAAGATTCGACGTCTTTAATCTTTGAAATCGTACTCACTCGCACGTGATTTCTCGCCTTTAAGATGGACTGGTCTTCGGCTTCCAATATATATTTCCGGAACTTCCAGATTTTATTTGTAGTATCAGCTGATACACTTTATGACTGGATATAATCGAGGATCTTTGTAAATTAAAGAGTTATATGAGAAAGTAACTAATTATTCTCAGGGGAGACGATGTCAAAATGTGTGACTTTAACACGATATTTCTCTATATCCATAGTAACACATTTGTTTGCCTATATAGTAGGCCGCACAGTAGACACATATGTACTTGATATGAGTGAAATTATATAGGTAAATGCTACTAGTCGTGAAATTTTGGAGATTATAAGTATAATTTCGTAATAATATATATTTATACAATGTGATTGAAATGTGTGAGTATATTAAACGTCTTTTAAGAATGAAATTTGGAAATATTTATTTATATAAAAGTATGTCTACGAAAAGCGATATATATATATATAATAAACGATAGTAAAGTTTACATCTCCTCTGCAAGTGTTCTTGAAGGCTGTTTTTTTTAAATAAGAAAATTATGAATTATAAATTAATAAAGTAGATATCTGTAAAACTTTAGAAAGGAACCTGTACAGATTGAATATCTGTGCTAAAATTCCATAAAGAGGGAGTACTAATGGTACTTTGCCTCCAACTTATAACATCAACAATAATAAAAATAACGGCGTGCACAGTGACGAGAAAATATCTGGAAAAGGTAAACTAGTAAAATTTAGAAAAAATCATTGATAAATAATAGACAATATTTCATATCGTTACAGTATGTACATATATGTCTACATTTTACCAGCAATACCATCAGCACATTCGTGCACGTATAAATGTGGCTAAAAGAAAGAGATTTGTTTGCGTAGACGTGCTTCACGTTCAATATATGGAACGCCGAGCAAATATTAATATTTACATTGAGGGTTCCATCCTGACGTATAACATATAACGTCTGTAGTGTTTGCAGTGTAGAGGAGAATGGAAAATCTAATAATTCCTCTATAGGAAGTAGATAGTACAGCAGACATAAAAGATACCTTTGTTTGTTTGTTATGCGCGAATACAACGTACCATTATATAATAAGGTACTAAAACATGTATGATTTTATTGAAGTAAAAAGGAAAAGACTTTAATTGACTAAGATATGGAAACATCCACTGAAGGACTCTTTCATGTTTAGACACTGGAAGATTCAGAATCATCATGTGCTAGGCTCGTGTATTACATGTTACTTACATGGAGCATCCGTTTCAAGTTTTCTACGGTACCTTGCTTCTAAAATGAAGCTTCTAAACTCTAAATATCCCAGTCTATTCCTAGCCACGTAATGGAAAACTTACTTTGAATGCATCCCGACTGATATCGTACACGTTTCCCTTCCAATTAATTCCGACAAAAAAAAAATCAGGAAATCCATGTCGATAGCCGAAAGGAATTTTTATAAATAATTACGTTCGCCGGTCGATATTTAGAATGGAACATCTTCCTTGTCCATTAGCTGAAAGGCGAAACGTTCTGGGAATGTGGTTGGGACGTGTATAAGTAAGTTAGAAAGTTCACCAGATGCTTCGCGTACGTATACATAAATAGACGTAGATTACTAATGCCTCATATCTCGAGATTCATGTTTATATATGCGAGCATAGGTCGCTTTATGGCATATTACGGCATACTTTCGGAGATTCACGCTCGTTTAATAACTTGGAATTTCGTTGATATTTTCGGCCGGAAACTGAATTATTCCTATATAAACTCGCGGTGTTGATTTATTTAAGCGAAAAATTAATGTTACTCTCTTGCCATTTTTGTTTTGGGAGAGTATTGAGTGTGTCAAGGTATTGAGTTTTTTTCAATTCATTATTTATTGTAATGCTTCACTTTTTGATTGACACGGCACTAGTGTGGATAGTAGAAGGATTGTCGCTTGCTTCCTAATCCATGTCGTATATTTAATACTCTTACTATATACATACATACATGTGCTACACATACAGTGGACTCTCGATTATATGAATATCAGCCAAGCACTGTTCACATTACTGAAAGCTTACATTAGCGAGCCTTATTTTATTTGTAAAGAAATTGCATAAAAGAAAATATGTATGTTTATTAAAAAATAAATTATGAACAATGAATAACATAATACATAAAATATTAAAAAATAAAAAATAAATTTTACATTATTTTGAAAAATAATGTCCTATTTTTGTTTTGCGTAAATTTACGCTTGACATCTTCTAATGCCATTGCCCGTAGTTTACGGAGCACTAAAATATCTGAATATAATATTTATTTTTCTTCAGCCCAATCTAGCGCTTGATTAAAAACTCCTACAGCTTGCGCGTCACTCACTGCATTTTTTATTTCAGTCGCAGGATAGTCATCTTCATTCACCCCATGTTCCTCTTCATGTACATCATCCATCTCGTTGTTGTCATTCCATAAACTAACATCGGTAATTGTGCAAACAATATCGGGATTTATTGCTTTTAATAATTTGAGAACGTCCGATGATGCACTGTCAATTACTTTAGCACCAGATAGTAACTGTTTTCTAATGATGGTTAGCGGTACATTGTCTTCATCGTCATAATCATCACTGGAGTAAAGCAAATTTTTCCAAAACTTTCTGATTGTTTGTTAGTTAAGGGCATTCCACGCCTTATCTAAATTTAAAATTGCTTCACCTAAAGTTACTTGCTTTAAGGACAATGCAGACGAAAGTAGAAATTGCGCTTCTCTGTGTTGTGACTGTTTTAGTTTTCCTTTTCCTCACAATGGGTTAAAACGAAATCTTAAGAGTTTAGATTATTTAGTTCATATTTTCGTAATTTATGTTTGTTTTCGTAAATGTATTATCATGAATTATTCAAAACCGAAAATTTACCTTTAAGAAAACACTGTTCTATCTCCTTACCTGTCATGTTTTCTAGTTGGGGGCGTGGAACGGGATACAATTTCGAGCATCATTAAGAAGATTGACAACTTTCAGTACCCGTTATAAACTCTTACGTATGATTGCAGCACGCCGTCATATTTTGCAACTGTTACATAACAAAGTCGTTATTTCAAAATAAAAACTTAAGCAATTTAAATAATGTTAAAACCAAAATATGTCACCTTCTATTTTTCCTTCAGCATTAAACCCTTAATAAGACACTGACGGGGTCCGTATGGTACATTTTATTCTGAATAGTAAATATGGTAACTTAAAAATAAAAATTTGTCATTTAGAAGTAAATACATTTTTAAACTTTCCAAACGACTGATTCGCTAGCCGACAGAAATGTTTTCCGATATTCTTAAACAACACACAGTTGGAGAAATTATACCAGAATATAAAAAAGTATACATTTAGTTTTACTTGTAACACCTGTATACGAGGTATGTCTTCTAAGTTTTGCATACTTTGACGTAGAGGGCGTCACTAGTCAAATGTCAGCATTACAGATTAACCTCCACCTTTAGTTAACCTAAATCCAAAGTTTCAGCGCGATACCTGTAGTGCTGTAGCTCCAACGAACCGTCAAAGTTAACAAGTTAATTGACAAATGAAATGAAACCATTTTCGCGCAATATTTGCTCATAATTTTCGAAGAATATTATCTCAACAAAAATGACTCGCTAAATTAGCTTCTGTTTTCGGCAATGAAGCACCACATCATAGCATGGATTAGTCTTAGCGACGATCTAGGTGTAGGTGCACCAAAAACGGCAGTCACTTAGGAAGACGTCGAGATCATCAACGGAGATCGAGTTGAGGCATCATTGGGGATTTCAAAGACCTCAATTCAAAGGATTCTGCATGAAGAATTGCGCCTAAAAAAGTTAGTTTCCCGATGAATACCACATCTATTGACCAAGGAGCAGAGAACATCTTGGGTGCTTTGGTGTCAAATAACTCTAGACCACTTCAACGCCTGAAATTCTAAAAGCAGGTATAACATCGTCATTGGTGATGACTCTTGGATTTGCCCATATGAATCAGAAAATAAACGACAGTCGTCTGTTTGGGTGTTGGAAGGCGAAGAAGGGTCGACAAAATCAATTCGAAGTGTCGCAGGAAAGTGATCGCGCTATTTTTTTCGAAAGCAGGTCATATAGCAACAATTCCTCTACAAAATTTGTTTGCCATTAGTCATCGTTAAGCTTTAAAAGGCCAACTCCGAACGACGAATCATTCTCCACCAAGACAATGCAAGTTCGCACACAGCTCGCAAGACAATTGAATTCTTGAGGCGACAAAACATCGAATTGTTACACCATCCCCCGTACAATCTGTACCTAAGTCCCAGCGATGTCTTTAATTTTCCCAAAATCAGGAACTGACTGCTTGGTCAAAGTTTCCAGTCGTCAGAAGGAGCAGTCAATGCCTTCAAATACGCAATTGTGACTACCAACAAAGGAGTGGAATAGCTTGCTTCTAGAGGTGGTTCGAATGCATGCAAAAATGTATTAATCTTTGTGGAGAATACTTCGAGAAACAATAAAGTCTTTAAAAGATATTTGCTGTTTTTATATGCAAAGTTTAACAGACCATTCTCATGTATTTTCTTTAATAATTGTACCTTAAAATCCAACATAAGCTTACTATCTCGTTCCGCGGTGTCATTAATCACTATTTTAAGTTTTCAGGACGTTTGTAGCTTAATTCTTCGTCCCAAAATACTGGATCCATTTCAAAAAGGTCGATCAATGTATCCATTTTTCAGGAGCTATTAAATAATTTCTCTTTACACGTTCCAGTTGTATATTTCCTACTAGAAAAGTTGGAATATCCATAATCTTCAGTTGGAATTAGTTTCTTCTTCATAGCTTTCAAATTTAATGAATTTTTTCCATAATTTTATCGGACAGTGTATAAAAATATATACGTATGTATATATAAGCTAAAACAGCAAAGAAATCGTAAAATATAAATAAAACATCTCTCCCTCAACCTATCCGATGGACAAAAAAACAAACGAAAACGGCGAGATAAAAACAAAATTCATTCCCTCGCATCTTTCTTGCCAGTCGAAAACGACCCTTACGACTGGACCAACTGAAGACTGAAAAGTAAGCTTATTTCCAGTACGCCTCCTCTTCCGCTATCCCTTCCAGCCTTCCAACCTCGCTTTTCTCTTGTTTTTCGCGTACGTCGGCGTCCCTATCCGTCGGTTCGACGTGAAATTGCTTTTTTGGTGTTTTGTTTACTTTGCGCAACGAGTCCTGTCCCGGCAATAACGAAAATATTTACTTTCAATCATGGCATTCTTGCGAAATGGATGAAATGAACGTGTAAGTGCGTATCTTAAAAAAAAGGAGGGGGACGAGGGCCGAGGGGGAGGGGAAAGGTGGGTTAATTAAAATTTCGACTGGATAAGAAGTTGGATGATGTATATAAGTGGATTAAGGACGTCTTCGCGTAATATGGATTATGGAGGAGAGGTGAGAAGGAAAAGTCAACTTGAAGGGTACTTATTTTGGTTGAATATATATTTTCGGGGAAGATGTTATTTTCGAGTTTGAATTTTTAATTTAGCGATCTCTAATTGGGACTTATATCCGTTAGGCGCTTACACTGTCATATTTTGATGCCAATTCCTTTAAGGATGTCAAAAAAGTTACGTGGATGACAATTTGATGAAATGAAGTTGTTTCGAGAACGTAAGATAGAATTCCTATGTTGCTGAAGTTCTAAATTAGATTAAAAATTATGACAATTGAATTCCCAAAAAAATATAGACGGCCTAAGATGCTGGATGAGATTCTGCGATACATTGTCCTTCCATATCCAGCAATTTATTTGCTAATTTTTAGACAAATTCACAGAGTTATTTAAGGCCACATATACTACACTCTAAAAAAAGATGTTGTAAAATTACATCTAAAATCGATGGCAACTTTGTTACCAACGATTTGTTATGTAAAATTAATGATGCTCAGCGAATTTACTATAATATTTAATGTGTATGTAATTGTCATGGATAAAAAATAGTGTACATTTAAATTTAATGAAATGAAAATAATGTAATTTTCAGAAGGAACATTAACGAAGCATGTAGTTTTACTACTTAAATCTATGCCAACAAATATAAATTCCTAAGAACAATAAAGGACGTCAGAACATACAGAGGGGCCTGTGCTAACTCAGACCATTTTCTGGTAATTTCGGCGATAATACAAAGAGTAAGAAGAAGCATAAAAAAATTCACTAGAAAATGGGATATCAAAAAATTAGAAAACCCCAATGCAAAAGGAAAGTATAGACATTCTTTAAATGGATTGTTAACACAATCATAAAACAAAATATTAACGCGCAAACCATACAAGAAGAATGGGGAGAAATAAGAAATAGTATGAGTATTGCAACAGAAGAAGTAATAGGTACGGTTAAAAAGAATAACAAACATTGGTTCAACGATGACTGCCAAGTGATAACTAAACAGAAATTGGAAGCCTGATTAAAATGGACAAATACCAACAAAGAAGA
The DNA here is from genome assembly GCA_023509865.1 of Trypoxylus dichotomus. Classification (NCBI taxonomy): domain Eukaryota; kingdom Metazoa; phylum Arthropoda; class Insecta; order Coleoptera; family Scarabaeidae; genus Trypoxylus; species Trypoxylus dichotomus. The sequence goes on from CM042078.1 coordinate 7,001,704, forward strand.
CAAGGAGGCATACGCAAATGAAAGAAAAGAAGCCAAAAATATAAGATCGGCTAAAAGAGAATGAAAATAAGATCAGTGAACAGAATAAAACTATTAATTTTACAACGGTTTTAAATTTAGTAAAATCATATTTTTAAGACCACTGTTAAGAATTTTTAACCTGATTCTGAGATCCTGTACTTTCTCTTAAAAGTGGAAGCTTGCTAGAGTCTGTCCGGTATTGAAGAACGGTGAAACATCGGACGTACCCAATTATAGATCAATCTCGATACTGTCGAACATCACTAAAGTTTTTGAATCTGCTCTATGTAAGACAATATACTCTCAGATTAGGCCCTTTAGAGTTGAGGAGCAGCATGGGTTTGTTGATGGAAAGTCAACCGTAACGAAAACGTGCACCTCTCTTCAGTATGCTTCTGAAGTCATCGATAGCCAGAGCCAAGTCAACGTCTTACACACAGATATATCCAATCACATAGATCATGGTATTCTCCTGCGAAAACTCGAAGAGATTGACTTTCTTGTTAGGTTGCTTCAATCCTACCATTATCAGCGAAAATTTGTTGTATCTTACAACGGTTGCACGTGCAGAGGTATGCCTCGTTGCTTCTGGTGTTCTACAGGGCTCTAATCTCGGTCCATTATTATACTTAATGACCTGTTGAAACACATTGATTGCAAAGCTTTGGTGTTTGCCGATGATGTTAAATTGTATCGGTCTGTGGTTTCTCTAAAAGATTGCATTACACTACAGGCGAATTTGATATCTATTTCTAACCGGTGCTCCTTAAATAGAATGAATTTAAATATATCTAAGTGCATAGTCGTATCGTTCACAAGGAAAAAAACAACCAATTATTTTCAACTACGCTTTGAACTCGGACGCAATCACACAAGTTGATGGTATGCATGGTTTGGGGGTGTACTTCGACTGTGGTTTAACTTTTAACGATCATGTTCGAAATGTTACAATAGTTGTCTCCGTTCTATTTCATGTATTAGTGATATGTGAATTCGCATTATTTCTCTCATTCTTTCATTTCTTTCATGATCTAATAATGCCTTCGTACAGCAGTGTCTCCAATATATCACTTCTGTTAACATTATTCTTATTCAAAGCTTCACTTCCATAGGTAACACAGCTTTCAACAAAAAAGTGGAACATCTGGGTTTTTGTTTTCTCCGAAAAATTATCATTCCACACCGCAATGTGCAGTTGTCCAATTATAGTTTTCCCTTCATTATTTTAAAATAATAAAAAAAATAATAAATTTAAAAAATCATAAACGGTTCTTAAATGCTTAAATTCCTTAGTAACATAGTACAATATTCTTTATCGCATTACTGGACTTAAGCTCTCCTCTGGTGTTCAACAGAGATACTTAAACCTCAACGTTACTCGGCAAAAATGGTTGAATCTCACTTCCTTTCGTATTACGCCAATTTCGGGTTCTTATGTCTAGTTCATGTATCTTAAAATATCGCTGCCTACTTGAACAGGAATTTGGTTAATTCCATACGCTAGCGTAAGTTATTGCTTTCGACTTCGAAAATTGCCGCTTCGCGTTTATCAGCGCTAAATCGATTACCGCGTCGGTAAGGGAAAGTTTCGCTTCGGTATCGGGTTTAAATTAATAAAACAAATTCGCCGAATGTTTCTGCGAAGAGCGAAGACAGATGGCGCTGTCGAACCGAAAGCCGTAAAGGAAACGAAACTAAACGCATCGAAGAGACGAGGAAGAAGAGATTTCCAATTTAATTATGAGATTTGACGCGCTCGGCTGGCTTCTGTTTACGTCTGGAGTGATAAAATCTCCTTTTCGGGTCAATGGAAACCAATGAAATATGTCCTCGGATTCGATTCGGCTCGCGGTACCGCCTCCTTTATGTAATCAAGTTTTAAACCCATCTTTTACTTTTTTTCTTTGCGCATACCGCCTCTTTTTTCATTTTTTTTTCGCTTTCGCGTGCCGGTTTATTTATAGGCGATTAAGGAAATGATTTCCGGAAGGAAAATAATTCACAGTTCGACGAAGAAGTTCAATATTTATATTACCGCTTGCATAAGAGCATAGTGACTTAAATTCGAAAGTTTTATTGCCCAACAACCACATAAACCATATTAAAGACAATATAAAAATTTAATAAAGTAAAAGTAATGAATTCACAACAAATTAAACAGAATAACACAAGAAAAAGACAAAAAAACAATAGTGCATAAATTTAACGAGACTAAACTGTATCGGTATTTGCATGCAACAATTGCCCAAGCGAACAGTGAAACGCCTCACCATTTGAGGAAATCCTGTTGTATTCTTCGCTCATACGTATAACGGAGGACCTAAACCCTAAATTAGTGTGTGCCAATGCTCTCGAAACCGTTGAAACGTTTCGTGCAACCACTCGGGGTACCAGAAAACATAATCTGCTCAGTAGATAGATAGAATCGACCTTGTTATGCAGTAACTTGTATAGAAACGAAAGATAAGCATTGCCACGTCTCGATTCCAAGGTGGTCAAAGGTGTTATTTATTTTATACCATAGATATTTTAGGAAACACCTTTATATATTTTCTATTGCTAATTTATGTATATTACAGTACGGACACCATATCGCTGCATATTCGAGTTTAGCACGCACAAAGGAATAGAATAATACTTTAAGTGAAGAAATGTTAATAACCATTTTTGTGTTTCGTAAAATAAAGCCCATACTCCTTGATGCGAAAGAAAAATTTCTGTTACATGATCGGTAAAGGCAAGATGAAGATCAAATACAATCCCAAGGCCCCTAATTTTAGTTCACCGTAACAATACCTCAGTATCGACGGAGTAATCAAACAGAATTGGACATTTTCTTCCTAAAAAAGGAAAGTACTTTACACTTGGCCAGATTTAATTGTAATTTATTTAATATGCACCATCGAGACACTGATTTTAAATTATACTGAAGTTTCAGACAATCATCAACGAATGTAATATTTGCATAAATTTTAATGTCGTCAGCAAACATCAAAATCTCGCAATCATGCAGATCCGAAATATCGTTGAAAAATAACAGAAACAGTAGGGGACCCAGATTCGAACCCTGTGGTACTCCCGATGTAATAACTGTGGTAACAGAACGGAAGCCGTTGTAAGACACATAAAATCTTCGGTGCGTAAGATAAGAGTCAAATAAATTAACAAGCGACTCAGAAAAACCAAAGCTATGTAACTTCTGCAGTAGAATACCATGGTCGATACTGTCAAATGCTTTCCACATGTCGGTGTAGATGACATCGACCTGTCCCTGAGCATCTAATTTTTCTGTAGCGAACTTCATAAAATTCGATAGGTTAGTCGTCGGAAGACGGAAACCATCACGTTTCCTGCCGATAGAATGACTTTGGCCTTCTTTGGAGCCAGTTCACCACTTTTAGTACACTGTTTTGATTGCTGCTTTCTTTCCGGTGTGTAGTGGTGGATCCACATTTCATCCCAAGTCTCAAATTGGCACAAGAACTCTGTCGAATTTTGCCGAAATCGCTCCAAAATGGCTGTAGAACATTTCACACGTTCGAGTTTTTGCGTTGGTGTGAACAAACCCGGCACCCATCTTGCACACCGCTTAACCATGTCTAATTTAACATTTAAAATGTACGTCACCCGCTCCTTTGAGATGCATGTAGCCTTAGCAATATCTTTCAATGTTCATCGGCGATCAGCTTCAACAAATTTCAAAACTTTTTGCACACTTTCTGCAGAAGTGGCTGTTTTTTGGCGTCCAGAACGGAGATCTTCATTAACGCTAGTACGACCTTTTTTAAATTCATTCACCCATTTCCAAATAATCCCAAAAGAAGGAGAATATTGTCCAATTTTAAAAGGTGCCAGCAGTGCTATGCTTTGAACGAATGCACACAAAAAACTATGTGACAGATTGACATGAGGTTTTGCTCTGTGTTAACAATATTAAACGACTACGTTAATAATTTAATAATATTAATTCCTTTTGTTGTTGCCATTTTGCAGTCTTAAGTAATGTATTGAAAATTCACAAACTGATGTCTACACAAGCATTATACCCTTATACGGATTCTTTTTTGTTTACACACAACCGAATGTAACTTAATCTCATTCCTGGTAATGTTTATACTTTTATCTATAACTCTTTCTATAGTATTACAAATATGCCCATCATACAGATGTTGCACGTAAGTGCAACATTATCTCTAGCTTTTAGCGTACGAGAATTATATCGGAAAAATTTTCAAAGAGAGGTTTCATCCAATTTCAGCCTTGCGTATCTGACGACAGTTTATATCCTTCATCAAATTATGAATTTGACACCTGAAGAGCTTTCTTTATTAATTAAAAAGAAGTAGTGCTTCAGGGTAATCAAGAACACCTTTCTGGTAGTACAGTTAGCACATTTCTCATCTACGATCCCCATAATTTAGTTCAGACCGCAACAAAAGCCCATCAATTGTTTCATCATATACTTTTAAGCGTTTTTCTTCATCAAATTACTACGAAAACGTCACTCATTCTTAATCTCGACTTGGTCTTACACTCAGAAACAAATTTTAATTATTTTTATATAACTTTAACGTCCGCAATGTACTAAATAGGAATATACTTTCTGTAATCCCATCAGGACCCGCATAAAGTCCAAGAAAATTAACCCGTAAATTAGCTTCTTTAGGAGGACAAATTGCTGTTGAGGAATCTCCTCTGCGGGCTTTATCTCTGCACATTTTATTATACGACGAAAAAGGCTTGATTAAATTTTTATGCCAAGACAGATACGGGAAAAAATCGCGAGATTTTCGGTAATACGACTCCGAATGCTCTTTAGTGGCAGCATTCAAATGGAATGTAGGCCTTTCATAATTACGAAAGAAGATATTTATTTTCCGCATTCAAAATAAACCGAATCCGTCAACTTTCGACATGCTCCACATAATTTTTACAACGTCGCTTCTAAGATCCCGTATTTGCTAGCATTCCTGTTTATAGTATGTCCAACGTAAACATCGTAAAACATTAAACAAGTCAACCGCAGATTTTATAACCCATATAAAAATAAGGCTGGAAGTATTACGACGACTCTAATCTAAAGTTCGCGTTTTCTACTTTTGAAAATATCAATAAGTTTCGGGCCAAATCTAAAAGTAGCGAAATTTCGACAAATCTTCAAAAGATTGCAGTTTTGGCGAGATACTGAAATCGCCAAAAATACGTTAGAATACGTATAGGAACATAAATTTTGTAGTGTAGCTGGTGCAAAAATTATAATAATAATATCAGACCAGTCTAATTACAGGACAGTTATAAACTAAAAATACAATAAAAGAACAAACTAAAAGTTAATTTGAACTAAACTTAAAATTATAGATCCATTAATTTTACCAAAAGGGAAAAGTGCTACACATTCTGTATATCGGTGACTTCATTAAGACGTGCGATGGCACAACATAGCGAATTCGACTGTAAAAAAATCTCACATCGGCTTGACGACGACGCGATTGTAAGGACTGCATCTGAAAGTTGTTCAGCAGAATATTATGATTATAGTTCTGTATTGGATATATCCCATATTGTTTAAAATGGGCATACTTAAGGAACTTTCTTCATACATTTTCAAGGAGAGATACAGATGATGCATGTAAAGGCGACCAGACTAAGGAGGCATACTCGAGTTTAGAGCGCAGAAACGCGAAATATAGTACCAGTATTGCATCAAGGGAACTAAACTGCGTCGATACTCTTAGTATAAATCCAAGAGCCCTCAGTGCAGATGATAAGACACTACTGATGTAGTGGTTAAAAGTTAATTTGTTATCAAATAAAACACCTAGGTTCTTTAAGGAGGAACAACTATATAAAGGAACACCGTTATAACGATAGTGATATATAAGTAGACATAACTTACGTGAGTAAGTTGAAACATTAGACTTTCCGATGTTCATCCTAAGATTATTATTGACACACCAGGATTCTAGTTTACTCGGATTCTGCTGCGTCAGATGGCAATCCGAAATGGTACTTATCCTGGTATAGAACTTGAGGTCATCAGCAAACAATAACTTCTCACAATCCAACTGGCTTTTCTTGCTTTTTTCTCCTTTTTTCATTTTTTCTTCTTTTCAACTCCGTTCCTTTTTATTTCTTTCTCCTCTTACTCTTATTTCTTTTTTTATATATATCTCATCACGACACGGTCCCATTCCGGAAGTAGTTCGTTTATTACTGACACTGGCCGTGGAAGCCTACGTATTCATTCCAACAAAAGGTGTTCGTGTCAGAAGTACCTCGAAGCAAATGGTCGCCTGTTTTTTTGGGATAAACGAGCATGTGGCTACAGTGCCACTAGATAATCGTGGAACTATTAATTCTGAATGGAACACAACCATTTGTTCGTGCCTGAAGTTTTTGGAGAAATAAAAAAATAATCAGCGACGTAGGATCATTCTTCGCCATGGCAACGCGAGCTTTCACACATCGACCCAAACAACTTAATATTTAACCGGACAAAACATCTAATTGATGAGTCATCCGCCATGCGGTCTTGATTTGGTATCCAATAATGTCTTTTTATTTCCGTCCATAGAGAATAAATTACGTGGCCAATAATTTTCGACGCCAAAAGAAGAGGTTTATGTGTTCAAAATGCATGTATTGGAGAAACTTCAATTGGAATAGAAAAAGTGCTATAAAAATTGGTTTAAACGTATGCCAAAGAGTATCGATCGTCCAAAACTATTTTCAAAATTTAGTAAAGTACCAACCCTTGTATTTGACTCTTCAGATGACTTTGACATGAATATTCCCTTTCTAGGTACTAAAATATTTCCTTTCTTTATGTGACTCCGTTTCCACGTTAGTTCACAGATTGTATGAGTGAATGAATTATGTGGTTTGGGTCCCCCCTAATCAATTGAACGTTGCGTACGATCCAATTTATGATGCGGTATGCGAAGACCATTTAATAATTTTTAACATCTTTTGAAAAATACAGGTTTCAATTTTGTAAAAATTAAAAATTTTGCGACGATCTTCATCTTCCAGAGTATCAATGAATAAATTTGAAGGCAACGTTGAGCGACGTTTGAACAAATTAAATTCGTGCAAAACATGCTATAGTATTTTATTTCTAATATTTTTATAATTAATCCAAGATTTATCATTTACACAGCACATGATTCTTTTGACCAAGATTAAAAGGAATGTACTTAAACCAATTTGCTATACTTATCTTCTAAATTAAAATAAGGGCTACTAAAATCGATTACGAATCCTATTCCAAGTTTGATTCGCTTTTCCTTCTATCAAATTCCGACAGATGCGATATTTTATCCTACACGGGCCGGAAAATTGAGAGCCGCAACCTCTGGCGACGTCTATCGAAAACTAGACAACGTGTATATTACGTCCGCGCCTCTGGCTATTCTGTCGGGAACAGAACTTCGATATCGAGATGCCAGATAAAACAAAGACGTAAAGACGGTCGTAGCATTGAAAAGGACATTTATCTAGGCGACGTCGCTTTGGATGTTATCCGAATGGCGTTGCACTAGGAGTAAGAAATAGTACTTGTTAGGATCGGATCCGCTTTTCACGACCGAATATGCATAGGTTACTTTTCATGCTTGACCCTCGTCTACCAAAATCTTAAACGCAAAGGGCGAGGAGTGGAATTGCTGTCTAGGCAATGGGGAGATAAAGAAGTACTGTCCTCTTTGGCCGGAAGCTAGACGCTAAGCAGCAAAACGAATGGGTTTGGCAGTATTTTGAAGACACTGTGCCCAAACGATATACGAGGGATGCATTTTAAGTTTTGCATACTGGGACGTAGAAAGCGCCACTAATCAATTGTCAGCACTAAACATTAACTACTATCTTTAGTTGACGTGCGATACGTATCGTGTTGTAACTACAACGAACTGACAGGTTATTTAAAAAATGGAATTAAAGCGAGAATATTCTTGCACAATATTTTTTTAATAATTTTCGAAGACAAGAATGCTTCGCCGAGTTGGACTCCTTTTCCGACAATGAAGCACCATATCAATCAACAGTTTCTCGTTGATATAGAGAATTCAAACGTGAACGGACTAGTCTTAGCGACGATGCAGGAGCATGTGCACTAAACTCATATCGCGACACTGAAAACTATCTATCTGTTTTATCCCAACTCTATATACAAAACTTAAAAGACAACCCTCTTATCAAGCATGATATGTTTTTCTTTTTGGTAAAATAATGATTAATTTTTATGTCTGCTCGTTTTTGCTCTTGTGGGGTGATACAATAAATTATACTGAACACACCTCAACACTGCACTCCTAGAACGACTGCAAGATATCTCAAATAACTACAGAACTCAAAAAGTTTCTCTCCAAATAAACTGTTAGTGCGAGAATTACACCGTCGTTTGATATTTCACCGAGGAGCATGAAACCAAACATAAAACAGCGAGTGAAACTCGAAGTACTTCAGAATCGTATTAATCAGTGCTTGATATTATTTCCTTCGCCTTAATGGCGAGTCAAATTAATTAAAAATAACCACCGTTGCATGCCGTTCAGAGTCTTTAATTCAGCTGATGTTTCTAGTTTTATAAATTTCTGCCGCGCTTTCAATTTGCAGCAACTTCTCAGGCGAGTCCCCCTTCTTTCGTTTAATGTAATGCAAATATACCCCGAATACAGAAGAAGAAAAAAACTATTTGGATTTAAATCAATTTCTCTTGAAACTGTATTTTCGTGTTTTTCTTTTGCTATTACTATGACTGATGCAGAGTTTCTTTCGTTTAAGGTATACTGCGTAAATTGAAAAATTTCGCTGTCTCCTCTCAATTCATTTTAAATTGGATTCTTTTGTTCTTCTGTTTCCCCAGATAAGAATGACTATTGCTAAATTCTTCTCTAATTTTAAAATATTAAGTATTTCGCCATGATGGATAATTTTCCTACTATCTAGTCATCAAAATATTCAGTTGCATACGAATTTTGATATATTTCAGACGAATTTTCGCAAAAAAACGTAAGGGGTGTACCACTTTGAAAGTCCGTCAAAATTTCGTTCATCCTAGATTTGATTCTAGGCTCACCGAATGATTCTTCTAATTATACAGAATACGATTTTGTCTGGACGGAATTCGATTCTAAAGATTTGAAAACATGTGAAAAATGTAATTGCTATTGGTAAATCCTTCTCTAATTTGAGAATATATAAGTATTTCACCATGACAGATAATTATCCTGCAATCTAGTCATCAAAATCTTCAGTTGCATACGCATTTTGACATATTTCAAATGATTTTTCGCAAAAAACGCAAGGCCCTTTGAAAATTCGTGGAGTTGAAACACGACGATTCTCCTACTCCACGTAAATTTAAGGTCGTTCCGTCTGCTGGCAAGGTTTTGCTATCTGTGTTCTGTAATGCTGAAGGAACCATCCTGACTGACTATTGCAAAAGGGACAGAGCATTACAGGAACCTACTACGCGCAATTGATCTGGTATTGCTATGGCTGCTATACACCAAGCAGGCTTTGAATTAATAGAGGACCAGCCATATTCGCCAGATCTGGCCCTTTGTGATTGCAGGTGGTTTGCAAAGGTCAGACAAATTTTTTTTCAGGAGGCTGTGAAGATGTTGGAGCACCGCCGTGTAGAAGGCAATTATATTCAAAATAAAAAATATAATACCCTTATAGTTTTACTGTAAGGGGGTCAGGGGTACAATATAAGGATCAACCTTCGTACATAGCGATATAACTCCAATCGACTGTACCTTTTCTAAAAAATCTCAATTATGTTAACGAAGCAGTCTCACCTCTTTATACTTGCTTACACTTTGTAGTCCGTCGATCTATACTTTGTGTGTTATTTTTTGAATATTTATTTTCTTTGCCAAGATAATTCACCTTAAATACTAGCAATCCATACACCCTAAATGCGTGTTATCTTAAGCCGAAATTATTTCTCCCTCTTGGAATATTAGGTTTTACATAAATGGCCTCCGCCGGCAACCTTATTTAATTGCTAATTTAAATTTCAACACCTGCGGTCACAGCCCGCGGAGAAACGTTTTAGCCGGGCAATCCTAGGCTATACGCAAAACAATTTAAATTAAACGACGCGGGGCGCCCCACGCGATCGTGGTCGTATTTATTTTAACAATATTCAGAGCCTATTTCATGCTTGCCTCGGCGTTTTAATTAATTTAGAATGCGTCTTGTTTTTTCTAGGTAGAATTTTAGGGAACAGTATCGCATTTTATGTGGAATATTTCATCCTATTCATGTCTATTGTAAAAACGTGATTCTATTTATTTTAATAGCATTGGTTCACCTGAAATGTGGCAAAATGCGTATGCAGCTAAAGATTTTGATGACCAGATTGTAAGAAAATTATCCACCATGGTGAAATACTCAATATTTTAAAATTAGAGAAGGATTTAGCAATAGTCATTACACTTTTCCAATGTTTTCACATGTGTCGGTTTTCACAGGATATTCTTCCCGATTTAAAATCTCGACACCAGCGTTTGACTGTTTCATAAGGAACTGCAGACTCAATAGTTATTGTTAAGGACTTAACATTATTTTTGTAAAAGTGCCTAATTTAAATGTCATTAAGTGCAACTTCGTCGAACAAATAATGGGAGTTTCCTTAATATTTAATATATACAACTACAGGCAGTCGTCTCCCGCGTGACGGTCGAGGTATTACAGATCGGTCACTCTCGGTCTCCTTTCGTACCTCGTCGTAACGTGTACAGTAACGTCGTCGGACGAATGTTGGAAGTTTCTAATAGTTTCAAGTTTTGGCGGGAATCGTCGAGGACGTTATCGTCTATATATTTATTTAGTCTTCTCTTACGATTCTGGTGGGAATCATTTTGGTAAGGTAGTCGGAGCTCATGTATAGATCTCTTTAATAAGTACAAATTCTCGATTTTCTATTATCGTTCGTCGAGGCTACTGTGTCGGTTGTCGTCTATACATATTTTTAGTCTTCTGTTAAGTTTGTGTCGGGATTCGTTTTGGTAAGGTCGTCGGCGCGCATGTATAGACATCTTCTACAAGTACAATCACTCCGCTTCTTGTTGACGGTCGTTGTGGCCACAGCACCCTTTGTCTTTTGTACGTTTGTTAGGTTGTAACGGGACTTAGACATTTTTTCATTTAGTTGTTTGTCGTAGCGGACGAGCTTCACGGACCATTTTTCTATATGTAATGTCGGCTTCATCGCTCCGTTTTACTTGTCGGTGCGCATTTCGCACATTTGCTGGCTACTGGCTTTTTCCCTTCTTTGGGGCGCACTAGCAGAGAGCTAAAGATTGCGCATAGCGTATTAACGAGAACGCCTGGGTAGTTGTCACATTACTTTTGTTTTGAGATCGGCTATTATCGCTACTGTCGCCCTCGACCAGGCGTTCAAGCTCTAAGAGGTAGGGTAGGGTTTCCCTATAAATGTGTAAATAACGAACGTATTTGGTTCAAGTACAAATACAAGCCAATGATACAGGGCCAAGTCCCTTAGGCAAATTTAAAACAAGAAAAATATATTAGGCTCCCCGAAAGGGACCTATAAATAAGCATAGCACCGAGGTGCGCTTATAAATTTAAGAAGTAAATAGGGTTGGCTTCCCTATAAAAAGGTAGTGGTGCATGCAAACAGATAGAGGCATTAGTACATGCCTCTAACAAAGCTTCAGCGGAAGCATATAAGAGTTTAACATTTTGACCACAATTAAAACATAGCTCTGCGACGTACATTCTGAGGCAATACTTTATATTGCTACCAAGGAAAACATACATATACACATGCTAATGTACACTACACGTATAAAAGAGCTCAAGTAACTGCAATTATTGCAAATATATATCTTACGTACATCGTAATTGTACATAGGCAAGAATGGAAACCGTATACACATTTTATTTTTTAAATATATTTTTGCGCATGCGCATTGAGTTTCACTGTACAACCTTTCATCTAGTAAATAAGCGAACATACTCTACAAGTAAGTATTGGTGAAGTAATTCAGGAATTTACCAGCAGGCTACAGCGGCGCTATTCTTCAAACCAGGAGAACGTAACAGTTATGTTAATGCCTTTCTGGATCTGAGATTAACGTCAAAAACATTAATCAAGCAACCAATTTAGAAGTAGGCGAAGGGCATAGGTTATCCCAAATAAGCCGCGAAACCTACATCTTCCTATTAGCAGTAGCTTAAAGTAATGAACGTCTATTTCATAAAAAATAAAAAGAATTACCCAAAGAAATGTATAAATAAAGTCTGGACAACCTATCGACCTCGTTTGACGGAAACTTTATTCTTCGAATTAAATAATTTAACAAATTTATCGACCGCAGCATTTTCCGCATGTAAGACCTCGACATTTCCTTCGTGCTGGGGACATCCTGGTAATGTAGAAAATCGATCGAACAGACGTATTCCTTTACGGTTGTCCGCTGCAACTTCTATTATTAACCGGTGTTACATTCTAAAATGGTAATACGGGACGACGTTATTATTATTATCGTCGCGATGGCCTATAAAAGACCGACGCATATAAAAGCTAGAAATGACATTGTTTGTATCTGTCGAAGGGAAAAGATGGTCGCCATATATGCGACGAAAATTGCGAAAATACGCTCTTTTTTATTATGCGGACGTAAAATCGTTCATGCCCAGTTATTATACGTCTCGCTGGCCTAAAAATATTATCTCGCGCCGAAAAATCGTAAACTTCGTATTTGATATGTCTCGAATATTGACCGAAAAACAATAGCCACGCCTGAATGCTTTCTGGACGTCGCATATCGCTTTATGGATATCTGTTTGTTGACGACTAAATTGAGTCGGTCGTATTTGCTAGATATTGGAAGGTAAAGAGACGATGTAGTTGTAGCGGTTTAACACTAAAGCTATACTACGGTTGCTTATGTGTGAATCCATACACGTAGTGTTCAAAAAAATGGAACAATATCCAATATGCTTCGGTATGTGATAATTCAACAACTTTTTATGGCTGATATACACAGCCTCGTAATTAAATAACGGAACTTTAATTTAAATGAAGTATGGGCAACCTTTGACATGTTGTGGGTCAAACTTTAGTGGGCAAATACGTTCGCGGGCCTCGTTCAAAATAGTGTTCATAATTTTAGCGATAGATATCAGACATGAAATGATACGACAATGTTACTATAATGCAATTTATTAAAATAAGAAAATGAAATGAAAAAAATAGGTACAACATTATTACAAACTACGAAAGTTAAATAACGACAATGAAATTAATGAGACACTTGAGCTTGAATTTGGGAAACTAATCCATGGATTAATTCCACTGATACAAAGACGGAAAGAATTTTCCAAATTATCGTCAGTCAGTCTTGTACGATGTTTTGATTTATTAACTTTCATCACTGAAAAGAACTGTGCGCATTTCTTGTTGCGAATTTTCTAAGCTCCGGAGCATAAGCAGTATTTTCATACGCAGAGAGAATGGTGAAATGGTAACTGTTACCAGACAGCATCTGTGCCTCCCACAAGCGGATTTTGTTCTCACATGCTTTCAAACGGCTGTACTGAAATCATTGACTAACTGTCCTTGTTTTTGAAGTTTCAAATTTAATCATTCAAATGGCCTGTAAGGTCGACCAGAAATGCAAAGTCACATATCCACTTTAGGTCACTCAATTCAGATAGTGGTTTATCTTTTATTTGCATAAAATCTCTTATCTCATTTCTAAGTCGGTAGAACCGTTTCAGTATCTTCCCTTTGCTTAGCCATCTGACTTCACAATAATATGTTATGTCCTCATATTCGGCTGATACTTCATCCAAAAACGCCTTGAACTGACGATGGTTAAGCCTTCGGGATCGAATAAAATTGATGGTTTTTACTACCACATTCATAACACTCTGGAGTCGAATGGACTTAGAACACAAGTTCCGCGGAGGAGCAAGCAACAAACCCCACATCACTCGATCTTCCTCATTTGGAGTGAGTATGAGTAAGTAGTGTAATATTTTCTTTTAATTGGGTTTTTCAAAATGTCTCGCGAGCCGGATCAAATCTTACAGCGGGCCGGTTGTTGCCCACATATATTTTATAGCATTGCAAAGGTTTATAACTACGACGACATATTAAAGTCTTTCGTTATTATCAAATTTTCAGTTAAGAATTTGGTAGGATTTAGGGATTTAATTACTTAAGTTTCAGAATATCCTTAATCCGGTCCAGATACTTTATTACAGGTACTTCAAATTTTGTGTTTATCATCGCTCGACAACATGATTACGTTTATGGTATCACGCCATTGGAACGAATCTTACTATTGACTGAATTACAGGTTAAAAAAGTCAAATTTTAGGAACGCGATACCGCTGGAATGATTAGATTCCAAACACATATACAGCAGTCCTCATATAATCTAATTTTGACAACAAGTAATTCAATACGTTAAATATAATACTAACTCTAAATTAGCTCAACCCGTATTATATAACACACAAAGATTCTCGTAAAATTCATGGCATCTCCAATTAGGTTTACTTTCACTCTAACTATATGGAACAAATTACTTTTGTTCGGTAATCTCGCTAGAAAGAGAAGGCATGGCGAAAAGGTAAACTAAATTAGTAATTCAGTTTATGGCTTGTTGTCGCGAGCATCGCTATCATTTATAACAAGCAGACAAATTACGATCTCATTTCTTTTTCTAACTATATTCGTCTGACTAATTAGTAAGCAATTTTCTCTAAATAAGAGGTTGAATTATTTATCAATAGAACACAGAAATAAACTGACTAATTCGAGTGGCATAATTTTTCTTCTCTTGCATTATACACTGCGACCATATCGAAGAGAAATATTATTATAAGAGGTTATTTTTAAAGTCCGGAATCTGTTTTTCTATTTTAAATCCATTCGTGTGTCGTGTGTGTGTGTGTATGTATACATCGCTAGAGATATTTTATTAATAACTGCGTCATAAACAAGTCTAATTTGATTGAGATCGTTCAGTTTTATATCGATTGTTATTGGATTAACGTTCGGGGTATTATCGTTATAGTTATAAGACGCGCGTGGCCTCCAAAACGGACCTAAAATATTAGATACTCATCTGTTTTATAATTTAAAGAACGCAATAGGGTAATTTCAATTTAAATCGTAGTTTACGATCTACTGAATAACTCCGAGAGGATGTTGAATCAACTTTTCTAGTTTAGAATGCTCGTTAAAACTGGTAAACTCGCTAATTTAAATTACAAACGTCCTATCTAACGCCCTCTAGCATGTTAACTATTTATTAAACATCTCTCACGGATTTCTTTAAGCGTTCCTGTGCAACGGCGTTCGATATTAACCGTACAAAGTTGAACTAAACTCGTTTGAGATTCAGTCGAACGTCACCAGTTTACTACTGCGTTTGTCACTTTCTTCGATGGGCGTGTGGAGAAAGTTTTTTCAAGTTCTCCAACTTGTTAAGAAAGCAATTCATAACTCCTACAACTTCTTGAACGTTGAATATCTGGACTGAGAGGATACGCACTTCAAAAGTCATTACAAGAGGTTTCAACTTAGATCGGACTTAATTTGAGTAAAGAAAAAAATAGTTGCGGCAACATTGGACTAGTAACTTTAGCAAAGTCAGATAAAAAAATTGTTATTCCACGCAAGATTTACAAAACCCTTGTACAGTCTTGGCCAAAACATTGTACTATATCAGATAATTCTTGCTAAAATTTTGTAGACCCCCTAAACAGATCAAATATATGGTAAGTAAATACGAGGTAGTGGCCATAAATTCTCGGTCTGAAAGGCCTATACAGGTTCAAGCGTGTTCAAAAACCTGTCACGGCATGCTTGCACATATGGAGGATTTGCGCTATAAATATGACGGTTCGAAGAGTAGTAGCTTTTAGTAACCAGCCAACTAACATGACTAACGCATGAATGTCTGAAGTAATGAAAATTGAGTACCACGCGGTCATCAAATTTTTAACAAAAGAAGGGCATACGTCTAATCATGTGTGCAGACGACCCAAACCCGATTTTGGAGTCCATTGTCAAAGGAAATGAAACAATGGTTCTGTTTTACGATCCTCTTTCCAAAAGGGAGTACATGGAATGGCGGCGACCTGATGAACCTCGTCCCAGAAAGGGTAAAGTTGTTTTATAGTCCGCATATGGCTACTTGTTTTTTAATTAAAAAAAAAAAAGACCACAGTGGACGTCGTTGTAAGAACAACAGTGAGTTGCAAGCAGCTGTTATAGAACATTTTGGCGGAAAAACCTCAGAATACTTTTAAAGGCTATCGAATTATTAATTATTATTGTTAGGGGAGATTACATTGAAAAATAAAATTTCTTACATTGTTCCAAGTTTCGCCTTTCCGTCTCAGGCCGAGAATTTATGGTGCCTATCTCGTATCATCTATCTAAATGTCACAACTGCTTTCTGAGATTAAAATGTGGAGATTTCATTGGCAAATCCAGAGGATAAAAGTCTTGGTTATATAACTTACGTCCAAATTTCGGCAGAAAAAGTGCATGGATTCCAATGGATTGGGATAAAGCCCGCAACATGCAAAGGAGCATTCAGATTGCTCTTCAATCATCATCACCCATTAGATTAAATACCAAATCGCAATATGATTATTTGTTGGATAAAAGTGCTTGTCGCGCAACAGGTTCATCACTAAATCGAAATTCTAGTTGTAGACCAAGAAGTATTCTAACATTGGAAGGTATTAAAAGGTTGAGGCAGTTCCTTCATTGGATATTTTCCAATTATCCAGCCGAAATGTTATACCTAGACCTTAAATTTTATCCCTAAAAGATGTTGATCGTGTGATGTATGTAGATACACGCCAAGGCATTCTTCGAAACATGTCAAGAGAAGCAGTTTTATTACTGGTCAGTGATGAAACTAATTTCCATTTATCTGGTGTTATGAAGATTATACCGTATATAGTATATAGTCAGCAATTGAAGTTGGTGCAATGGTGTTAAAGTGAAAAAGAAAGAACGACTTATCATGGTCACCAAACTCATTCGATCCCATACAATCTGATTTCTTTTCTCTGGGGCTGCCTCAAAGAAAAAGCATAAACAAGACTTAATCAAACCATCAATAATTTGAAAAGAGCAATCCAGATAAAAGTCCTCTATCGCAAGCAAGGGACGTCATTTGGCAGAATTATTTTTGAACTTTACAATACTACAAATATTTTGCAAAATATTTTCTTTTTAGCTGACTAAGTTATTTATCACTTATTCTTCTTAGAAACCCATACATCTTTTCTACCGAACCCTGTACGCAGCAAGAAACATCAAATTTTTAGAGAAAATATCTTGTATGGCTTTTCTTGAAAGAAACAGTACTTACTGCCATCTTACTCTATATTTATAGCATTTGGAACCTCTATAGACGTTCGACTATACATATAACCTAGATATATGAACATTTTCCAAACCAAAAGATTTACTAATCAATTGGAAAAACTTAGGAAGACCCGATTTGTCATTTTTCAATCACTTGTGATCATGTATTTATATGGTAGGCAGATCCCAATGTGCTTTGGTCCTTGTCTTACTTGTACAGGATCATTTATTTGGCTTGCTTTGGCTAGACATATTTTATAAGTGGAACTCGCTAGTGTATTTATTAAAACTTGAACCATCTTACCATCAATCATAGTAAAATGTAATGCATATTTTATAGAAAATATTGCTGTATTTATTATGGTGAATAGTGTTGGAAGTATTTAGGATTCAATTTCTGTGACTGCATTCCTAGTTTTCCCAGAAGTTTCTTTTGCAAACTTTATAAGAATAGGACGACGAAAATATACTGATGAAAGCGATGGATTTGATCGAATAACCCACATCATTAACAAACTCAAGTGGTGCAAGCGATGATATTATTGGATTGGAGTCTAATGTTAATTTACTTTCGTCTAACAAAATTTGCTGGTACTTGCTTTGTCCAAAAAAAAAAATCAATCCTGCATCACCAGGGAGATTAACGGAATCAAGCGTGTATGCTTAATTTAAATTTATACGCTACTAACGTTCTTGTATATTGGAAACAAATTAAGGCTTTTATCTGCAACACATTCTCTAATGTACTAATCTAATTCAGCTCAATTTCTATAGAAAACCACCCCTATCGGGGGTGAATCTTTCCGCTCCTTTTTAATACGATTTCTTGCTACAAGAGAACGGAACTCCTACAGGAACTAAGTTAATGCATTTTCTATGAACTCCCAATGTATAACCAAGAAAACTCACAGGCACGAAAATTGCCTATTCAAGCTATCCCGTCCAAAATAAAGCAAACTTTATTTGAGATGTGTTTTAGTTGATTAGCAGATCCAGTGAAAAAAAGCCCAACTACAAAGGAGATTCGCCGAGAAATATCTTTGGAATTTATCAATTAAGTCGTTACTCTATCCTATTCAAACAATTACATTGTTGAACCTCTCCCGAGGGAAATTAACGTACTTCTACCGCACGGCTAATATTTTCGTTAGATTCTGGGTCGACACTATAAGGACGACATCTCGCCCGCTACGGGTCGAAGACCTACTGCACGAGAGCGACAGCCATATATTTTAAGTCGGAGAGATTGAAGTGTGTAACAGGTACATGTATGTATAGCCCGAAACTATATGGATAGTTAAATTGATGGTGAATGAAGGCGTACGAAATTAATTTGAAATAAAATTGAAAACGTGAACTGAAGAAAAATTCGGAACAGTGTTTTTGGGAATTGAGTTTTAACGGTATATTTGTTCATTATGCATCGATTTTATGAATTTTAATCAACTATCACCTTAAATTTGTTTACTTCAATATCTTTTGTTAACAAATTTAAATTTTCCACAGACGATTTAATTTTTATATTTGAAATAAATGTATACAGAAGGGTCGCGATTTGGTGGTCACTATTTTGAGGTTGAAAAAGTGAGAAAAAAATTTCCATATTTTTTGTTGGTAAACATTTACTTTAAACTTAGCTGAAATTGTAAGATAAAAGAAGATTGAAAGATAGATAATAGCACGTACGCATGTTTATTTAAGTCTTTCTAAAAAGGTACATATTCTCATTTCCTGTTTCTGTTTGCATTTTTTATCGTAAATTAAGCAGAGCAAGTGATGTGAAATAATCAATTTCTAGTTGATTTTCTTCAGTCCTGTGAATCACTTTAAATAGATTGTTATATTGCACTGAATATAGAATCTGCTTCCTTTTCAGATTCTGAACCAAATTCTTCTTCATTTAGTTCTGTGTTGTTCAACACAACGTCTTCCAGTTTTCCACGTCCGTTTCCTCATACACAACCTATAATAGATATTGTTATTTAGTTACATATCCATGTTTTTCCATTTTGCGATTCTCCTCACATTTGGTACAATATGTTGCAAAAGATTTAAAACCATTCTGCCTGCATTATGATAAAGTCAGTGGCATGACGTTTTGATATGTGTTGGGAGGGCGGGATGAAAGGTAGAGCGTGTGAGTAAACCGGTTCGGTTCGTTAGAGCAGATGGACTGTTAGTAGCATCATGTCTGAGCAACATATCTGTTAAGCAACGTATTATTTTTAAATCTTTGGCGTGGGAGGGCGTAAAACCCGTCAAAATTTTTCGTTGACTAACTACACAATTCACTAAAAAAAAACGCTTTCCAGGACCAAATTCTACGTCTGACAGAAAAAAAATTTCGATGCCCAAGAGTCAGTGGAAAACAAGAGTCATGCACTGCGAACGTTCGTGAGATCTGTGAGCTGATTGAAGGTGTCAGCCGCCTTACAATGTGGGAAATTGGTGCACACGTCGGAATATCGCATGGCAGTGCCCAATCAATATGCCGAATGCGTCGACAAGGTGGTTTCTTCGACTCTTGGCCGAGAATCAGAAAGCAAACCGTCTTGCCATGTATGAAAAATTTGAGGAGGATGATTTGTTGAAGCACATTGTCACATGTGATGAGGCGTGGGTGCACCATTACACCCCAGAGTCTAAGCGAGACATGCCTATTAGAGGTGCGATTCTGCTCCATAGCAATGCTCAGCCACACACAGCTGCATTGACCCGAAGTAAGTTAGACAAAATTCATTAGAAAACACTGGAACATCTACCCCATAGCCTCGATCTGTCACCGTGTGACTACCACTTGTTTGGGCCACTCAAAGAAGAACTGGGAGGTAACCACTTTGACGAGGACGAAGATGTGAAAATGTTCCTGCACAATTACTTTGATGGCGGAATTAAAAAGCTTCAGATACGGTGGGGAAAACGTGTGAGTAAAAGAGGGGATTATATAGAAAAATAAAGTGTATTCAATTTTTTTCTATTCTACCAATAAATGTTTTAAAACCAGCATATATCGATAAAACTACAAGTAAATTAAGTGCTCCAGAAGATAGTAAACTCGTTGAAATCAACTGCCAGGAAAATAGAAAGATTTACAATTCAATAAGAACACCGAATCCCCAGTAATTTCTCGTAGACTTGCTCGCCGTATCGATTAAAGCCATCCTACATTAAATATGAATACCCATCACTTACCATACGTCGCATACATGTACGTATATGTATAAAAGCTTTTCCATCGAGCGTATAATTCATCTCTCTCCAACCAACACGCGAAATGATCCATTTCCATGTAGTTTCCCTCTCAAATATACGTATATAGACCGGAAACAATACTTACGTATTCATTTATTCAGTTATTATCTCGTTATGGATTTCAAGACAATGGAACGTGTGTTTATCTGTGGAAGCAAATGATTGTAGCGAAGTAAAACGTCCTCCGTTTACATTTACGATCAAAATTATGTATAGGCGGCGCTCTTGATGGGGTAGAAAATCGAACAATCGCATAAAGCTATATGTTTCAATTTTCTAAGATCCGTATATAGGCACGTAAATACGTATGTACAGTGGGGACCACATAAATAGCACAGGCATCAAATTTCATTTGAATTAACCGCTCAAAAACTGTTCCCGTTTAATTGTTTACGTAAATAAATACAAAATGCGATAAAGCATATTCAGACAGAAAAAACTTTAGAAAATAAGACACAGAAGATTAGGCCTCGTGCAACAACCTTACGACATGACAACCGTCATCGATTAAATCAAGAGGATCCTTTTCGCACAGCTATTCCAATAAAAACCTAGTTTTATAAACAAATTGATATTAAGTCGACTGAGGGAATTTAACTTACTTGGGTGTACTGCAGTACGAAAGCCACTCGTGTCAAATAAAAACCATCAAAGAAGATTGCAGTTTGCAAAAATGCACAAAAACAACCATCCTTCTTTCTGGAAATCTGCACTTTGAGCAGATGAGGGCAAATACAACCGACTTGGATCCGACGTATAAATGTGCGACGCCACATCAATCAGAGATCCAACCCTTGGTACACTACAATAACATTGAAACACGGTGGAGGAAGTGTTATGGTATAGGCTTTTATGTTATAGCTTGGTATAGGAGCTATATTCAGAATAGCAGGTAAAAAATAAATTTAACCTCACAGAAAATCTATGGAGGATGTTGAGGCTGTTGTAAAGTTTAAATCTCCAGCGACATTAGACAAATTATGGAGTACTATTGAAGAAGCCTACCACAACACTCCTGTGAAGAGATGTCGACAATTAGTTGAAAGTGGGCCGAGATATGTGGCAGTGTTAGCTTGTAAAGGGTTTCCAACAAAATATTGAATGTGAAAGCAAAAAAGAATTTAGAAAAAGAAATAATATACAAGTATTTTGTTATTGTTGTTAAGAGTGTTATTTCGATCCCCACTTAAAAATAATACATTTATTCTTTTAGTTGCATGCCATCTACTGCATTTTTTGTTAAACTATGTTAAATAAATCATTTGTTAACATTTATAAATTTATCAATTCATCCATATCAGTTTACCTGTGCTATTTATATGGCCGCCACTGTATATACGTAATGTTGGTGGAGAAGAGTTGCTTCGATAATATCAGTAAATATGCAAGGTGAAAATATTTGTTTTCGTAACTTCTGGAAGCGTATGTACCTTTCGCATATTTAAACGAGAGACCAATTAAATATTCGTTTGTACAATGGAATTGAAATTACGCTCGGTGTAGGGGAAAATTTAGCCGGGTTCAATTCGAAGCACAAGAGGTAGAAACCGCATTATTCAGATTGCTATTGGAAACATGTCGATGTAATATGGAAAACTAGCGTTGCCTCAAAATCGGAAATAAATGATATTCATCTACATGTTTATTCATATTCCTTTCTCTCCGTCATTCCCTTGCATTTATCCATCGTTAGTATACGAAGTACGTCTTTTAAGTTTTGCATATAAAGCTGTAACAAAACAGTAGATAACTTTTAAAGACTTTATTGTTTTTCTAAGTATTCTTCACGAAGATTAATGTACTTTTGTATGAGCTCGATCCAATTCTAGAAATAGTTGTTCTAGTCGTTTGTAGGTACGGTCAAAATGACGTTTCTGAAGACATCTGACGACTGGAAAGGCAGGGAAAGCGTTGGTACTTAGATCTGGACTATACGAAGGTTGGCCTAACCATTAAACGTTTTGTTGCGTTAAATACTCAATTGACTTACGTGATAAGTGCAAACTTGCATTGTCTTGGTGGAGGACGATTCGTCGTTCAAGGTTGGTTTTTCAAAGCTCAGCGATGTATTGCGACAAACAAGTGATTGCATACCAACCGACAGTAACAGTTCTTTGATCTCGTGGAGGAATTCTTGGTATATGATCTGTTTCCGAAATGGAGACACTCCGAGAACGGATGACTTTTGTGGGCTTTTCACCACCTTGAGTCACCCAAACAGGCGTTTGGCGTTTATTTTCTGGCTCATACAAGATGCGTACCTACTATTGTACTCAATATCGCTCATTTATTTTATTCAATATCTCTCTAAATTATCTTTTTAGTCTGTTTGATTGCAACGTCTTGCCTTATGCTGATTATCTGGAAATTTATTGTAATGTGGGATGAAATAAACCGGGGTAGGGGTAAAAGAGAGGGCGCGCGCATCGTCTGTACACATTATTATTAGAGATATAGACGTTAAGACGATAAGATGTATAGTTAGATTAAGTATCACTTCTTTTCTCTCTCATCCTCCGATACCGTGTTTTTTTTTGTCGATTCTGGAAACATTTAAGGTCTCTTCACAGGTATAGCAGTAAACTCCACTCACACAAATTAATTGCTGCTATACCTGTGAATTGTACATCCACACAGTCATTGCAATCGTCATTTAAGGTCTGCCTCGTAATGGAAGGTTTTTAATCAGGTTGGTAGCTGGTGATGTAAATGTACCAACATATAGCACACGGTTGTTGAAGACCTTCGTTAGACCGGGATGTCGAACGAAAATAATGCACAAAATACCACTAGCACACATGGTGAAACACGCAAACGGAATAATTGCTTAATTGACTAAATTAATCTAATTTCATCATTTGTGGTTGTTTGGGCTATTTATTATTTTTATGTATTATTTCTTTGTTACTGTACTGTATACTGCAAACCTATACTGTGTTGTATGTCCTGTAATTGTAACGGTTATTCTGTTAGACAATAAACCATTAGTATTATTTCTTCTATCAGCTCTAGCTGCTATTGTGAAGGGAATACTTTTTTTTTCTATACCTCATTTTCTCTAATGAGCAAAACTAACTAATATCGGGCGAACGATATACCAATTTGGAGATAAATCACACAATTTCAAAAAAAATGGTAGGTGCTAGGCAAATTCTAGTGACAGATTCGGATTCAGCAGGCAAAATTACACCAATAAAATTAGTGAACTGTACCTGGAACGATTTCTCTGTATACCACTGGAATTATTCTGAAAAACGTCCGATAATAATAAAATAAAAAACGTAAATTGCAATCAACACAATCAGAATCTCTTCTATACGCTCTAATAAGTGTGATATAAAATATTTCGCTTGACCTTAAGACAAATTTAATATGTAATTCGACGCGATAATCGAAAATAACCTTCAAGCATTCCCAAAAGCAAATCAACTGATTGATTCCATATTTACGTTATAGCGGCATAAATCTTCGAATCGGTTTATTTGGACTATGAGGTGCTAACAGCTATTGTCTAGGCAATTCGGAAGATTCCCACATAAAATATACGAATCTTCGTTTAGAAATACGAAAAAAAAAAATTAAGATGAAGATTGCACTATTTCAAGGTGTGAACGGATTTTAAAAAGAGAGGATTATTTAGTTTACATTTGTATAATAATATATTTGTGATTGTTGATGTCATTATTTTTTTCTATATTGAAAGTGATTAAAGTTATGCATCCGAATGGCAAAGTTATTTTATGCTGTACTGTGATTACCTTTACAGTGTTAAATGGCGATCTTGCTTTTGGACTAATTAACACATGGGCTGAAAAGTCTCGGGCCTAACAAAGAAAACACGGCTTTTTTTTGGTTCAAAATTAGCTTTATTCATCAACGTAATCTCCATCAAGAGCAACGCAATCATTCCAGCGCCGCTCTAGCATTTCAATACCACTTTTG
Source organism: Trypoxylus dichotomus (assembly GCA_023509865.1). Taxonomy (NCBI): domain Eukaryota; kingdom Metazoa; phylum Arthropoda; class Insecta; order Coleoptera; family Scarabaeidae; genus Trypoxylus; species Trypoxylus dichotomus. The sequence continues at coordinate 7,026,299 of CM042078.1, forward strand.
TAGAACGATTTATCTTTTGCCTCAAAATAGGTCTCAGTTTCAAATCTGGCGAATACGGTGGATGTGGGAGTAATTCGAAGTTCATTTCATGTAGTTTTGCCATTGTTTTGATTGACTTGTGACACGGTGCGTTGTCTTGATGAAACAAAATTTTTTTCCATTGCCATATGCGGTCGTTTCTTTGCAATTTCGGCCTTCAAACGCTCCAATAACGCTATATGATATTCACTGTTGATGGTATTTCCTTTCTCAAGATAGTCGATGAATATTACACCACGCACATCCCAAAATACCGAGGCCATAACCTTCCCAGCCGATTGTTGTGCTTGCGTTGGACGAAGTTCACCAGTTGCTGTCCACTCAGATGACGATCGTTTTGATTCCGGAGTGAAGTGATGGATCCATGTTTCATCCATTGTCACATATCGATGCAAAAATTCCGGTTCGTTACGTTTAAACATGGCCAAACACTGCTCAGAATCATCAACACGTTCTTGTTTATGGTCAACAGTGAGCAAAAGCGGCACCCACTTTGAACGGAGCTTTCTCATAGTCAAATGCTGATGCAATATAAAGCCAATACGTTCTTTTGATATCTTTAGGATCTCAGCTAACTCACGCAACTTCACTTTGCGATCATTCAAAACGATTTTGTGGATTTTTATTATGTTTTCTGGTATTACCGCCTCATTTGGACGTCCACTGCGTTCTGCATCATCGGTGTCTCTACGACCACGTTTGAAGTCAGCAAACCAACGTTTTATTGTAGTTTCTAATGGAGCGGAGTCCCCATAACACTTTTCAAGCCATTGCTTTGCTTGAACGGTATTTTTTTCCCATCAAGAAGCAGTGTAAAATTAAAACACGAAATTGTTTTTGATCCATTGTTTTGAAAATAATAAAAGTAGCGTGACTCTTAGCACAATAACTCACAAACTAATGAATAGAATATCATGAAATTTTAACAGCTGTCTTTTGAAGGTCAGTACTAACTGACTATATACATCTATGTGTTAGGCCCGGGAGTTTTCAGCCCATGTGTTATATGTATAGTTATATAGCTAACGATAGTGGAGTTTACGTCTCCACTGCACATGTTGTTTAAGGTCCTGTTGGATGAACAACTAAAGTAGATATCTGTAAAATTTAATACACAGAAATAAAACTGTACGGAATAAATATTATAAATAAATTAAAGAAGAGGGAGTCCTAGCGGTACTTTAGCTCCAACAACAACAAAATAAGGGCGTATAAGAAAAATTTAGAAAAACAATTGATATTTTAAATGATTTAAGTGTTAATAATGCATATCATTACAATACGTTCAACATAATTAATAACGTTAAAACACTGATATCTAGCAGGATTGTACACCATGAACAAATCTTTAACAACTAATGCAAGCGTAGATTGTGATTCAGCACTCACCGTCCACATGTATTTGCACGTATTTAAGGACTCCGTTGGGAAGGAGATATCCGACATCCCATAACTACCATAGACCATACCTCCGAAAGATATTAGATAATAGAACGATGCTGAAAATCGACCATTTTCACAAACGCTCCCGTCACTAAGCTAACATCCATATTAATACTAATATTAATATCGAATATAAAACTAAACCACCGTTGGCATAAGTAATGATAAAATTGCAATTTTATCGCTCCCGTTACTATTCACAAAAATGACTAAGCACATAAGGGACAACACAAAAAGAAATTTAACAGCTCATTTTTCATCAAAAACAATTAACATAATTGCAAGTGATTCATAATTATGTTTACATTGTCGTTAGCAATAAATTATTTTGTTTATGAATGAGTCGAAACCTTGCACTCTAATGACATACCTACAGCCGTAAATAAACCATCGTTAATCATAGAATCGCTTCGATCGTAAAACGAAATTAGCCACCGATAAAAATCTAGCATTGCCAAATAGAGATTTACGGTCGGAACTGTTTAGCGAATGCTAAAAGGCGAAATCAAGCAAACCGTCGTTGTTTGTGGCATTTACTCGATGTATCCCAATGTTTACGTTGTAATTTATAATTTGGGAATAGAAAAATTGCTAGAATCGAGATAATTTACCATCATTTATCATGCCGAATCGGTTGCTAGTCATGTAATTACATACAACGATAATTATTATTAATAATAACCCGATTGGTAATGTATTCATTTGTTAGGTACAATTGCTTATAATCATCATCATCTACTGGAATGTAGCTAGGTACGTATATACGCGTTGTTGGAGGCTAAATTGATGTTAATTATTCCGTTTCTGCACCGACATTACCGGTAATGTACTCGATAACGGCAGAACGTAATGGAATTAATTTCTGATCAATTGGTAGCTAGATGGTTTAGGTGAGCATTCATTGATTACTTCGGATGTGAATGTTTTGGTGTTCAATTATAGTAATACCGAATACGAAAAACATTCTTTTAATACTATTACGTAAAAGCGGACAAATTTCAGGCACTTTCCATAGGAGGGCTTGGTGAAATTCTGAGCAATATATTTCGCTGAAATATTAACAAAATTTGAAAAGCTATAAATTGAAGGGCCGTGTAATTGCTTAGCTATAAATCTTATGAACGAGAGCTCCCAGAAAATTTTCACATTTAAAAACTGCCTTACAATTAATATTCATAAATGTGAGTTAAAAAATGTGAGCGAATTGCCTGAGCTGTATAGATTTTCCACAAGCACAACCGTTATGTGGAGGCTGCCGTTATTGAGGAAGTCGAAGACAATGAAAGAAAAAAGGTTATTGCGTCTGCGCTTTTTCTTTTTGTTAAAACGCATATGTGGGGTATAAATGTGCGAGATAAATTAAGAGATTATAAACAATGCACTAACCTATGTACGAGGGCGACCTGAAATGTTTCCGGAACCGACAAGAGAAACACGGTATTGATATGGTTTTTTACTTTTATTTTTCAAATCTCTCCATCCATTTCTCCTTCAGTACTGCATCGAATCCGGTCAATAAATCTCTGTAGTATTGCCTCATGATTGTTCTTCCCATCTGCATCGATGAGGATCACACCTTAGGAATCCTAAAAAATGGTCGCCGTGACCTTTTCCGACCATGGAACGGTCTTTGCTTTCTTCGGAGCCAATTCGCCTGGAAAAGTCCACTGCTTCGACTGTTCTTTGGTCTTCGGTATATAGTGGTGGGTCCAAGTCTCATCCACGATTACGAAACGTATAAAGAAATCCCTCGGATTGTGTTGAATTCTGGGCAGGCACTCCTCCGAAACAGTCACCCGATTTCGTTTTTGCCCCGGTGTGAGCAAACGCGGTACCCATCGCGCCGAAAGCTTTTTCATGTCCAAAATTTCATGCAAGATTTGGTCAACGCGTTCGTCTGAGATGCCTGTTGTCTCTGCTATCTCTTTCAGCTTCAATCGGAATCAACATTATGAATCTTGTCGACTATTTCATCGTTGATAGCAGTTTTTGGGTGTCTACTGCGTGGTTCGTCGCTTGTGCTTTTGCGACCACGTTTGAACTCGCTCACCAAAAAGTTGATGGTCGAAAATGATGAAGTACATTCACCATGAACCTCTGGCAAAATATTTTGAATATTCGTGGCCGTTTTCCTAGCCATCCAAAGGTGTTTTATCACTGCACGAAATTCGATTTTATCCATTTTTGCGAAACCACCCGACTGGCTACACAAAATACTCTTAAACAAGAACTATTGACAGTAGACGTCCGAAATTTTGATAGTTGCAATAAAAAAGGTTGCCCTCGCCGACCAAGGAATCCACGTTAACCTTCGTGCGCCATCTCTTGCCGATTTCAGGTCGCCCTCGTAACTTGGAACAGATCGAGTAATTGCATCTTGAAAACTTTAAATCAAAGAACCTAGTCTTTAAATGAAATCGCGAAGTTTTTGAAAGGCTATATAAGAGACGATTACACGAACATTAGTTTACTGTCCTCATCTACAATTCCATCCTACTGACTGCGCCATATTGTTACAAGACTTTTTATGCAGTACCCAGGTGCGTGCAAAATTTCTAACTCAATTAGTGTTTCGAAGTATCATGTTTGAAGAAACCGCCACATCAATCTTACATTAACCGCACACCGAACCTTCGCATGCATAAGTTTTTAAATCTTGCATATTCGCGACGTTGGTTTAATGTGACACTTAAAAGGTAACCCAGTATCTGCGTATCGCGGTGTCGACCTCCCGTTGTTGTTGTTGTTGTCGCAACCGGTGCTTTATTATAACTTTAGAGTTCTTTCTCGTTAACGACCAAACGTGCATTTTTCAACTTCACCAGCTGATGTACTCCCTCAGAGGGAGCGTAAAATTTAATAAAAGCGGAAAGTTAGACCGAAGTTGAAATGAAGTGGCGCTGGGATGGTCCACACCCATTCACTACAGCACTAATGCAATGTAATTTGGAGTGATTTATTTGAGGTTGAAGACATCGTGACGTACCAGCGATTATATTCCGTATAAAACGTGGAATAAGATACTATTGTCGCGAATGACAAAATCTATTATGCCTCCTAATTCGAAATAAACGATGTTTCAGACATTCATTATAGCGTGTGAGTAAATGGGAAATATTTGCTGCGTGACTAGGAATATCATTAAGGCAAGCAGTATTTCGGTTATTTAATATTACATGAATTCTTTCTTTGAAGTATACAAACTTAATTTGTTCGAAAAATACGATATACTACTTGATTACACCGGTATACACTTCTGCCGGTAAAAGTTATGTTATAAATAGAGTTCGGATTTTTATAGATAAAAACTTGGTTTTTAATCGTTTTAGCCCACAGGAAACCAAGAGAGCCGTGTCAAAGACACAGTGTAAGCTTTAAAACAATTTACGGGAGAAACAACTGATGTTTCCCCGGAGACTGTCGAAGCTTGAAAGCCAAAGCTTCAAATATTATTGCAAGAGTTATTACGTGCACAATTTTAACTTGTTTGAGGATCTGATCGCGTACTTCTTTGTAAATTTGAACTTATTATAGGATTTGAAGTTATCAAGCTCTTAAATTATTTAATTAAACAGCCAACACATTTATAATTTTTAACATCTTCTATTTGACCCTGAAACCCGAATAGTTACTTTGTTTCTTCATTTTATTTCATATTCGTTCATTTTCAATTTGGCTGCTTAACAAAATAATTTAGAAGCTTAATTACTTATTCAAATCAAACAATACGAGGGTGACATGAAATGTTTCCGGAATTGGCAAAAGATGGCGCACGAAGGTTGTTATCAATAGTTGTTATTTAAGAGTGTGTTTTGTGTAGCAAGTCGGGCGATTTCGCAAAAATGGATAAAATAGATTTTCGTGCAGTGATAAAACACTTCCGGATGGCTGGGAAAACGACCACGGAAATTCGAAATAGTTTGCTAGAGGTTCATGACGGATGTATTCCATCAGCTTCTGGGTGGGCGCGTTCAAAGGTGGCCGCACAAGTACAAGTGACGGACTACGCAGTGGATGCTCAAAAGTCGCTAGCAACGATGAGATTCATGACGTCGTGCTAGCCGATTGAAGCTAAGAGAGATAACAGAGACAACAGGTATCTCAGAAGAAAACGAAAAAGCTTTTGGTGCGATGGGTACCGCGTTTGCTCACACCAATGCAAAAACGAAATAGTGACCGCTTCGGAGGAGTGTCTGGCCAGGATCCAACGTAATCCAAGGAATTTCTTTATACGTTCCGTAACTGTGGATGAGATCTGGATCCACCACTACATACCGGAGACTAAGGAATAGTCGAAGCAATAGACTTTTCCGGACGAATCGGCTCCGAAGAAAGCAAAGACCGTTTTATCTGTCGGAAAGATTATGGCAATCACGGACCAACACTACAGCGAATTATTGACTCGATTCGATACAGTATAGAAGGAGAAATGGCCCCGTTTGCGGCGGATAAAAAGTGTTTTTGCACTACGACGTTGCAGCGATTCATTCGTTCCCCATCGTCGTATCCAAATTGAATGAATTGCGCCATGAATTAGTCTCTCATCCTCCATATTCACCGGACCCGGCGACTTTTTCCTATTCCTAAACCTGAAAAAAAATCACTGAAAGAGATTTGCCTCAAATGAGAAGGTCATCGCCGCTACAGTTGGCTATTTTGCAGACCTGGAAACATCCTATTTTTCCGACGGCTTGAAGAGTCTAGGGCACCGTTTGAAAAAGTGTGTTGTTCTTGGAAAAATAAAAATAAAAAACCACACCAATACCGTGTTTTTCTTGTCGATGCCAGAAACATTTCAGATCGCCCTCGTAACATACATGCAAAAATAATGGTACTACACCATTCCATTCATTTATTACTGTTCATGTCTCCGCATAGATGTTATATTAAATTGTCGCTCAACGTGTAGTCAGCGGGAACAAGAAGAAAAGATAACACGGACGCTTATTTGTAATACGTTAGTAACCGAGGCGCGAAAACTATACACACATGTACGTATCGTGGAAGCGCCTGCACATGTCTGGTTGTTCGCCGTTTAGATATAACGTTTAATAAAATCCTCCGGCAGAGGCAGCGGCAACGGCACCGTTGTCGCCGTTTGATGAATAACATCTCATTCTCCTCTGTTTCGTCTGTCGTACATACGTCGCCTTGTACGTGTATTTTAATGCTGTATGTGGCGCGCGATATATTGCAGTTGGTATGTTTGTTGTCTCTGCTTCGTATTCATAAATTCGTAACAAATAAATAAAGGCTAGCGACGAGTCGGCTATACTGAGATATACAGTTTGTTAGCGGAACGACTTGCACACGGTTATATAGTTCATATCAAATTCTTTTTAAAGATTATGCGGGAACATTAGCGCGAGAGAAAGGAGTGCACATTCAAAAGATGCTAATAACACGGAATGTCACTTACATCGCCCTTTTATCCTCGAATCGAAAAGGAGTTATTCGTTTTCTAAAGCAACCAATGCTAATGAGCGCTGAGAAAAAGATAGATAACACCGAACAGCGCACCAAGATCTTTGTATAGGTCGTCCAAAATACCTGTGCTGGTGAGATATGTAGACCGCTATTAGACAAGGTACAATCCACGACAAAAGTATAAAAAATACACAATAAATAGCGTGTGCTAAACGCAAAACAACAACATACAGCTTATTACAGGATAATCGTATAACTACTATGAAACAAGAGTGATTGCGTAATACCAAAAAAAAAAGCAAATGAAAATGCAAAAATTTCTTAAGCAACAGAAAACAGTTCTAACAAAAGTTGCCTCAAAGCATTGATAGAAATCAAATCTAGATGCATATACATTAACACTGTTACATATTGACATAAGTGGTGACTGAGAATGGAGGCGCGTGTTAGCCATGGGAAGATAAAAAGTTAAACTATTCCTACTATTAAGTCTCGGTATATAAAAATTCAAAAAGGACAGCAAATCCGGAACTTGTAAATCACCGTTACCAATTACTTGTGATACAACACTACGATTCGCCAAAGAAATAAATGCAAATTCTTTTGGAAGATTAGTATATAGATAGCCATGTCGCAAAAAGACCTGGTGTTTACGGAAATATAAGGTTTTCAAAAATTTACGCTGTGCCATCTCAACTAAATTGATATATTCATGATATCCCGGATTCCACACAATAGAACCATATTCTAATCTCGCTCGAACAAATGCATTATATGCAGCAACAAGGGCATCACTACTCAAATGCTTAGTATTGCGAAACAGAAAGCTTAACGCTTTAAGAGACTGTTGACATATACTTACAATATGCTTGTTAAATGTTAGCTTACTATCAAAAAATATACCAAGATCTCTGTACTCCTCACAACGCGTTAAAAGTTCACCGCCAACATTGTACGCATAGTGTATCAGTTCTACGGGCAAACGTCATCGCTTTACACTTAGCAATATTTAGTGGTAAATGGTTCTCTAGACACCAAGGGTGAATAGATAGCAGATCACCCTGCAAAATGTCACAATCTGTAGTGGAGTATATTCTGCGAAAAATTTTAAGGTCATCGGCGTATAATAAGCATTTAGATCTAAGCCGGTCAGGAAGATCATTAATGAAAATAATAAATAGGAGCGGTCCGAGAACAGAGCCCTGTGGCACACCTGAAGAAGACTGATATAAGCCGGATCGAAAACCACGGTATTCAACGTAATTGGTACGCCCACTCAAATAGGATTGCAACAACAATATCAGATCGTCAGAGATACCCCACATATTCAGTTTACGTAATAGGGTTTGATGTTCAACCCTATCGAAAGCCTTAGCAAAATCTGTATAAATAACATCTGTGTGAAGACGTAGATCTAAAGCCTCAGACACATCATTAGAAAATGCGCACAGGTTGGACACTGTTGATCTGCCTTTAATAAAACCATGTTGCACCGGGGACAGTTTAGCAGCAACATGCGAATATATATATATTTATATAAGATAATTTTAAGAACTTTAGCAAAGTTACATAATATAGATATCGGGCGATAATTCCGAATGTTATTCCTCGACCCGAACTTAAAAACAGGTGTAACACGAGATACTTTCCAGCAACTTGGAAAAACTCCCTGTCTCAATATTAGATTGTAACGTTAAATTCTCTAAAAAAAAATGAATAATACCGAAGTTCACGTAGTCATTTTTCTGTGGTTCTCATTAATGAAAGCAATTAACAGAAAAGAAAAGACAAAAACAACAAAGACAATAATTTTCTGGTGAATGTCATTATTTATAATAGCATGCGAAATACATGAAAGTTACACTAAGAAAATGAATTAATTTGGTTTTGAACGAAATTAACTAATTATTCCAAGGTTACACAAAGAGTGTACCGAACTGGTAGTAAATCATAAAATGCGCTCTAGTATTAACGTAATTTTATTAGATGCATTCATATAAGCCCGTCCGTCAATACGAAACATATAGAATTAATGTGGTATATTAAGTCTACATTGTTTGAAACGTCAAAGGCACTAATTCGTGAGTAGATCATGTACAGAAACTACCACAAAGGGACGGACAAATAAAACTACTTCTAAAATAGTAAAAGATTAAAGAGTTAACAAATAATTCTGGGAATAAAATAATATATATACTACAAAATATGCCAGAAAAAAAGGGAAGGTAATTCTGTAACATGGTCTAAATATCCCGAGGAAAAAAATGTTTCAATTAAGGACGTACAAAATCTTGATATTTAAATTATACAAGTTTAATATGTATATTAATGTATGATTTTAGGATAAAAAATATTCCTAATTGAAGAAACCAACACACTGCCCTCGTACGAAATAATAAGAAAAAAAGAGACTTGAAATTTGCACTGGGTACTGCTGACTAAGAGTCAACACCTCTTTTGCATATAATTCATTTATTACAACACGCCTTTCAGTTTTTAAAAACAACTATAAAACCGTATGAAATAACTTTTGTTGATTGTTCTTATTGCAATATGACAAGAACTTAAAATCGATCTTAGCCACTACAATCTCAGGCGAGCAATGCCTTCTAATGTTTACGTTACAAAATATATATCTTACTGGATGCTTGTTTACATTATCTAGTCTAAAGGTTCAAAGGGTCACTTAGTCGCAATGTAATGCCTACATCTTGAAGTTTATATTAACCTAACTAAACAGTTTTAAGGGTTTTATGATTACATGGTCGATGTGGTTTCTATTTCTACGTTTGTGTAGTTTATTTAGACAGTTTTAAAAGAGACTTAACAATAATATGCCCACAATATAATTTATACCACTACACATAACCTAGAAATAGACCTTTTTAATCGACTTTTAGGTACCTTAAACCAAACTCCTAAAAAAAAGAAGGGTAATTTTAAACATAGCAATACGCGAGCTTTCCGTTAAAATCCATCAAAATCGCTAACTCGATATCCCTTATACGGAACTATAGCCTAGGATTATAATAATTATGAAGCAATTTTGTAATTTTAAATCTTAAACGTATACTTGAGTTTTATGATTATCTACTTCACAAAATCATTCTGTTGGACATAATTTGACATTTATCTAAAAACATATTACCTCTAATTAATATTTTGTTTCTCAGCACAGTACAAAGTTAATATTAGGAGTGTGCATCCGATTGAAAAAAGAGGATTTATTTTTTTTGCACAAGATTCATTAAGTTGTGGCAATTAAATATATTTTTTTCTAATACTGGTTTCTTTGCTTATTTATTGTTCTTCTGCTTTCTTTGAGTGTTCACACCTTACTTGCCAGTCTCCTATGGAAAACGTGTTAGAAAATCAGTTACACAATGTCTTCACTTCGCCTGGTTAAAAAGTCACGTTTCATCCTCCAATATACTGCTTCATACTTGCCCACACCATTTCAATTGAGGTCAGGGTGATAAGGTGGTAATCTAAGCATATCATAGCCTCTTGAATCGTGGTTTGTGCATTTTAACTATATTATTCAGGTCTACCTTAATCGTGTGTTCATCGTACTGCATGTTTCCTGGACATAACCACGTTTTCATGTCTTCTTTTTTCTCCATGTAAACGTGGACCTGTTTTCAATTTCTCGATTATCAATTACTGCAACACTCTTTTCACGTAATTGGGTATTAACTTTTCCTCGACCCACTTTACCTTTACTTTTAAATTGCATAGTAAAATGAGTGCTTTTGCCTTAGACTGTATCGTTGTTGTGAATAACCATTACAGTGGCCAAGGAAATGATCTTTCCATTCGGAATCTGATTCCGAGCTTATAGCAGTAGTGCAGTCCAGGAAAAGTAAAAAATCGTTTACATCCATGTTGAATAGGAGTGGGCTTAAGTTTGGACCTTGAGTACACCGGTAAAAGTAAAAAGAGAATAAAATTAAAATCCTTAAAAGTTTTGACATGTTCTAGATAACAGCGCGACATACAAAGAAGGCACAGCTGTCGCGACACACTAAGATCTCTATACGTGAATAAACAGCTCGATTCGGCAACACTATTTGTGAAAGATATTATTCTCAACACCGACAAGCACTGCTGCCTATTGAGGTACAATATTGCAAGACATAATTGACGTTTAAGCTGCTGAATTCAGTAAATGCTGAAAGTAGCGTCGTTCATCGATGTGTGACGTGAATCTTCTACGGTCTACATTATTTAATTACCGAAATCTAGTTCGCTGCTTCATATCATCACCATCCGGTAATCGTTATCAAATTATCT